>VDFB02000003.1:414773666-414965305 GCA_007258455.2 Sequoia sempervirens | reverse complement strand
TCCACTAACATGGCCTAGGATGTATGCTACCTACAATGGGCATTATCTATTGGAAATCATTTCAGTTGTTATCCTAAACAAAAAAAATCCCTTTGGCTAGAGGTATGAAGAACATTGACTTGTTTGTGTGATTGATCTTTTCTTATTGATTTATCTTATTGCACTCATTCCAATGACCTCTCGATGATGTCTAATCAAAGCAATTTAGAGAGAAAGGAATGGGGCATCGATCATTATCATTTTGTCTGCTGTGCTTGTTGGACGTTCTTGTAAAATAACTTGGTGAATACTTGCTTTGTTAGGTGCATCCTAGCAAAGTTTTCATATGTCAAGTGTGAACAAGAATACTCCTATCTATTTGTTGAGTCAAATTCCATCACACTAGGTACAACACCATCTTGGTTGTTTATACCTTGATGCATTGTATCTATGTGTGTTATCAAACATAAAGTAAGTATCCCTTTTAAAGTCCCAATTCTTGATAAGCAAATCATCCATCTGTCATAAAGTTGGCTTGTTGAATCCTCTTGTCATCATCTCATTTCTTTTTTCTTCTTTTCTGCACACTAACATCACGTCATGATCAGGTAATCATCATCACCAATGTATCCATCTTGGATCAACAAATCATTAGAATACATGCATCTCATAATCATAACATATCACATCATTCATCTCATCCATCTCAAATGCAGTGCATCATCAATTTAAGTTGTTTTGGATAATATAGATTGGTTATTCTAATCATCTTGAAACCATTTCATTTGCATCATCATCATAACCATCCATACGTCCATTTTGAACCTCTTTGTCGTGAGATCGACCCTCAAATCAAAATTTTCACTCAATCTCTTGAGTGGGCAATGTACCAGTATATGTCTTTTCGCCGGGGCATCCAAAAAAAAAATATTTTTTTTGAATTTTGATTGCGAAAAGTTTATTGTTTGAACCAACACAAGTACATTGCTTCAAAAAGGGGAAAAATGTAGACATGCAAAATTGACATCTTGCATCTAATCCAAATTCACTAATTCCATGTCATCCTTAATCATCTCTTTATCATCATATTCGTCTCTTTAATTAAATAAATCAAATTTATTTAATTAATCTCCTAAGTTATCTCTTTAATTAATTAAATCAAGTTTATTTAATTAATCTTCTAAAGTTCCACATTTAATTAAATAAATCAAATTTATTTAATTAAAACCACTAACATCATCCTCTTTGATTAAATAAATCAAATCTTTATTTAATTAAATCTAAAGTCAATTTCTTCTCATTTTGATTTATTTTAATCCTAAAATCTAAGTCAAAAGTCAAAATCACCTAATCATCATCTTAAATTAATCAAACCATGATTAATGCTAATCCTAATCCTCTTTTCTCTAGATTTTGCAACTTGTGCACATAAATCAATTTAATTGATTTATTAATTCCTCATTTTCATTCAAAATGGCATCTTTGAGGGAATAGTCTCCCAATTTGAATTTTCCCTCCAACATGACTTGTCCATCCAACAAAGCATTTAAAGAGATCTTACATGTCTCTTTCATGTCTCTTACACAAGTCAAACTTGGCATTTAACTCATCTTTCATCCCCCCTAAACATGTCACTTCATCAAATTCAAAATTCAAACTTGCACATTGATAAAAATGTGCTCAACCTCCCTCCATTGGAATCCTGACAAGTGGCACAATGCCATTGGATTATATTTTATCCCACATTTCTTCTATCTTGCATTCTTCTATCATTCTATTCTATAAATAGAGACCCTCTCTATTGATTTAATCCTCCACAACTCCACAGTTGGATCACTTATCATTTTGCATCTTGTATTTTCATCACATCTAGAGCTTATCAAAAGGGGGTTGGGAAAGGGTTATTTTCCACATCAAAATAGAACCAATCCCCCTATGAGATGAGGGTTTGATCCATTCTAGATAGGTTTACATGCTTGTATGATTTTGTTATCATGTTTTCTTGTCTTAATGTGATTAAGAATTTCATAGGGAGCTTGATTATTGTTTTTGCTAACCAGACTAATTCTCATTTGTGTTGATCATGTTAGCATAGGAAAAATTCTTGCTCACAGGTAGTAATAAAATACCACTATTTCTCACCAACTCTCTACCCTCCTTGGCAGTCATCCTTTGGAACTTAGGTCTCATATATTTTAAGACCTTTGCCTAAATGGTAGCATCGGGTATTTCGAGATGAAGAATTCTTTCCTCTGCCAGGCTACTAACATATTCATCCCTCTTAGCCGTGTATGCAAACTCCATAAAAACTTGAGACTTTACAAATGAATCATCATCCAAAAACTTTGTGCATGCTTCCACCCTAATATCATCTTTACCATTAATCCTAGTGAGGTCAGGTTTACTCAACCTCATACCTAATTGTTGTGTCACCATCATTGTGGGTGTGGAGGGTTTCCCTTGTTGTATCTCCTAGTCTAATACCCAAGTTTCATCATCAAATTCTTCATTAGCATAGTCCACCAAACTAGTTACTTCAACCTTTTTCTTCTTTAATGGTGGCTCTTTTGGTGGTGAGGCATGATGTGATGGGGAATCAATATCTACAATTTTAGGCCCTATTGACCTTGGAGGAGATGGTGGTGGTTCCTGTGACATAGGAGAAAGAGGTCGTTGCTCCTCTTGTTGGGATGGAGTAGTAATTTCATCATTTTTCTTTGTCTTACTCTTTCTCCTTATAAAGAACTTTATTTTTGGTCCCTTTGGGGCCTGAGATGTAGACTTCTCTTGAACTATAACATGGATTTCTCCTCCACCCCGTTCTTCTTCAATGAGGGCTTTCCCTTTAACCTAAATCATCCCTTTAATTTCAAGGTGGCCCATTATTGTCTCAAAATTCTGGGATACATGTTCCACCTTTTTTATTATATTTTCAATCTCTGGAAGAACAATGAAATCATGCTTTTTCTCCTTTATCTTTTTCTACAGTTTATTGAAAGCAATCCATCTTGATTTTCTTCTTTCTTGTTCCAAAAGATAAAAAAATTCTTATCACATCCTCAGGGAATAGGAAAATGTGCACAAATTTGTAACACTTGTTCCTTTCCTTCAACGAGGCCATGAAGCCCTTAGGATCATACATGTTCCTCTCTACTACTCTTTGCATGCAAAAGGCTTTGAGTATATCAAGTATCTTATTCCAACCTCCCTTTTTCATTACAAAATTAGAGAAACATGTGTATAAAGGAAAAAATGTTCCTTTTCCTTGATTTAAAAAATGTTTGTTTTCCACACTTCCCAATTGCCATATTACTTCATGGAAACTACTTCTCTTTGGCACACATTTTGGTAGATGAGGTGCAATAGTGGAACCATACACTATAAAAATAGTGTAATTGGGATATGGGATAATATCTCCTCAATTGTGATCAACTCCCTACTCAGGCCTTCTTTCATTAGGTCTCAAGAAGTCATGAAGGGCCTTGGGAATTCTAGGTACATTCATAACTAGGGATATTTTTAACTCTAAAGCAAACAAATTCTCAAACATCACAAAGTCATACCTCCTGTCATCCTTGTCCAAGACAGTAGTCCAATATTGAACAGGAAAATTCAAAGTACCCTCCATTCTATCCAAAGTCATATTCTACCCAAAGTAAGATGCACTTTTGAATAGAAACATATGCATTAATAATGAGTACCAGCTAAACCTTACACCATCTTCACCCTTCTTCAATCTTATCAAACCCTCATGAATTATTTCTGCTAGAAACCCTGCATAGTCATATACTGTGCAATATTGGGGGTGTTGAATGTGTGCTGCCATATACATCCATGCCATAGGAATTCCAATCATAGTATCATAACCAATTATTTGGAAAATGGAGTAAAAGGTCCTTTGGAAATAAGAAACAAAATAATTAATAGGAAAGGGCTCCTTGTCAAATTTTCCTAATGCAATTTTTCAGCCCCCAATCTCTGCTAAGTACCTTAGCAGTATATGGAATTCAAATGCAATCTTAGTCTTATCATATTCCATGTTAATAATTTTTTCATTAGTTTTAGGCATTTCATCACTCCACTTGGTGAGTTTGAAAACATGAGCAATTTCCTCCTTGGTAATTTTAACCATTTCCTTCCCATAATATGTCCTTATAGTCCTTGTAACTGTATCATAATTGGTGGCTATTACTTTAAGCAAGTCAACATCCATATAGAAATTAGGTACAATCAACTTCCCTAGGTGACAATTCCAGGGACCTTACCAACTGGAATATCCATGTTTCTATTTCTGAACCAACCATAGAACAATTCCCACCCAGTGCAAGGTAGTCTAACATCCCTAATAAAGCAATTTTTGTCAAAAAAACCCTCAACTACTTATGGACCTCAGGGAAGCAATTGGACCTTATATTTTTCATTGGCCAAGGGTGGCAATTGGTCAGTAAGGTCCTTACTCAAAGTTCTTTTGGGAACAAAGTCTTCCCATTTAGACAAAGAGGCCTTTGATTTTGTTTTGGGAGCCATGACACAAGAGTTTTACAAACCAGGGTTTTTGGTTTCTTGGAACAAAACTACGAATCAAATAAGGGTTTGACACAAATTTCAACAATGAGGGATCAACTAATTCCCTTTTTATGAACGTGAAACCTTAAAATAAAAAACCAAGAAAACCGTAATTGACTCAATAGATTTGGAGACCACAATTGATCAATAATTCTGGTGGGAAGGTAGTAATTTACTTACTAGTTTTTCACAGGTTAATAACCCTAGCCTTGATGTTAGACAAGCCTAAAAACCACAACATGAGCTCTCCAAGTTTGTAGAGTATCCTTCACAATGCTCAATTATGAGTCTCAAACTAGTTTTAATAAGTATGCAACCTCTTGCTTCGGTAGCTCGACATACTTTCCACTATTAAGGAGCCCTCAAATTGAGTTTTAAATGCCAACCGTTGATCACACAAGTATGTTAATTGATGGATGATCTAGATTTAGTTAGCTTTATTTGAAAAATATGATTGTATGCAACTGCAATACTCATCAAATGACGGTAAGCCACATAGACTTGCTAGTGATCTATAGGCTCCACCATTTCTTTGTCATTGTAGCTAGAATCCATGTGTCATCTCCCCCTTGCCCCCGTGGTTCTTAAATCATGTGCAACTTTTATTACTAGGGAAATGGGGAAGGGATGAGATTAAATCTCATGCCTTCAATATACTCACACCTTAGTCTTATACCAATTTTTCGTGGCCTTATTCTTCTGACATAATCAACAACCCATATTAAAAGATCTTGGATGTCATCAAAACACGTTCCATATATTTCCCTTTAGTAACACATTTTATTTTCCATGCCTTGTGCTGAAATAGTTGTTTAATATCCACCTTTATTCCAATGTCCTCCACGTCGTTTGGGTTATTCCATGTGGTAGTCGCCCATTTCCCCATTGAGAACTGAGCAGCAAAGGTGAGACCCACATAGGATAACAAGGAGTGGTCAAGATTGACCGACGTCACCCACTATCAACCGCCAATCCCAGATTCATAGTAACATTCATTGCCATCCAAGCCTAGCGAGCCCCTCCAAAAGGCAATAGGTGTCAATCCGCCTGCTAGCCTGTATAATTTGTCTAATATAAAATAAAACCGGATGAGGTGGTGAGGAGTGGCCAAGATGAAACTACGTCACCCAACAACCACTGTCGATGTTATCTCAATATCTCTTAGCAGATCATTCAAAGGAAATTGGGCCCACTAGTATATAAGAAACATGGCTTACGCCCACTAGCCCGTGAGAATAAAGTAATAGGAAATGAAATAAAATGAGTGCATAGGGTACGATGGTGATTTTCTCATGATGATTGAATGGTCATCATGGATTTTAATATCTACACATGTCAAAATTGTTAGTTTTAAGAAAGGGACCCAACTAGGTCGATGGGACCAAAACCCATGGGATTAATGACTTAAGGCTCAAATGATTTTAATAGGAAATATTTAGCCCAAATTCAAAAATATTAAAACAATGGCCCAATACACGACTATCAGTAAACTAGACCAAAGGGACAACTATTTGATGCATTTAGATGGCATAAGACATGACTTAAAAGATTGGGAACTGAAATGTAAGGATTCAACAAAGAAATAGAACATTGGAAAAGGTACAAGCTCAAAGGTTTTTTAAGAAGGGTCCTAGATAGCATAAAACCCTTAAACGGTGATGGTAAACAAAACCCTAAGCCCTCATACATAGACTAACCAAAATTTTGTATAATTTTGAGATGGAACATGAAAATTTTTTTGGGGTTCCATCAGGACCTATCCCTATACTAGATGTGACAATACAAGTGCAATCAAAACTTCCAAGAATTTGGCAATGCACTCAAGAACTAAACACATCTCAATTTGGTATCACTTTGTGAGAGATAAGGTTGTAGAACATGAAGTCAAAATGGAGTATGTGCCTACCAAGGACCGGATTGCATACACTTTCACTAAGGCATTTTCAAAGGACACTAGGGGGAGAAATTCACGCCATATCCTTTACTTCTGGATTGATGAGTGCTACCTCTCAAGGGGAGTTGGTAGAAAGGGGGAGATTGTTGCAGTTACAAAAGTATGGCTAGTCAAAGGGGGAGTATGTGATGCTGATTCAATAGAATATCAATTTTTCCTTTGTCCCAAAATTATAAACATATGTTACTTTATACAAACATATATGGCCATTTGTCCTTGATTTCAAAGGGGGAGAGTGAGCAATGTGTTTCCATCAATACAAAAGGGAGAGATTGTTGGCAGTTGTTATTATTGATGTCAACACTAAAGAGATTGTTGGATATTGTTGTCATTGATGTCAATATTGATTGTTGGTTGTCATTGATGTTAGCACTTGAGAAGTAAGTTGTTAGAACTTGCTATTTGTTGTCATTATTATATTTAGTTTCCAGGCTAACAATAGTGATGAAGCTCATGGCTAGATTTCATTCCTTATCAAAGAAGAATTGCTAAAGTTCATGGTTGGATGTCATGAGTTATCAAAGAAGAGTTGTTGAAGTTCATATAATGCATTATTATTGTCAGTAGATTTAATTTAATATTGATATATTCAAATGAGGATTAGAAGAATGACTGATAGTGGAGATATGTTGTTGAAGGTCTATAGTATGTCTTATGCTCTCTCTTGATGTTCCTAATGAAGTATGTTTTGCTAAAAGGAAATATTTTCCTATGCATGTTTCTTAAGTGTTTTTCATTGAAGAAGCTGTATTGAAGTCTTTCCGAGAGAATGATTTGCATTCCTTCATTGTTGATTTTAAGTCTTGTGGTTTGGTATTCAATGTCAGTGTTATGTGGATGTTGCACTCCTATCTTTTCAAGTCACCTATGTTATTGAGGAGATCTTTGTGAATTATAAAAGGTTGGAAGTGTTGTTGGTTTTCTAGACTAGTTTGAGAAATACTTTGTATTTCTCTGCATTGATGTCTTTGCTCCTGCGGCTTGGTGAATGTTCCTCTCAATGTATGTGTAGTGTCTTAGTTCCAATCTCATGTGTTGAAGTGGTTCATAAGTTGTTCTACTAATACTACATCATCTAGATATGTATTATGTGCTTCCTGAATGAGGTATTATGTACTTGATTGATCTGTGGTAGCTTTCGATGACATGAAAATATGGAAGAAGTGTATGAAAGTGTTGTTGGATGTTCATGGAGCATCCCCATATCCACGCATTGCTAATTGGTCGCTTTGGTGTCACATTGTTTCATGAGTTGGCTTTCTGGGATATTTATGGATATCTAGTTGACATGGCTATTCCTTTGCTTCCACCATGTGCTTGGGGGTTGCTCTAGCAATGGAAGATGTGTTATGATATATATGGGTCCTGACCTATTCTTCTTGGGACCACATCAAGTTAATTGAACAATAAGAAGTATACTTATGGTCCAGGGTGAAGCCACAATAGTGGTTTACAATTGAAGTGAGGAAGGAAAACTCACAGAAAATGAATGCATGTACTAGTTATGCGCTTCAACATTTCATCCACAGGTTTCCTTGATGTTGACATAGGTTGGTGTGTGCTTGTGTGTAAATTATTTTGGATCACATTGGAAGAAGTGCCAAGAGTTTTTTTGGTCCTCTCTATCTTTTGGATAGGATTGCATTATGTTTTGATGACTAACCACTTAGTTGATTTCATTGTTTATCCTTTTCTTGACCGACCTAATTAAAGTTTTGAAGTGTTGAAATGGATATAATGTAAGATCATTTCAAATGTAACAAGATGGAGCAACATACAAGTGAAAAGAAGTATGTGTGTGTGTGAATTGTATTGAATATCCAATAGTGATAGTGCTAAAGTATGTGAAATTAAAGATCAATTGTGCTATAACTCAGTTAACAATGTGTTATGTTGACAATCATTGTAATCTTTATCTAAATAATTGTATCTTGCTCTGAGATAGTGAATCTAATTAGGTCCTCTATATCTTGCTCCTGAAGTTTTGTTGGATTCAGTTGTACAATTCCTTTTGTATCTTTCTCTAAGGCAGCGAGCCTTCTTCCACAAGTCTTTTTGGTAGTGAGGCTTTATATATTGTGAGTTAATTCTTACCATGGTTTTCCACATAAATATGGTGTTCTCCTTGTGCATGTCCGTGTCCTCTATTTCTTTCTCACTACTATTGGTTTGGTTATAAGTATAATTGCTATATCTTGCATTGCTTAAAGGTTGTTGACATTGCTAAGGATCCAAAATGCTACATCATTTTTTGTTACTATTATATTTTAAGGTTTTGATTTGTTAAAGAAGATTGAATTGTGCTAAAGAGTTAAGTTATGGAATGGGTTATTTTTTTTTTAAGATTGATTCAACCCCCCTCTTAGTCTCCATGTGTGTTAAAAATAAAGAAGCACAAAATTTTGTGATAAAGTAATGATGTATAAAAGTTGCTATGTAGCACAAAATTTCAACATAATCAAGCTTTAAATACTTGCTAGAATTAGATGTTGAATTTTATGATGGATTATGGAATAGGTTTGTAGGCTATAGTTTTAAATTAAATTATAAGTTAGATTTAAACATTGAATGAAAAGCTAGAGTGTGTCTAATCAAGTTATAAATTAAAAATTTTCACCAAATCCTAATCTAGATGTTGCAACTAGACTACAAGTTAGACTTTGGTGAAAGAGTGTTGATTGATCATTGACATAGGTGTGCATTCTATATTTTGATGTTGATTTTTAGCTATCTAAAGTATTATTGGTTTGTAATTATAAGAGAAACACTCAAACTATTAAAGGAAACCACTGAAGTTGCAAAACAAACCCAAGAGTTTGAAGGTGGGAGGCAACACTATTTTATAGGTACAAAACTAGTCAAAATTACTATAGCACCTTGTAACTATTAAAGCCTATGGAAAAATTACAAGAAAATCCAAATTACTATAAAAATGAGTGTAAACCTTGTAGAAAGGCCAAGCAACTACAAAGGGTAAGTTGCAAAAAAGCATGAAAATTTGATCCATGTGAAAGATCTACTCAATTTATTTAAATCTACTTAAACAATTTTAGCAAGGAAATAAATTATAGATGTAGACTATATTTCCTTCATGTGTTTATAGGGATGGAAAAAAAAGGGTCGCAAAAACCTCAATTTTTTTTTATAAAATTGGGTTTTGGAAGAATTTATATTGGAATTACCATATAGAATACTATAAAATTGTTGGTACATGATCCAAAAAATTATAGATTTTTTGTGTAAAAATTTAATATTTTGACAAATGTTCCACATTGATTTAATATGACTTTTGAACAAAATGGTGATGATTCTTTGAAGCTATGACACACTTATGGCATTGATTATTATATGTTTCAACTAAAAATGGATAACTATTTTCTATTCATGACTCTCATACCATTTTGGAGTAGTAATAAAATAAATGCAATTATCTAAAATACTCTCACAAATAAATTATCACACAAAATATTAAAACCTATCATAAAAATGTATAAGAATATATAGTAAACTTCTTATATATGTAGGACAAGGAGGAAAAAGAAAGGTGAGAGTGCACACTAAGTAACTTTCTAAGTGTTAGTGTAGTGATTAAGTTTAACTTAGGTTAATCTCTCAGATGGTTTTTTCCCGTATAGGGTAGTTTTACACCTGTTACATTTTTCTTACCTTTAAAAGGTTGTACATTATGTATTTTATAGCATCTCAATTTTTATTAAATTTTGGTGGAATAGCATAGTGCTTCTCTCTATTCATGAAGGTATTTTTGTTGTAGATGGTGCTCCTGGGAGGTGGTTGACACCAACACTAAGAAGTGTGACATGTGTGGAACACTTGTGACAATTGTGAGAAAAATTTTCATGGGCATATGAGGCGAGACAACAAAACCTCTAAGTGAGCTTAAGCTAGTGTGAATAGGTTTATTAGGTATATGGATGTATATATACACATATATGGATGAATAATATATGTGTATACATACATACATACATATGTACAAATATATATATATATAAAGATATAGACACACATTTTACATGCATGTACATATAAGCATGTTGATTCTTTTATCTATATATGCATTTGTGTCATTTATGTATTTTTCTCTGACATATGTATATACATTCTTAGGTTGACTTACATAGACCCTCTAATAGTTATTTGTTAGATTGCATCTATATAGTTCTATTTGTCTTTAAGATTATATGCTTCTTCTTTTTTCCTCACAATGATAGTTGCCACCTCTCTTTATTTTCTTTGTTCTCTTTCATTTCCTTTGTGAGCTTGTAGTTGTACATGTGTGTGTATATACACTCACACATTCATATGTGTGTGTGTATACATACATGTATAAATTTATAGATATATACATACATGCATGTACAATTCACATATATAATTGTATTTTTTGGTTTTTAGACTTTTAAATCAATATTTTGTCTTTGCCACTTTCATCTATAATTATTTTGGACTGTCTTTTTTCATATTATTTCATAATTTTGGGTTTAAGATGGATCTTTTCCTCTAAACCCCTAGTCATTTGTTACTCCTTATGTCACCTCACTTTCCTCCACTATTTTGTTGGTTTGTTCTATTATTTACTCATTCAATTCTCTTCTCTAGCTCACTTCATCCTAATGATGGATCATAGAGGATGATTCAAATAGTTGATGGAAAAATGTTTACACAAAAGCTTCCAAGGAATTGAGATGTACTAGGTACTATATAAATGTAAATCTACTAGTTATTATATAAATGTACATTAGATAGGTACAATGGCTATATTTTCACACTAATTGGTTTGAATCACAACTTTAAAAAAGGACTATATGGATAGCCAAAGAAAGGTATCTGTGTGTTCATTAACTAATATAATGTTGAATAAAATCCAACATAAAATTGCAGTCCTTCCTAAGGAAAGTAAGAGAAATATGGGTACCCAAATATTTGAAGGTAGGATAAGCAACCTAGAATTAAGAATATTACCAATATGTTCATGAAAATGAGGGTCTATATGGAAAAAGAAAACCTGAAACTTATGTTCAGTCGAGATTTCACCTAAGAGTGATGACTTCCTTAAGAGAGGCATTAGCAATCAAACAAGTGTCATCCACAAATTGAAGATAGAAAAGTGGATTCATACTTTACACAATGTAAAATTGAGAAATCAAGTTAGAACTCTGAAGGTGTTTCAGAAACCTTTCAAGTCCTTCTAGTAGAAGGAAAATGAGATATGGAGAGAGATGATCATCTTGACATAGACCTCTTTTAGAGTGAAAAATAACATTTAAGGAAAATCATTTACATTCATAGAAAAATGAGACATACAACATGATGTGACACATCAAATCCAATTTTTATCAAAACCAAAGGTGCATAAGATATCTTTTTTTTCTCGTATACCTTGTCATAATCCTTAGAAAGATCAAACTTCATGAACATAAATCTTTTCTTGTATGCATAGAGTGAATAAATTTTGGACAATAATAATACCATTGACAATTTTGCAATCTTGAACAATCATCCCTATTGAATAGAAATGATAGAAGGAACTATTTTAGCTACTCAACAATAGTTTTGAGATTTTTTTATAGAGAATATTATAGAAACCTATGGGTTAGACATTGAAAATATTCAATTTACCATCTTACTTAGGAATTAGAACTAGAAAAGAGTTATTAAGGGCTTTTAACATTTGTTTTTAGGCGCACATTTCTTCATGAACCTCCAAAATGTCATCTTTGACAATATCTTAGAAAACTTGAAAGCACTTAATAAGAAAATCATCTTGGCCTAGAGTTTTATATTTTCATCATAAGAATAACCTGCACTCTATGTCCATAGAAATGGGGCCATTGAGGAAGGAATTATTATGAGGGCACATAAGTCTAGGAATACGGTTCAAAATGATATGTGTATTATCAACATAAAAATTAGCAGAGGCTTTGAACAACTAAAAAATGAGAAACAATTTAACTGGATATCTTGAATGGATTCAATCTTGGATCCATCCTCTGGTTGAATCCCTTTACAAGCATTGACATATTTTGTGTCACAATAGAATGATGAAAAAAAAAAATCTTTTCCCTTGCCTGTAACAATTTAGCACAAGATTCTTATCACCACATGATTTCCTTTTCAAACTTTGATTTTTCTGATTCATTATAGAATTTAAAACGGAGAGTTAAAAAATTTCTTAAACTCCATTCCTAAATACAACCTTAGATCTTTGCCAACCTAAACATTTTCTGTCTTTCTTTACAAGTATATATATATATATATATATATAGGTGCAATGCACTCATATTATTAGGTGTAAATGCTTTTGACTAGAGCTATGAACCCGTTACAAGAAATCACAAGAAACTACCAAACCCACGAGCACAATGGCCTAGCACTTTGGTAGAGCAAGGATTTGAACTGTGGTGACCATCACTACAACCAAACAACTTGACCACCAAACCATGCCCTTATCAACTTTCTTTAAAGTATATTACTACACTAGGAAAAAGAAATTATTATTGAGTTTTGCAGAGTGGTTTATGTCCCTCACAGACTTAGTTCCCGTGCAGACAATTCATCTGAACGACATCATTTGAATTAAACGGATAGTTTATGTCCCTACGCAAATTCGTAAGCAATGATACTCAACTTTTACAGAGAACTCACCTCAACTGTCCCAGCCCTATAGTCTATCTTCTTTTTGATTCGCTAACTCTTCCACTTCCTACCAGATATGTGCCTTCCCTAACTGTTGCATTGAAAGTGACCTCAACGTCATTTCATTGCATTGTCTGACAACGTTCTAATGGGATCACTGTTGTTAAAACATTTCATTTTCAAGCTGGATGGCACTACCGAAACATACCCCTTTAAGAAAATGTGATCCATTATAGTTTCCGATACTCTTTTCAGCGGGCTCCAGTACAATTGTAAGATCTCTGAACTGTGCCCACATTAGATTTAATTGGCTCAGGCTGACTCAGTACCCACAATTAGCTGATTACCATGGCATTGCCACCTGCTCTGTCAATTGCTCCATGTCAGTGGAGCACAATGATTATGGATGCCTTTGTCAAGTCAGATTTAACCATTAAAAATACATAAAAAGGGTTCTATTGATCAATATATTTGTGTATTTTTTCAAAATTCATGTACTGTTTGGATTATAAACTAATTTTATATGTGCTTATTGACCATTCAATAATATTTTTATGTGATTTTATCGTTTTATAACAATCTCATAAGATTAATAATTTAAAAGATTTTGGTGAATATATTTAAAAGAAATCATTTTTAATGTATCATAACTTATTATTAATAATAATTATTTGCAACAACATGAAAAATAACTTTAGAAAGAATCAATTATAGGAGATTTAATTTATTTATTTTTCTATAAAGTAATGGATCTTACATAACATCATAGTTATTTTGAAACAATAGATAAATTGTTTTTATATCATACTCATATTGAATTGTACAATATCTTGTGTATAATACAAACATGTTACAAAAAAGTGAGCAATACATTTACAAACAAACACAACATGAATTATAACAAAACTAAATACATGTGCATTATTAATATACTCTATATAATGTTATTGTGTAATTATAATCTAGCCATATACAAAATATTCTGTAGTTATATAATAAATTCAAAATATGTGTCATTCTAAAGAGTTATAGTTCAATTGGTTGAGCACAAATGGTGAGAATGATGTTATCTCCTTGGTTACAACATCCACCAAGCTTAAAACCCACAAAGATGTGATTGAACCAAGTTCAACCCCTCACTAACTTTGATGAACAAGATCTACTTTCTCATGACTACTTAGCCAAATGATAACTTCTAGTTTAGATCTATGCTTAAACATCATATTGTAATCCACTCATTTAGGAAGGTAATGTAATCCAATTGCTTTTATAAATTTTTATCATAAAATATAAAAAAATCTATTTCTCTATATACATAAGCGACAATTCCAACTAATTACCCATAAAGATTATTTTTTTCATGCATTATTACTTAGCTTTACTTGTGTTGATTAGTTAAAAGTAAAACTTTAAGTGGTTCCTTTTATTTATGCATTTTTATTAACATAAATTTGTTACCATTGCCTTATACAACTTGAATTGGTTTAATGGTTATGCTCTATGAATTTTGTAAAAACCTATTAGATACATGTTATATTAATTTATTGTCATTCTCAAACTCTACACTCCATCAAGAGTCTTGAAATTGACTCTTGTTTGTACATGTGGACCATTATTTCATTTTTCTATCCACTCTTAGGCCATGCCCAAATCTAATGTAATGTTGTATTGTTGATGCTAATTAAGATTGTATATGCACCACTTCTATTGTATATGTTTATCAATCTTCTTTTTCTTGACAAATATCAGATTTATATAATATAGAACCCAAGGGTAATCTATAAAAGAAAAGGTGCATTAAAAACCTCAAAATAAATGTTTAAAAATCTGTAGGCATAATTGTACATTCTTTGAACCTTGGAAAATAAAAGAATTAAGGTATAAAAATATATGTATTAAAAAATTAAACCGAGAAAGAGTCTCTTTTTAGCATCCCTTAAAAATAATCCTTGGAAAAAATTCATTATCAATATTGAAATGGACTTCCACATTTTAATCTTGAAATTCAATTATACATTTACTACTAGCTCAAGAATGGTTTTGATATAATACCTATGAAATGGTAAGGAACCAATCAAGAGTATATTGAGGATGTACTAGTAAGCCACACATCCACCTTTTTGTTTATGCCTAGGTGCCAAAACATCTATGGCAACATATGCAACATTACCCACCAAACATGATAAATTTTGGATTACATTCAATATACACAAAGACATTTTAAGAGATGACCAAAAATATTTACGCATAATTTATTTTAAAGAATGTGCTTCATGAAAATAATAGGGATACACTAATGAAATTTTAAACTTGTACCATTTGCAACATGTATGTATTTTTAGAAGAAAAGTGTTCCATTTATATTTTTGTGAATAACTACGATCTCATTGTAGTATTGAAGCAATCAAATATTTGACTTGTTTTGTATCTTGGATCTTATAATAACATAATCAATTCTTCATAGAATAAACCAACTATTCCCTAGAGAAAATATTGAATGATAAATACAAATAATCTACATCTTCATACACAACATGATTTAATGTAACAATATTAGGATGAGTAAGTAAGTGTCGCATAATCTACACTATACATTTTTGCACTATCTTTAGGTATATTTTTCATGATAGCTCTTCTCTTGTGATACTAATCTTGTAGAGCTTGACTGCTTTTAATTTTCCTTTTCCTAAGGTTCAACCCATATCATATTCAAATTCAATATTTTGATCTATTCAAGTTTAAATGGATTTCTCAATGCAAGAAAGTTTTTTTTAATCTCTGAAACAACTCATTACAAAAAAAATCACAATAAACTTTAAAAAATGGACATATACATATATTGGAAAGAGAAGAACTAAACATGTAGGATTGACAAAATATTAATAAAGAAAACCATAAAATAACCCTACACAAAAAAAAATCTATGAGATTCATTCATCTAACCATGACTCTTTAAAGATTAAGGCACCCCAAGAATTTGTTGTTTCCATTATAAAATGTTGGTCAATGAGAATGATTACTAGTGGTCTAGTTTATCTTATAAGATTTCATATATTTGTGGTCTCCATGGGGAATGTTAAGCTATCTATTATCCCTGTATTAAACTACATATATTGAAATCAAATTGAATGAAAATTAATAAAAAAAATGGTTGCATATCACAAAAACCATTTAAGAAGATTTAATACATAAAATATCTTTCTTTGCCACATTCATAAGAATCAGTATTGATTTTTTCATATGTGATTTTCTACTCAATATCTTCTTCTTATCCTATAGTGAATTGTTAAATTTTCACTAAGCATTTAATGAAATTAAATTTATATAATTATCTCTAAGATCTTTGACTCTTTTATTTTTACAAAAGTATTATATTCTTTTGATGAATAGATAAAATTGAGCACGAGTTTCCATAAATGCATTAATGATGATGGATATATAAGTAAGTCTTAGGGAAAATATCACTATTTTATTTCTCAATTAACCTATAAAAATATAACAATTCTAATGTAGAGTGAAGGTAATTATCTCATAACACATATCCATTGGTGAAATGGAAGGATATTATACATTAAGCACTTTGAAATTATATTAAATAATATATTAAGTGTAAGAGGCCTAAGAATAAGGGATAAAATAATAAAATCAAATGATTCCCAACCTACATTATTGAGTTCTTTCATATTAAAATCAAGTTTGATGAATCAATATGAAATTATCTGGAAAATATTCAAATTGGATCATTTATCAACTAAAACTCTTTTCATATTATATGGTCAAAATATGATGACAATATATAGTGGTATTAAATTATAATGAATGAAATGATAGGTAACTCATGAATCCTAATAATAGCTTATTTTCCTATGTTTAATTAGGTTCTAAAATAGAACATAACTATGTAGGATTAAGAATAAATAAAAAAATAACTAATAGAAGGTCATACTCATATTATCGTTATACATGTGTGATGATTAAACTAATCAATCAAATAACAACATTAGCATACATTTTTTCAACTTAGGTGGAGGAGGAAACTTTTGATCATTAAATGGTAAAACTACTTGATTAGATTAAGCTTTATATCCTCTATACCTGGACTAATAAGTATAACCTACTACATGATAATTTCATGAACCGGGTGCCTCTTAGGAAAAATATGCATATTTGGTTAAAAATAATTTGGTGCACTACAAATAACAACCCTAGTTTTAACTCGAGCGTGAATAATATTAGTGATATGAACACTAGAGAAGGAAGGTTGACAAGGATCAAAGGATGATATAGGAGAATATATAGACAAAAATGAATTATTGTTAGGTAAAATGTTAGGGTAATAAATCTATGCAAGAAAGTCTTGTACCAATTTTATAAATGAATGATAAGTAAGGATACATTACTATACATCATGCAAGGGGAATAATCATCATAAAAAATGTACAAAATGGGGTATATAGTATTGTACAAAGGAAGGAAAAGCATTAAAAAAGTCCATGGAAGTACCATGAAAGAGGATGAGGTAAATAATCATGCAAACAACTCACTCATAGAAGATGGAGTATAATCAATATGAGACAAAGGCTCAATATTATCAAGGATAAAAGGATAGGAATCAATAAAACACGAAAACACCTTATAATCCTTGATAGATGCATGAACATAATCATAAAATGTTGATATGAATCCATGGGGAAAGTTATATCCATGAAGCACAAGCACAAGAGGAAGGGAGGGTATATATCAAATAGATATCCAAAAAAGAAGCCCCGACCCCTACTCAAAATATCACAATAAAAAAATTAATAAAAGGTAGGTATAAATTCTAAGTAAATCCAAAAATATAAAAAATAAAATAAAAATATTAGATATAAACCCCTAATGGAGAAGAATGAGTTGTAAGGGTAAAATTGTCACTAAAACTAAAATAAATCAATGAAAATTTACATAAATATCATAGGTAGTTATGTTGAATTGCATCATAGAAAATAGTAAGGATATAGATTTGATACTAATAATGGTAAATGTATGTGGTAATAAATATATAAAATTTCAATAAAGAAGTAAATGTTCATATTTTTAGATTCAATATTGATGTGAAAGTGAAAGATGGTATATAATGATTTATCACTATTTGAAAACACTAATATGTATTAGACAATTGATCTCAAATTGAAATCTAACAATTCAAAGCTTTGATGCAATTTCACACTATGAAATCACTTTGTGTTAAAATAACATCCTGAAATCGATATATAGATCCTATAAAATCATCTTTTATGCATTAAATTGCTCTTTGGGGTTCTACATGGTTTAAAATTTGGTTTTATTTTCCTTTTGATAAACACTTTATGGATCTTTCTAAGTGAGGATCATGTACTCCTTAATCAAATCCTTAGCTAGGTTGATCCAATGGCTTCTAAAATAATGAAAGATAAGAAACAACAATTCAATATGCATATTTGTAACTATAGTAGTGAATATAATATTTTGATCTTTAGCTAGACCAATTCTTAGTAGGTCCTAGATCCTAGATTCCTATTAGATAATCATAATGAATTAGGGTTATCCTTATATACAAAAACCTATAATATAATTTGCTGTATTTTGCACTCAATTTAGTGACTACTAACTAGTTAGAAAGGAACCCCATGAGCTCACTTTTAAAAATTGAAACAAAAAAGTGTAGAGGTAAATTTCACACCACAAAATCAAGTCCAATTTTACACTATAATTTTTTTGAATAAGGATGAAAATTAATTTATTGGTCAAAATCATATTTTTGAGATGTGGGAAGTTAGGTTTGATGAAGGCTTGAAAATTTAACTAACTTTTATGCATGAATACATCACTTATAAACTAGTTGATGCACAAAGGAGAAAACTGTAAGGTATACATACACTATATAACTTAGAAGCAAGTACTACAATTACATATAACTAATGTAAGTGCTATGTTGTAATTTAATTTAAATATCATATTTGAAAGATTTAATCACATACCATGGAAACCATTTAATCCATCAACTATTAAAAAATATATATTACTTTATATTATATCACAATATGAATAATATTCAAATACATATCCATCAACTAATCATGAATTTATAAATATTTTTGTTATGTTTTAAATAAACTTTATATTTTTAACATCAATCTTAAGATTATTTTTATAATTTTTTGACAAATATATTTCATTTAAAAATAAATAAAATATGATTGAATTATTGCATAATAATATTATATAATTTATTATAACTATCCATATTTATCTCTGAAATACTTTAAAACATATATTTTCAAACATATTTAAGATCCATATATTATATTCACCATTTCTAAAATAAAATACATTCAATCAAACCATTAATTTTTCCAACTTGAACTAAAACACATCACAACCAGCATATTTTAAATATTATGTATTTTTGTTTATAATATAGTTTATAAAACTAATTTCTACCAAACATTCATATAATTAAGATAGCCTATGGAACTCGTACATTGTTTATCTTCTATTTCTAGTGGCTCTAAAAAACGTATAGCAACAGTCTTAATCCCTAATATATTTATGTTATTTGAATTCAATCCTTAAGTTGTATGATCTTCACTTGATCAGGCAGCTTAGAAGAGACCTTTCCCTTTGGAATTTTGATGTTCAATAGACCATTCTCTATCTTGGCCTCTATTTTGTCACTGTTAATATTATCCGGAAGCTTGAACCTTCGCATGTACCCCTCCTCCCACCATTCTGCACTACGCCCTCCTCCATTGCTCCTGCTGTTTTCATTCTGCTTCTTCCACTGTCCACTTATCTCAAGAATGCTCCCATCCTCCACAATCACCTGAATATCATTTTTAGTTAAACCTGCAAAACAATGACTTAACTAGAGGTATTAGATTTTCATTTTTTAGATATATTTTTCTATTAATCTTTCAGATCATATTTTGCAATCTATTGTCAGAATGTGAGAACAGGGAAATATGATCCCAAACGGTATCAAGCAAATTCACCGCCAACAATTCATCGGTATGACAAATTCATTTTGTGGAAAATTCACCACCATGAATTGCTGGTGGATTGTTGGCGGTGAATTTTCCATGGGATGAATTTGTCATGGTGATGAATTGTTTGGTGATGAATTGTTGGCGATGAATTGTTGGAAATGAATTTATTGGTGGTGAGTTGTTGAGGGTGAATTTTTCTAAAACCATCTCAAATGTTTATGAAAAAAGTCTACACAGTCAAATCCAAAAGCTATGCAAAAAATCAATAATCTACCAGTTTCATCATGGTTACATAGAAATCCTTAAGAACAAATTTGAATAAACAATTAACCTACGTAGACAAAAGGGTTAAAACTACAAATTCTACAATATGCAATAAAAAAATAAAACCACCAGAGAGAGATGGGTGATATACCTGGAAGTTGGGCAAGGAGAATGTGATTATTGTCAGTTTCAGTCCAGTCGATGAGAGAAGTGTCTGCAATGGCTTCTGCTTCTTCGAGATCCCAGAGTGGAAAAGGCTGTGATGGATCCCAGAAAGTCCCGAACAAGCAGGGATCGAACAGGTGGCCTTCTCCGAATACTGCATTCAATCTTGGCATGATGATTGACTGAAATAGCTCCTCTGTCTCTGCGTCCAATTCGTCGTTGTAGTCATCTGCAAAGGCTTCTGATAAGGCCATCCTGCGTTTCTTAAGAAACTGAGTATCTTGGAGAAAGCCAATAATGCAAGTACACCGATGGATTTTACTCTGTGGGTTGGGTGGTATAAATAAAGCTAGTATTGGATGTGATTCCTTGATAAGTATATGTCAGAATGCTGTGCTCGAAGGATTTATCTTGCTTTATTGGTTTTGTTTGTATGGATGCCTTTCTGGAACTTTGTGCTTAATAATCGAGGAGTATCGGAATAAAGAGATGCACGCTTTGTTAAAGTTATTCAAAGTGAGGAAGATATGTAGATTATTCTCGAAAATACCACCGAAAGGAGTCTGCTTAAATTTTTGTAAACCGTAGAACATGTGCAAGATGTAGATGAGACTGCCTCACAGGTGAAGTTTTTACTTTAACTAATTATGGTGTAGTATTCACGAAGGTTTTACTACAGTTAATTATGTTGTAGGATTAATGTAAGTGCCATTTTAATCTATTGTGGTGCAGGATGCATATGACGGTGTCACTTCAACTAACATACATTCCCCTCTTCCCCTCTGAATTAAATTGTATAAAATATTGTGTAGTTGTTTTCAGGTGAGGATTTGGCCCAAGTGTGTCAATTAAAAGGTATAAGCATAAGAGCTCATTTGAAGGGAAAATAAAAGATAGCCCCCAATTTTAATCCCTAAGTCTAAGGAAAAGTCTCTTGCTAAAGATGATTCATGTGAGCGTCAAAGTGTCTAAGGATGTAAGTGTGTGTTGTATGATGCAAGTAAAGATTATATGAAAGTGTGTGGTTTAATATAATAGTATGTCAAGATTACTTAGAAGAATGTTATTATGTTAAAGAATAAAAAACATATGTGAGGATGTAAAAGTATTCTATATCATATATAACAAATATTTCAATAGAGAATAAATAAATTTAGCTGGTTTGGTAGATTACATCTATTAATTCTTTCAAGTGGGTAAATCAAATAAAGTGGTTTGTGTAAGTGTTAATCATCATAACTGTAAAGGAGTTAAGATATTTATGAGGAAGTAAAATAAGGGAGTTAAGATATTTATGAGGAAGTAAAATAAGGGAAGCACAATATACAAGGCTTAGGAAAACATGTTAGATCATAATCACATACATGAAAATAAATTCTACACCATAATTGCATAAAATAGAAACAAAAATCTATATTTTGTTGGGATATATTTACATTGAATTTAAAAACCTTTGTAAAGATACATATTTTAACTTCCTAAACTATCCAACCACCTTACATCATGAAATTATTAACATACCTACATTCACTAATATCAAATTAATATAGAGAAAACATTTTTGGTTCCCAAGGATAAAATATATAATGATTCTAATTTAATTGACTAAAAGGGAAAATCAAATAATTTTGAGCATCAATAAATATAACTCACCATGCCACTATGTAAAATTAGTCTCTTATCCCCTAGCACCCATCAACCCATGTTGATATTGATAGTCATATTCCGAATGTCTCTACAAGTAACACTTTCTAGTCATGTACATCTACTATCCTATGCAATTGTTCACTATAATTTGAAGGTTAATTGACTCTTCTTCACACCATCTAACACAATCATGCTAATTTCCATCACAACATCTTCTAACCATCCATGCCACATACTAGATATAATAAAATATTTTATTTCATAACTACAATAGTTATTTTCCTAGTTATGCTATTGTACTTGCAAGACTTGGATGCATCCACACTTGATGCCCCAACTACCTAATCACACACAAACATCACTTGACCACACTTTATCTCTACTACTATAGAATCTAGGTAATGGCACCCACCTCCTCCTATGCACCTAAAAATTAACTAATCAGGAGATAGAAGGTGGATAAGAGGAGGTTGTGTTGATGTAAGCAACTCACACAACCTCTATTGAGGTCTAAATAATTGTTGCATGTCAAACCTAGGTCTCATGGAGCATAAAAATAAGCTACATGCGATAGTGTATTGTTGTAGGAACAAATAACTTTCTTGCATCCAAATAAAAAAAAAATTGTTGGAGGTAACATAAGCATATGATGCAAGAACGAACTAAACACCTAGATTTTAACATAGAGAGAAACTCTTTTAGAGTAGTGATTTAATAATATATACCACTCAAAACACACATAATTTCAGCAGGATATATGTTTTAGAATAGGGAACATTCTATTCCAATAACTCAAAAAATATAATCAATACAATTATTTTACAAATTAACAAACATTGGAATAAATTTAGGAGTCTTGTGTCCCCCTCTTTCTTCTTACTATCTACTATAATGTGTTCTCTTGTTGTCCTTTGTTGCTTTTATTTTCAACTACTCTTTCTTTCTCTCACTGTTGTTCTGGCCCTTCTTCCATTACTCTATTCTTACCTCCTCTTTTTTTGTTGTTGCTTCTATTCTAAAAAATTCCCAACAAATCTAGAAATTCCTCCCAAAATCTTGCCTAAATTTAGGGTAGCCTTAAAAATCTACCATAAATTAACAATTTCTCCCTTCTTGATTCAAAATTACCGCCTAAGCTTGTTCTATGTTGTTTCATTTTCTCCTACTCATTTATGAGCTCCAAGGTAGATATTCTAGCTACCCCACACAAAAAAAAATCAAAATTTAAAATTTTAATGGTTCCTACATGTATGTGGTGGTAGTTGAGGGGAATACAATACTAAAATGGGATATATATGATGTGCTTGCATCAAAATTTTAGACTAGAAAATTTTGTGAGCTATTGTTCACAAAGTGAAATTTTGTCTTGCTATAAGTTAATGATCCTATTACTTTAGTTCAGTAACTCTGTCATCTTGTGTTAACTAGAATGATTCCAACTCTATGGGGATTAATGACATGTCATCCTCCATTGGTTTATCCTTCATTTTCACTAAATACTTACTGTATTTCTTGACCCATGTCTTTCTAACCACTCAAGAATAAAAAATACATTTGATTTCCTCTCGTTCTCACTTGGGTAGTTGCTCTATCTAATTTTTAGTCAATGTTTTTGAGAGAGCAACACACCTAGGAAGACCAACTATAGAAATAAACCTTCACAAGCATGGGAGAAGATATTTCATTGAAGATAAATGCATTGAGAATGAGATATATTAAAAATGTACAATGTGCCTTATAAAGGAAAGAAAATAGGTGACCGGTGTAAAAACTACCCACATGGGAAAAAACCACCCAATTAATTAAATGCACTATTAAACTATAATGCAAGCCTAAGTAAACTTAAGGGTAAATATGCTATTTGCTCTAACACCCCCCCTTAAGTGTAACTTAGGGAGAATGAAGATGCAAAATGAAGTATGGGTCTTGGCTACACAACCATTTTAGGTACCCATTTACAATGCATAAATATCTCTCACAAGCAGAGAAAAGGAGAAAAAACCTGTGGGAAAAAACCCCTCTCCAAAAGAGAGAAAAAAAAAGATGCATGGATGGAGGACTCAATCACACCCCCCAAGTAATACATACATCATATATATACAATCAATGACACCCGCATAAGAGGGAAAATAGGAGATATCATATCCCCCCATAATGAAGAAGCTCCAATGTTGATGAAGTATGCCTGAAAACAAAAGATGTTCCAATGCTTGCAAGCAACACCTCTTCCCTTAGGAAGAAACAAGTCCACCAGGTGATGAAGAGGCCACTCCATATCCAACTAAAAAAAGGAAGGAAATCTCCAAACAGAATAATCCATCACATAATCATGATCAAAATCAACCAAAACATGTGACAAATCAAACAAAGGTGAAGGCTCAACAATGTCAACTTCCAAAGATAATCCAGATGAATCAACTGTCATGTTGAAATTGTCATCAAAGAGGAGAGAAATCTCCTCAAGTGTATCTCCAAAATCTACAAGATGAGACTCCACAAACAAATCTGTGATGCCTACTAAATAATCATCCAACAAAACAAGATCTAAGGGATCAAAAATATCCTGTTGCGCTGGAAACCCATCCCCTCACGTAACAGGAACAGTATCAACATGAGTTTGAAGCACTCCAAAATTTAGATGACCAATATATTCAGAATTTCTATCAACACTCGCAAGAGGAGCACGAGGAACATAGTCATCATCATCAACAAAGTGAGAGAATGTATACAGATGAGACTCATGATCTGCATTACCAACTGCAATAATTTTTCCAATATCTGCCTCTTTGATAAACACATAATTGACAGTAAACTCCATAGTTTCGGGCACCTCTCGATGTGTAATCTGATAGATGGACAATAGATTTGTATGTAACTCTGGAATGCACAATACATCCCTGAAACACCCATCACCTATCTCAACATTTCCTACCCACGCAACATCCAAAAACTTACTGTCCCCCAACAAAATCTTAGAAGTGTCAAAAGGATGAAGACCCATGAAAGGATAGGGTGCAAAAAATCATGACATGGTGAGATGCACGTGAGTCCAGAAACCATCTATCACGACGAGAATTAGCTACAAAAATCACCACTTCTTTTCCTTTTCCCATGTAGTGTTTATCTCCTTTACCACTTGAAATCCCTGCATTTCCAAACTATGTAGGGTTGGATGATGATGGAGATGAAGATGCATAGGTTGTAGAAGGAGGAGTTATAGAAGAAGGCAAAGGAATATTGTTTTTTTAAAGAAGGTGTGAGAGTTCATCAATCTTCTTCATGTAACAATGATGCTCATCATGCACTTTTTTCTTGCAATATGCACAACTGATTTTATCCTTCTTGGGCTTGTTCTCTTTTGAAGAGGAGGAATTCTCAGTTGACTTTGTTTTAGGTTTAGGCTTCTTCTTCCCTTTACTCTTAGATTCTTGGGAAACCAATGCATGATTTGTAGGAACCCCCTACAACTAGACAAGTTTTTCTTGTTCTCTTGTTAATTGGTCACAAAAGGTTTCAAAAGAAGGCATTTGGAATGTAAGTACCCAAAGAATCCACTATGGAATAAAAGGTAGAAGAAAAGACAACAAATGGGCCTCTCAACTTGGACATAATCAAGAAAATAGACTCCTTATCAATTTTTCTCTTCCCATATCTCGCTAGTTGTGACCTTACTGATTTGAATTTCACTAGCAAGTCATCAATAGTAGGAAATGCTTTAGGGGTAAGAGAGGTTAATTCAACCTCCAGTTGTAATGCACAGATCTCACTGATCTGACCAAACAGGTTTTCTAACTTATCCTATATTTCTTTGGGTGTACTCAACTCATCAACATGAAAAAGGATACTATCAAAAACATTTAGTTTCATCAAATCCATAGCTTGATCACACTTATTTTGATGGGAAAATATTTCATATTCCTTGGTGAGAGAGGGTTGGGTAGCACTCAATGTAGATCACAAACCTTGAGATTAAAGCAATCCATGCATTTTAATTTTCTAGTTGTGGTAATTATGGGGAGTTAACAATTCAATGGTTCTAGGAGTATCCATGACAAATATTGCACTTGTTGATGCCAAAAATTGGCAAGGTAACAGTCTTTATGGGAAACTCAGTTAATGGGGGACCAATTGTGCTAAACTGAGTGACCCCCGGGTTTTTAAAGAAGTCGACTTCTTATATATTTGGGTTTTTTTGAATGGGAAAAGGAAGGAGATATAAAAAATAACAAACTAACTAAGGTGATGCGCCAAGGTATAGATATAGGAATGATAAATCTTTCTTTAGGGATGCAATTTAAGGGCCCGATCAACAATCTGCTATGTTCCAAAATAATAAAAATCAAAGATGAAAACTTGAATATTTTATTCAATGACAAAATAATTCTCATACTCATTTACTTGTATTAAAATCATAGAATTTCTACAAATAAACAATTCATGACAATAATGGCACAATATAATGTTTTATCAAATAGCTTAATAAAATAGAAAGGCTGAACAAGGGCACAGTCTAAGAGTCTTATACAATAATCTAAAAGAAATACAAAAAGCCTGGTGTCTTTTTTCTAATTTTTTTGTATCTTCCGAATTCATTTTCAGAAGGAAGAAGCAGTATATATAGATAAAAATCTCACCGCCTGGTAGGTCAGTAACAAAAAAGATCCCATATCGAGAGCAATGATTCCTATAACAATTATTTCCTTCGACTGTTGCAACAAAAAAGATTTGGGCCATGGAACGTAGTCACTCCTCAAGTAGATGCATCCTCTTTGAATTATGGCAGAGATTCAATAATGCAGTTAGTTAAGACACACGACAACTCGCTCTTGCCTTCCCTTTGATGAAGTCCTTGTGAGAGAGAAATGTGGCAAAAGGTTGAGCCCTTCTCATTGATTTATCCTCCTTGCATTGAAAGATTGCACAATGAAGACATGCACAGAGGAATTCTTTACTATCGACGCTGACTGTGGGATCTGCCAAAAAGTGTACGTGGATGAAAGCTATGTGGCATGCAAATGGGGCTTGATTGAAAAGTGAAGGGAAGCAGTCTTTAAGTGCCTGAGGTGACATGTGGAAGCATGGCGGAAGTCGATAGGAGAGTGAAGGAAGGCTTCCCTATGATGAGTGCTTGGTAGACACGTGGCAGTAGCGGATGGAGTTCAAAAAGATGAGGCACAGGCCGGTACTTAGTGAAAATAAAAACCACTCAGAGGGAGCTCAAGGAATTTAATATTCACAGCTTTTGGCGACTACCAGGGATGTTTCGCTTGTGGAATGAGGAACCCAAAAAAATTTCTGGCTTGCAGACTAGAATCCCATCCATTGGGTGACACAATCAAAGCTTAGAGAGAGTAGCCTATGGAGGCAACCAGTTGGCCTTGGATGGTGTCGATATGTCACAAAGATTCTCTTGCACTCTACTCAGATTGATCATTTCTTTGTAAGGTAGTGTCGCGGATATAACATCTCCAAACTTGAGTTGGAAGAATAGTTGTGCTATCGGGTGTGTGATGCCCTTGATATCTTGTATAGTAGGAGGTTGACTAAAGCTCTAGAAAGTAGATTTGTCCTACTACTTCTCTCCTATATTTGCTGCAATCTACTCTATAGTAGCCACCAAGTCGTCAAAAGGAAAGAGGGAGGGTAAACCCATCTGAGTTAGCTTGGAGAACCTAGCCCACATGCTATTCATGGTTTGGTCTAGTTTGGCAGTGCACTCGCTGGCATGGAGGATGGTTGCGTGGTAGTGGATGAATCTATTTGTTGTTTTGGCAACAACTTTTCTATCCTCGCTCCTTGCGTTTGGTAAGTCCTCATCCAAGACCATGTATAACTTATCTAGAAATTTTTTTTCCTCAGGAACCTTTTCTATGATGATCTATGAGAATCGCTCAATTGCTCCATGAAATTCCCTACCTAAACTTGTCGCCTCCACCATAAATTGGAGCATCGGATGAAGGGTTAGGAAGAAGGCCTTGACCTTATCCCAGTATGAAACATATAGCTACTGGGCCACTAGAAGGAGATCTGGTTGGGCAGCAGGGGCTTGGGGAAGACTCTTTGAAAGACTGATCTTTGCATCTCTTGTTCTGAAATCTTGTGTTAGCTCTACAACCCTTTTGTTTGCAGCCAAGAGTTGCTTTGATAAAGTCTTCTATTTGACAAGCCATTTTTCTTTGGTTCGGTTTCTGTTCACTGATTTTATTCCAGGGAAGATTTCATCTCTTGGATCTCATTCTCCAATTGAGTCTTTTGACCCTCAAAATCCACATCCTTTTGCTGCATTTTTTGCTTGAATTGAGCGCGTTGATGATTAAAATCCTCACCTTTTTGTTGCATCTCTTGTTGCATTAGAGCCAATTGGTCTTGCAATTCTTTATTTTTCTGCCATAGCTTAGTGACTAGGTTGAGGTTAAAGGATTGGAACTTTGCAAGTTCCTCTTGGAGTTTAGTCTGCTCTTCCTGCACTACCTGTGCGTTGGATTTCTTGTCGATAGATCTAGAAATCCTTAATTTTTTCCTCGCTCCAGTTTTCTTTTCTTGAAAAATCATTGTGAAGAGTGGCCTCGATGCGAAGCTTCTCATTATACTTCACTGAAGGGAAGTAACACTTAAGCCATGGTGGCCTACTATTCTTGGTTGGAATATGAGCTAGATCAACCAATAGCTCATCCTCGTCCTTCAATGGGTTTTGTCGCTTCACCTAGTAAGGTTGGGGGCTAGGCGTTACCTTGACATATTCATTTGGTAAGTCATTTTTGGGGTTGTAATTCCATTTTTCGCAAATCCATACCAACCCCAGATGAGCTAGCTTCACCTCTAGCAGCTGATGTGTCTTCTTCTTGGCCATTACCACCGATTTAAAGCTTAGTAGGCAAATGAAAAATCCCTTCTTCTTGGATTTTCCCCTACAAAAGGTATACTCGATAATTGATACTTGCTAGAACATTTTGAGGGCCAACACCCAATTTGTGAGAGATGTCAGAAGCTAGAATGGTTCCCCGATGAAGCCGCACATCTAAATGAGTGTGAAATATTCTCCAAGAAACCAGTCGTATTTTGGAGTGAAATTCTACATATACTCCATCTGGGCTATAGTGAGGTGGTAAATATCTTTATTCTCACTCACATATCATAGAATCAGAGTCAAGAAATAATCCAAAAATGCATAATAATCATAAGTTGAGGAGAGGAGAGGAGTCCATACAAAAATTTTCCTTCTTCTGCCTGATTCATCAAATATAGCCAACCCCACATGTTTTTTGAAGAAATTAGGGTTCTGATGCAAAAAAATATGGGAAAGGAAGGAAGGAAATCTAAACCTCTACTGCATTTTGTAGTCCCTTATTTTCCTCAGCGTCTCCTTAATGATGAATTCTATGAAGTCATACTAGAAAAAGGAATGTTGCCTACATAACTGAAACCCCATGCCCAATTGAAACTCTTGAACATCCTTGTCAGTGTTCAGGCCAAAAACAAATATCATCATTAAGAAGGCTTCCTGCATGTCCAAGGGGAAGGCATTGTGCACCGCTGAAATCTTTGGCGGATTTTTCTAATCTTCCCTGAGCCTTTGGGTTTCTTTGTTATAAAAATTCAAAGCCATTTTTCTAGATTGAATGGCTCTATCGTTTCCGCTCTAGAGCTTTGGTCAAGGATGCATAGCATGTTCCAGATAGCTTCTGGATAGATATTAACTTTCAACTCCTGACCCTTGATGGTGTTGGTTCTTGGGTTGAAATGTTCAATGGCCACATCGACTAGTTTCGGGCAATAGTGCACATATGAGACCATATACTATGGAAGCCTGTTGAACTATAGCTTCTACGCCAAAGAATCTGGATCGCTAATTTTCTTCAGATGTCCTTTCGCAGGCTGCCTCCCTCAAATTCTTAGGGTTCTTTGTGAGGATGGGATCATGAATGTTATCCCATTCCTCCTTGATTAGGCTCTGGTCTTTGTGGGATTTTTGCTTGTCTAAGGCCCGTGTGTTTACCCACTCTAACTTCTTTGGTATCCTAGGTGAAGCGTAAGAGACTTCTTCAAAGACATAGGTGGCTGGTACTACATGCATGACATCAACCAAACTTTGTGTTGCCTCTCCTTGTGTTTCTATTTTGGAGCTTTCTGCCATTTCTCTTTTGCTGTGGATTTCTGCTACACTCAAAATTTCTGCAATTCGCTTCGGCTGTCTATGCTCAACACTCTTGCTCTAGGTAGCCTGCTCAAAAATATTTCACAATGTTAGCTTCTTGCATGCAATACTTGGTTATTTCTTTCTTGGGTAGCCAACAACACTCACCTTTTAGCATTAAATTTGACATGTACCACCAATTTTTTGCTTGTGCGAAATGAATTGCTTGTCATTTTGAAATGACAAGAATTCATAATGGCCTTTGGTAATGATGTCTTATAGCGTGATTTCCTTGGAATTTGAGCTAACAATTTGAAGGCAGCTTAGGCGTTCACATGCTTTGGCAATTAATATCCCAAAAGGAATGATCAAGCCCAAATATGCAATAAGTGCTTGAAAAGATATGAGTTCTGCTTTGGAATTTGAAAAATGCCTACAATGCGACACCTCAGCATTTGGCCGTGCAAACTACTGCCGATGACTGCCACCAGCTTATGCTAATTAATTAGCTCTTATTAATCTTGCACGTAGCAAACCGTACCTAGCAGATGCAATTGGGTGGGAAATTCGAGCAAGCCCTGGTTCAATTTTCGAGTTGGTACTTGATTATCATCATGCTTATGGTATGAAAATTACCACACATATCCTGGCTATTTCTATAAATAGGCGCTTAGGAAAAAGTGAAATCACACTTAGAAATCTAAGCAGAATTGGTAATAGGCGATTGGCTTTGAATTTAGCATTAGGTAGCTGAGTAGAATTTGCATAGAGCTAGACTTAGGCAGTTTGCGTAGAGGTAGTATCAGATAGTTTCATAGAGCTTGCTACCATGAATACCCCTATTAGGCTAGTTTGCAATAAATCTTAGATAGCATTCCTAGGTGAAATCTTGACTAGGCAACTGAAAAGAATAACCAAGAATAAGCATTCACTAACCATTGTAGCAATGAAATGAGTTTTGGGGAGGGACTACATTAATACAAAGACAAGTACAAAGTTAATACTGATGTATACTCTCACTTCATCACATCTATGCTTGACATCCAAGTTCCCAAGCCATTGATTCTTCGCCTGGTGCTTAAAATATTTTTGAAGTGCCTAGGCAGCCTTAGAGAGGTGGTGGCAAATGTTGCATTTGGTCTGGGTTTGCCAACGACGAGTGACCTTTAGAAGTATATTGTTCAAAGAAGATGCAGTAGTACCATGGGTGCCATTCCTAAGTGGGTTCCACATCCAGTCATAAGAAGAGCATCATCAAAGGCTGACCCATGCCTGCCACTTCCTGTTTTGCTGCTACAATGTGGGTCCCTTCTACGACGTTGATTGGTACATTGAATTTAGGAGCCTAGTGTTCCCTCCACCACTCGCCATTGCTCCTGTGGATGCTACTACCATTCCTACTGATGACGTTATTCCAGACGCTGCTATTGATGCTTCCATGGCCCCTACCCGTGACTAAATTTTTTTATGTTTTAAGAAATCATCACTTCGTTCTTCTATTTTTTGTATATATGCCTGGAAAAAAGGCTTTACCGTAGATACATATGAAGAAGATATGTACAAAATATATAAATATAATTTTAAATGTATGGCCTTAAAGCTATTTTGAAATTGTACTTATCAAAGCATACAGATATATATATTGACATTATGTCTCCTTTTTCTTGCGGTTCCTTTCCATACACTAGATCGTACGACAAAGTCTTGAGGACTTGCTTGGGAGTTATGCAGTCCGCCTAGAGCATTGCCCTGGGGTTTTTATGCCATTCTCTTTGGTGTTCCGACCCAATTCTTTTGATGAGTCAAACTAAATTTTTGTTAGTCGACTCAACTAGGCCATTCCCCTACGGGTAGTAATTTGATGATGTTTTCAAGAATATTCCATGTATGAGTGCGAATTGACATACCTTAGAGCCTAGGAAAGCTTTGGCGTTGTCGGAGATGATGGTTTTGGGTGGGTCAAATCTCGTCACTAGTTCATCAAGGAAGTCCACTATCTTCACCTCTATTGTATTCTTCAAGGGCATGGCTTCAGTCCACCTGGTAAAGTAGTCCATAGTTGTTAGAATCCATTTGTTTTCAACGTTGGAGGCACGATTGATCATTCTGATAAAATCAAGGTGCCATTGCACAAAAGGCTCATCAACCACTATCGGGTTGAGAGGCATTGTGTAATTTTTCCTTCTTCCTGTGAAGAATTGGCATTCCTTGCAAGTTCTTACCAAGGAGTATGAGTCATTAAATAGCATAGGCTAGAAGTAACCAATGCACATGATTTTGATGGCAGTGGTCTTCACAGAGAAGTGTCTGCCCGTAGGACTGCTATGAAAAGTGTCAAGAATTCTTTTCGCTTGCTCCATGACAACACACTATAATAGAATGTCGTTGATGTTCCTTTTGAAAAGGATCCCTTTGATGAGTGCATACCCGCTATTCTGTAGTGGGTAGAATCTTCTCTTTTGAGAAGGATGTCCTGACGGGTATTTTCTGGTATTCATAAATCCCACTCCATCCACCGGCCAACAACCTTCAGATTCAGACTCATTGGTTAGAACCAGCTCTTGTTGCTCTTCTTCGGATGTCATTTTTTTGTTGTGCGCTAGATATTTGCACATCCCTCTTCCTCGAATAGTCTTTGTAGGCTTGACCTCAATGTCATATTCAAGGATCTTAGTGATCCAATTGGTCCTTTTCTTATGATTTCTCCTTCCATGATGTATTTGCACACACTGGAATGTGTGACATAAACAATCACCTTGTTGCAAGATATGAGGTGTCAGAACTTATTGAGTCCCTTAATAATTGAAAAAAATTGCCTCTCAATGAAGTTTTAGTTCATCTCATATTCCTTTAAGGTCCAAGAGTGAAATGCTATCAAATGTTCTCCCTTTCCTTCATCATCTTTTTTGAGTTAAGATAGTACCAATGCTTGACTTGCTACTGAATACATACATTATGAAATCCTTCGACAAGTCTGGATTGACCAGCAAATGAGCTGAGGAAATAGCATCCTTAACCTTCTTAAATGCTTCTCTAGCTTCTATGGTCCATTTGAATAATTGATCCTTTTTCAACATACGGGTGATTGGTCTAATTATTCCTGCAAAATCTGAAATAAATTTGCTTACAAAATTTACCTTCCCCAGGAAATATTGGACTCCTTTCTTGTTGACCGGTAGGGGAAGCTCTTTGATTACTTTCACCTGCTCAGGAACAATTGCAATTCCTTCTTTGGACACTACATGTCCTTATAATTTTCCTTGCGGTACTCGGAAGACACATTTTTTCGGGTTCAGGGATACCCTGAACTCCTGGAATTTTTTGAAAACCATCTCAAGGTGATCGAAGTGATCATCCTTATGCTTCAAGAATATAGTGAGATCATCCAAATAGATTAGAATAATCTTGTTGATCAATTCATTGAAAGCGATATCCATTTCCTGCTGGAAAGTGGCTCCTACATTTGAGAGGCTGAAAGGAATTTTAGCATATGTGAATGTTCCCCACTTGGTAGTGAATGTTGTTTTGTGTCGATCCTCTTCTTTGACCCAGATCTAGTTGTAATTAGAGAAGCCATCTAGCATAGAAAAAATTTCTAATCCTGCCACTATTTGCAAGAAAAACTCCATAGAAGGCAGCAAATAGTGGTCCTTTAGGGATGCTCTGTTTAGGTCCCAAAAATCAACACATAAGCATATATCTTCGTTCTTCTTTTGGACTAGGACTAGGTTGGATACCCACATGCTATGCTTGATTGAGAAGATGATCTAGGATTGAATTATCTTTGTTAGCTCTTGTGCCATCAGGGATTCAATCTTAAGATTCATTGGTTGTGTTATTGGAAGACGGGTTTCACACCTTCCATTAGCTCTATTGTATACTGGATGATTTCGGGATCGTATGCCTTGAGGTCATCATATGACTAGGCCACTACTCCTTTATACTTCTCATAGATGTTGATGATCCTCTCCTTATCCTGATGTGGAACATCTTTCCCTACTTTGATTTTTCTTCCATCTTCAACTTGAAAGTCGACAAGTCACTTTTGTCTGCTACAAAATTCATTTTATCATTTCTTGGATTGTCACAATCAAATAGGTTTTTGAGAGTGACCAGTCCCTTCAAAAGTTTATTAGACCTTAGTTGAATGATTTCTCTATCATAGGCCTTGACAATATTTAGTTGGAGTTGGTCGGAAAACTCTCTCGACTGTTGGATGAATGAGGTGACGTGTTCATCAATGTCAAATACCTACTAGCTATGATCATTATCTAGAATCGCCGGTTGGACTATCACTCATATAGAGTGTTTATTATGAATTAGGTCAGAGGCAGGGTCAAACTGAGATTTGTTTGTGGCCATGTGGTCTGCATCAACATTTTGTTCTCAGGGCATTGTCTGGAAGTTGCAGGCTTCGAAACCATCAACCACGTCCTAGACTCTATGTCTATAGGATCTCATGCAAACATTCCTAGCTGCAGAAATCCCTCAAACTTGATTAACCACTAGTTCAGAATCTCCAAACACCATCAATTTCTTGATTCCCATTCACTCCGCAAGGATTAGACCTTGCACTAGGCCTTCATAGTCAACTTCATTATTCAAACAAGCAAACTAGAAGTGGAAGGACTGGAGTATTTTTTGATTGTGCGGGGATATAAAACATATCTCGGCTTCAACAACCACTTTGCATCTTGCTGCATCAAAGTGCAACGTCCATAGCTTTGAAGCTTGATCACTTTTAGGTTCCTTCATGACCTCAGAAGCACTTGATCTTCATATAGATGACATAGGTTCCCAACCTAGTAGCATGATAGTTGTCAAAAGTATCAACGTCTATGTATTCTCTCAAGAGGACCTCTTCGCGATTGGTCCAATCTCTAGTTACTTTTTCATCTTCTAGTAGCTCAGTGCAATATATTTCTTCTTTGGTGAAAGAGGTATGGACAACCTCAAATTTGATCATGGCTTCATCGACCACATGCTCAGAATGTAGAGGTTCTGATATTATCTTCATTTTAGCTTTGTGCTTGGTCCTGAGGACCAAGTGTGACCAATACAAAGAGAGATACCCACCTATTTTTGAAGTGAATTCCTAGGATAGGCAGAGGCTGAACATATGGAGAATGTCTATAATCATAGTATCTTGTGGAACTGTGATGCTAGGGTAGGAGAACAAAGTCAAGGGGAGGTCTCTAATGAGACCTATAGTTTCAACTTTGTTCCCATCAAGCTACATAACCCCCTTCCTTAAAGGTTCATAGCTAAGTCCTAAGGCTTCAGCTATCTGCTTGGGCATGATTGTAGTACTAGTGCCAAAGTCAATCATGGAATTATACCGTAGTTTCTTCCCAACAATAAGAGTTAGGAAAAAAGGTTTCAGTTTTGACTTATCCCTAACCTCAGTAGAGGCGTCCCCTATGCTATTCATGAGAACTTTGGCAGGAGGTGATGGATGAATGGGATTTCCCTTGAGTGATTGATTTGTTGGCTCAATGATTGGATCCTCTTGGAGAGCCTTATGTAGCAATTTATTCTACTCCAAAATGGCTAAGATATCCCAAAGAGACACATTAGCAAATGATTTCTTCAATTGTTCCACCACATTGAACGGTGGCGGATTTGAGGGCTTTTTCTCCTTAGCTCTAGTTACAAAAATTTCCCTACAATGTTGTGCCACTGTGGAGGTACTAGTTGTTTGGTCAGATGCATTTTTAGGTTGTAGACTGACTAGTTCACCTATGAATCTCCTCTTTGAGCAAGTGTTGTAATCAAATTGCACTTGCGAGGTTTTTGATGTGGATGCATCTTTGGAAAAAATTGCATCTTCTTCTTCCATCCATGAGAAGAGCGTGTGATTGGGAGAAATATCAATTTATTGCTCTAGGTACATCCCTTGCATTTGTGTGGTGAATACCACATTTTCCATTTGCGGAGAGGAATATACATAACCTCCATGGTCTAACATCATGCCTTGGCTACGTTGTTCCGCCACCTTTTGTTGTAGATTGTTGTGAGGGAAATTTTGGGGCATATGTGTGTCACCGTAGGGGAAGCACTAGGGGTTGATGTCATCAAGTAAATTGTTTTGCCCCACCATTAGTTCTCTACTTGAGCTTGGGTTAGCACTCTGCAACAAAGAAGGAATAGGTACTATTTGATTAGTTGTTTGCACCTATAGATGGATTTGTGTGAGCACATCCTTGGAACTGGTTTTGTTGGTAAGAAAACCTCCCAACTTGATAATTTTTGTAGGTTGGCTTCGGAGGCATGAACTGGTTCAGCTTGATGATAGTTATTTTGTTGGCAATGCTCCACAACATTTCCTTGACATCACTCATTTCATCTTTTGAAGATATAGATGTAGAAGCAACATTCTATGGTGCACTTGGATATGTCTACATGGATTGAGGAGTAGATGCACTGGTAGATGGAATCCCTGGGTGGGAACTGATACTTTAGGAAATATAGGCATGATGGGTTGAGGTGGAAAATTTCTAGCATCTATCACATTGTTATCTACTTTGACTGTGATGTTGTATGTTCCCGATAGAGTGGTTCCACCAAGGGACTAGATCATCATCGATATGTTGGTGTTGATGGATTTCAAGTAGAACATGAATGCCAAATCAGCTGGTGGGTGGATAACAGCCTAAATTCTCTACCAAGTTATATGGAACCGAGTGTTGAATTTAGCCATGGCTTCATATGGGGCTTGCTTTATGATTTCCAAATGATGATATTGTGAAGACCCATCTTTGTCATTAGAGAATCTTTCATATAAAGGGTCTCTGAGTTGGTCCTAGGTAGCAATAGTATTAGCTTGCAAAGTGTGGTACCAATCTAGTGCTTTTCCACTGAAAGAGGCTGCAAGCAACCTTAGAGCTACATTTTGGGTGGTGATTCCATGCACCAAACATTCGTCTACCACATCTTTTAGAAGTTCAAATGGTGTTCTTGAGCCATCTCTGGTAAACTTAGTTATAACTTTTAAAGCGGAGATCGGGATAGGGGCCCAAATGACAAGTGCTAATGGTGCTATGAGGGGACTTTTGGCATGCCAAGCCACATAATTTCTATTAGTAGTTGGAAACATGGCTAGTGGAAGGGGCGGAGGAAGTGGAATGTTCACTAGTTGGGTCACGACTTGTATTGTTCCTAATGGCGGCACTAACAAACCAGGGTTATTCGCTATTTGGGATCTAGTAATAGGTCAATGGCTCATACACCCTCTTTAGATTTAGATTCATTTAAGTATTCCCACTGGGCGTGCTAGAAAAAAGAAATTGTTGATGCCAAAAATTGGCAAGGTAACCACCTTTATGGGAAACTTAGTTAATGGGGGACCAATTGTGCTAAAGTAAGTGACCTCTGAGTTTTTAAAGAAGTCGACTTCTTCTGTATTTAGGGTTTTTTGAATGGGAAAGTGAGATATAAAAATAACAATCTAACTAAGGCGATGTGCCAAGGTATAAATATAGGCACGATAAATCTATCTTTAGGGATGCGATTTAAGGGCCCAATCAACAATCTGCTATGTTCTAGAATAACATAAATCAAAGATGAAAACCTAAATATTTTATTCAATGACATAAAATAATTCTCATACTCATTTATTGAAAAGAGGACTCAAAGACATGATCTAAAATTAACAAAATTGTATTAAAATGATAGAATTTTTGAAAATAAACAATTCATGACAATAATGGCATAGTATAATGTTTTATCAAATAGCTTAAGAAAACATAAAGGCTAAACAAGGGCACAGTCTGAGAGTCTTATAAAATAATCTGAAAGAAATACAAAAGGCCTGGTATCTTTTTTCTATTTTTTTTGTATCTTCCAAACTCATTTTTAGAAGGAAGAAGCAGTATATATAGATAAAAATTCCACCGCCTAGCGGGTCAGTAACAAAAAAGATCCTATATCGAGAGCAATGACGCCCACAACAATGATTTCCTTCAGTCATTGCAACAAAAATTATTTGGGCCATGGAATGTAGTCACTCCTCAAGAATATGAATCCTCTGTAAATTATGGTAGTGGTCCCAACAAACTCTTTCACAGACATGTGTCATTCAATCATGTAGTTAGTTAAGACATGCGACAACTTGGTGGGGCACATAGCTAGCTCTTACCTTCCCTTTGATGAAGTCCCTGTGAAAGAGACATGTGGAAACAGGTCGGGGCCCACTCGTTGATTCCTCCTCCTTGCATTGAAAGACTGTGCAGTGAAGAAAAGTGGAGGCATTCTTTACTATTGGTGCTGACTGTGGGGTCCGTCAAAAAGTGTATGTGGATGAGAGCTATGTGGCACGCAAAAGGGGCTTGATTGAAAAGTGAAGGGAAGCAATCTGTAAGTGCTCATGGTGACAACACATGGAAGCATGGAGGAAGCCAGTAGGAGAGTGAAGGAAGGCTTCCTTGCGATGAGTGCCTGGAAGACATGTGGCAGCAACGAATGGAGTTGAAAAAGATGAGGTGTGGGATGATACTTAGTGAAAACAAAAACCACCCGGAGGGAGCTCGAGGAATTTAATATTCCCATCACTAAAAGGAAAAATTAAAACAAACTAAAAAAAGCCTCCAATAAATAACTTTCACCACTTTTTCCAAGCAAAAGGTTGATTTTTTAAACTAGAAAAAAATTGGAGAAAAATAATGGCACCTTTTTTAATCAATCCACATGGCATACACTTCAATGTGGTTGAGTCACTAACTCCACAAGTGAAAGAAGATCCACACTAGAAACTCTGGGGTGTGCAAGCTTTGAAAAATACTCCATGCGAGCCTTTGCTCACACCACATGCAAGAGTGCAGAGGTATTTAAATAACACAAAAGCTTTTCACACAACCAATGTGGGATTAAAGATTCCTCAAAACCAACAACAAATAGGGGCCCACTCCACTTGGTTGCACAACAGAAAACCCTAAATTGAAATATTTCACTCAAAACTTTATAAAGTATAAAGTTTTGGAAAGGTAGAAGCCTCTACAAAATCAAATGCCTCCCAGCATAGAGGAAATCACGCCAACAATAGGAGAATGCTATGCTTCTACCAATGCAAAAGGGAACCTCCTTCCAAAATTCAAACAACTAGAAAGAATGCCTTCTCAAGGCAGTTGCTCCACCTCCCAGGCAAAAGAAAATTGGGGCCTCTTCAGTCAGAACTGTGTCCTCAACAATCACAGAAAGAAGATGCCTCTCAAGCAAAAGAAATGTTGCTTCTGGAGAAAATAAATGAAGTTCCCTCCAGAGGAAAAATCGCCCCTTACAAGGAGGAAATTTGTGCCTCCAATCGCCCTCAGATCGCACAAAGGATATTGAAAATGCCTCCAAAACATTAAATCATTTCCTTCAATGAAGAAAGAAGGGGTTGTATTTAGCAGCAAAAAATGCCACATTTTGGACTGCGCCTAGAAAACAAAAGAATCGCACCTCTGGAATTAACGATAGCCTCCCAAACTCATAGAAAAATAATGCAACAAAAAAACAAGATGTGCCAACGATACCTCCAAAAAAAAAAAAATGAGGCAATTTTGAAAATTTAAATTTTTTTCAAATGTCGAATGATCTCCAATCAATCTCAAAATTTCTGATGAAAATTCTTAGGAAGGAGTTTGCAGATGGGGTATTCTAACACCATGAGAGAGCAGCACACCCAGGAAGACCAACTACAAAAATAAACCTTCACAAGCATGGGAGAAGATGTTTCACTAAAGAGAAATGCATTGAGAATGAGATATATTACAAATGTGCAATGTTCCTTATAAAGGCAAGAAAAATAGGTAACAGGTGTAAAAACTACCCACATAGGAAAAAACCACCCAATTAACTAAATGTACTATTAAACTATAATGAAAGCCTAAGTAAAACTTAAGGGTAAATATGCTATTTACTCTAACAGTTTTCTCCTTTCCTTGTTGTTGTGATGTATCTACTTCATAATAGGTATGCAAATCTGAAACATTGAATATGGGTGAGATTTCCAAACCTATAGGCAGCTCAAATTTATAAGTATTGATAAAAAATTCTTTATAATCTTGCACAATCCAATCTTCTTCTACTCAATCTTGTTGTAGGTATGACTGGGAAATCATTCCTTTCATAGATGTGTCAATACAGAGTCTCCCTTTTCAAAATTATTTTCTATCCTCTTCAAATCAACTTTCTCTTTATACTATTGGTTTCTCCAACTATGTTTTTCTCTTATTTGTTGGTGCAAATCTTACGTATATTTGGAAAATTACTCTCCTTTAGAACTTATATTATACCTTTTAGTAATTGCAAGCTCCCCTAATTTTGAAATACCCCTAGGGCTATATCCATAAACAATTGTAAATAGTCTTACCTAAGCTTTTATTGAGTGATTCATTGTGCGCAAACTCAGCTTAAGAGAATACCAAATCACATTGTGGAGGGTTATCACCAAAAAAACATCTTAACAAATTTCTTAAGCTTTGATTAACAATTCTAGTCTATTTGTCTATTTGAGGATGATATGCAAAGCTAAAATTTAAATTGGTTCCTAATTTCTTCTTAAGTATGCTCCAAAAAAGTTCTACAAAATTAGTGTCACAATTGAAAAATATACTTTTTGATAAGCCATGTAATCTAACAACCTCTATAAGAATAAATTTACTACATGTGTTGCATCGTAGATCTTATTTCTTTCTGTAAAGTGATCCATTTTTGAAACTCTATCAACAACCACAAAAATAGAATCCTTACCTCACTATGTTCTTTGTAGTCCAAGCATAAAATCCATACTTACATAATATCATAGGCTCTCTAGTATGGGTGATGGTTGATATGGGCCTGTATTTAATTCCCTCCTTTGGCATATTAACAAACTTGACATCCTTGAGCAATTTTTTTTTTTTTTCCTCATCCTTGGTCAAAATTATCTTTCACTAAGTTGTGACATTGTTTTATGAACTCCAAAATGTCTAGCAAAACCACCACAATGTTTTTATTTTATCAAATTTTGTCTCATTGATCCTAGTGAGGTATGTAAAGTTTTTATCCTTGGAACAAAAACCTATCATGTATAAATTAATCTATCAATGGTGTCATATCCATAGTAGTAGGTTACATACATGTTTTCCGTGCATCCCTAAAGTACACATCCTATTTGTACAACTCTTTCATGAAATCAACCTAAACTACTCCAACTCTCATTTCAATCAATACTATTGCTCTCCTACTTAATGCATCTACTTATTTTTCTGAACTTCCACTTCTACGTGTGAGAACAAAAGTATGTCCTTGTAGACATGTAGAAATTCCTTACGCATATCACACATCTTGAATCACATTTTTCTATCATTGGCATCATTTTCATCATCATCCTTGCATTTCACTTCATTTGCATCATTAATCACCATATTAACATCCTTTTCACCCATTAACCCTATTTCTCTCGATTGATTAAATGATCCTCAATTGTTTAATTAATTCATCCATTTCATCTCTAATATTCCCCTTTATTACCCTAATTGAATAATTGCTTAAATTTATTTAATTAGTGTCATCTAATTTCATCTAATTGCATTATGATTAACTAATCTTGATTATTTAATTGTCCTACCTTTTAATCTTCTGGTCACATGATTAAATAATTCCTAATTATTTAATTATACTATTTTTCCTCTACAAAGCATATTCTTGAGGAATATTCGATTTCAAAATATTTCAACCAACTTGTCTCAACCATTTCTAGCCCTTGATCTTAAATATCTTAACCATTTTCCTAAAATGTTGGAGCAAGCTTGAGTTCTAACTAATCTCCTTCATCCATCTTCCTTGATTCACTCTCCTTTGTGGGTGCTGAGGATCAATTTGAACCCTTCTTTGTGGGCATTCAAATTCAATCTTATCCCTTGTTCAAATTTCTCCAAATCCTTAAAAGAACCCTCATCCCTCTCATAATTCATCTAGAGAATTTGTGAAGAGATCACATGTGTCCAATCGATTCTTGAGAAAATTGAGCATACACCATGGCACTCTAGGTCATCATATCAAGCTTTTTCAATCATGGAGGCTTTGTGTTGAAAGTTAATCCAACATATCAAATCAACAAAAATGCACTCCACCATGGGATGGTAAGATTGTGTAGTTTTGAATTCATTTGTGTTTCAATTTGATTGTGCTAACCTTTTTGTTTGAATTCATAGCTATCACAATTTTACTTCATGATTAGGTGGGTCCTGATCCTTGTTTTGATTTCATTTTGATTAAATTCATTGATATAATCCATGCCCATTTTCTCCCCTTACATTAATTGGCATGCTCGGTGGGACCTAGGTCCTTTAATCTAACATTTTCATAAAGTTTGTGATTGGTTGTAGGTTCAAGATCGTTGTCATGAAGCGAGTCCCTATTGTTCTAAAATTTGAGTGTGATCATCTCTTTTTCTAGCTGCTATTGCATCAATCTGATCACTATCGTTCTGGTTTTCTAATAGTTTGTCAGTTTTTTAATTTGTGCAGGAACAAGTCCTTGATCATCTTAGAACTAGGTTGCTATCGTTCTTTTTTCTGCCATGGTCATCCTATTCTATTACTTGCAATTTTTTTTGGGGATTTCAATTTATCTAACCCTAACCCTAACATAATTGTTGTTTGTTATGTTGTGATTTTACCTAACTTTTTTGGTGCAACTCTTGTAGGGTGAAGAAAAGCTTTCATAATCTACTAATCAATTTCTTGTAGGGTTTATTGAATGGTCCAAGACATCACAAAAGCTCAAACTACTAACAATTTTCTTGCAACACCTTCTTCAAGGATTTTTTTATTTTCAAGCATTTTGTGTGTGTTTGATATCTATAAAATTTAAGTTTGGTGCATGAAACATGAATTGCTATCAATAACACTTCATTCGGTCTTAAAATATAAGTAAGATGAATTTTCCACCATGTTTTCCATGATTGGAAAGCTGGGTGTGTATCCTCTCCCCTCACATCATTTGACACTCTTTGATGTAAGAAAAACATCTTGGTATTTTCATTTTTTGGTCACCAAAGGAATTTTGATATGCATCCTCCCCCCTTGCATCATTCAATGATTCTAGGTGTAGGAGAAATATCAAAACATTTAAGACTTTCTTTATTATTAGATATGGACCTGCCTTGAGACACATCCTATAATGGAGAACTCAAGGTGACCTTAAAAGCATGTTTACGGGTGAGCTATATTAAATCCTATGAAATAAAAAAAAAGTATCACAAATCTGGGATGTTATACCTTGCATGTTGAAGACCTCGTGGAAATGTAATGAGTTGCACAGGCTAAGCTAGAGAATTTAGTGTCTCACATCTAATGTATACCCCCAGTGTTCATAGTTGTCATTACATACCTTTGTGTTAGAAGCCAATCCAAGTTTTCCAAAATGATTCTTCCAAGTAGTGCATAGGAATAAAACTATTCCCAGAAGTTACCACATCTAGTTTATGGTTGAGGTGTAAGGCTTAAGAGTCCATTCTTTTTTAAAAATCTAGGAATATGAAGGTGGTACATGACCTTGGTATGTCCTAGTTGACCCCTCCATAGATTTGAATTACATCACTCCTACGAGGGTGAGGTAATCCTACTACAAAGAAGCATATCTATACTACTTAGGGTGTAACTGACTGACCTTGTTTGAGCTATACTAGTAAATCTTATGGAATAAAATTCACGAAATACTCCCCTTTCCCATTGAGTCAGTTATTTACATTTTTTTTTGCTCTATGTATCACTTTTTCTCAAACATACTCCCTAAAAAATTAGATCAAACACATTCAAAGTGGGAAACTTATCAAAAATACTCACCAAAGTAAAAAATTTCAAAACTAGGATGCTACTGTATCAACATTTATTGTAGTCATCCTAATATTTTATTGCTACTATGCATCCATTTGCTATTGTTATCTCTATTTGCACCAGTCATTAACTTTACATAGATCTTGCTATTGTCAGAAAGTGTCGATGTCATCCTAAAACAAGCTTGCTATTGTCATAATTTATACTGTAGTCGTCCTAGACAGTAGCTAGTATTGTCACATATTCTTTCTTATCTCAAAATTTATCAAAAAATTGTTTCAATTTTTTCACATAGCACCTTGCATAGTTTTCATAAAACACTATCACCATAGACTTGCACTATCACCATTTACTTCACACCATCCAACAACATCACCATCTTGCACTTCAAATTTGGTTTACCTAGGGTTTGTAACTATCACCTTTTGGACAAAAACAACAAAATCAAACTTGCATCATACCTTATCAAAAAGCCTAGACAACCTTTACTTCACCATCATCAAGTCAAATATCCACCTATCCTTTGGACAAACATTGAAAACAAGATATCAAAAACCCACATCTTGCTAGCATTTCTATCAACACACCATATCATCTAGTAGTCTTGTCAGAATTTAGTGGACATCATCCTTTCCCTAAGTTCTAGACTATTGGCATCCACCTTTGCTTGAAACTTGTAAACCTAGTTTGAGTGAAGAAATCAATGTATCCCCCATCACCATCCTTGAGTCATAGCAAAAATAAAATAGATCTTGTTCATATTTTTGTTCCTAAAATGGTATGATATCAAAAGCATCTAAAATCCACTCATACTCTCATTGTAGGGTTGAGAATCCACAGACATAGTGTCTTCTTTCAAAAATCATCTAAAATATTCTCAAATCTCATTATCATAGGATTAGGAACCAAAATCTTATCATTCCTAAACATCCATGAATCCAACATCAAATTTGATCATCAAAAAATCCCAACATCCACATCAATCCATATTAATCAATCAAAATACTTTGTCCAAAAGGTTTACAAAATTTCCCTTTGTATGTCATTTCACCAATCAAAATTTTAAATCATGACATCATCACACCTTCATAAATCGCATTATCCTGGAATTCACCAAGATCTATTGTGTAGGTTTATGACAAAAACAAGGTCACAACATAGAAAGAAAATGGATGCTAATGGAAGTAGCTCTATTGGATCTAGTACCACCAATGTGGAAGATTTAATTTGTCAACCAAGGTATCTTGATCCTAATGTAGCTATAACTTTTTCAAATCCTCAAGCACAAAAACCAATGTTTAGGGCTCAACCACAACTCAATCCAAATCCACCACCAAGTGAACATGATCTACAAGTTCAACATCATGAAATGCTTTCTAGACAAAAAAATCAACCTCCTAGTCTCTATGATGTGATCATTGAAGACCATGATAGTGATGAATAACTTAATGATGATCAACCTTTAGAATATTCCCAAGATCCTAAAATGATAAATCTAATGAACAAAGTACTTAAACTATATCCTAACACATACTTTTTAAAACTTGCACAACATGGTGCCAAGTTACACATAAAATTTAACATTGATTCTCTTAGAGATCCATCCCTCATCTACATGGTTGATCTATCAATTGTGAGACAAGTCCCACAACATGCAGTGGAGCCAAGGGTACCACCGATATTTTTGAAATAAAAAGAACCTATTAATGATCAACCTTACGAATAACAAGTGGATAATCTATTATATAGAACTCCATCACAAGTGAAATAAGCATTAGTCATCAACAAGGTCAAGGGAATCTAAAACCATGGCAGATCAAAATCTTCCTCCATCAATAAACCCCTTTTGTACACCACTTGCAACATAAAATGTGGCAACTAATACATGGAGACCCAATGTCTCAAGAACTTTATATAATGTAAAATTCAATCCACGACAAAAAGACCCTAATGTTAACATGAAAAATATGGGTAACCTACCACCTACATAGCAAAAGTATGTAGCACATCAACAAACCAACATACCCCCACAACAATAGTTGCGTGCTAAAATTCCACCTCAATGACAACACATGGCATCACCCATTTACACAACACAACAAATCAATCCACCTCTTCAAACACAACCACCCACATACCAACAACAACAAACAAATGTACCTCAAGAACAAAACACATACCAAGCAAATACCCAAAGACAACAGCAACCTACATACTATGATCCTTCAAACTAGCAATATCAATATGGATCTTCATCTAGTCAAAACCATCAAATTTAAACTTTCATTCCACTACCATAAAACACCCATCCTTAAATACAAACAACTAATCTCCCATCACAAAACATTGGTACACAACAAACTCCTATTTGACAACAACAAAAATATACACATCAAAAAACACCACAAAAAAATGTACCTCCTCAACAAAACATACCTCCACAATAAAATATACCTCCACACCATCAAAAATTCACCCAACAACACCAAAACTATACATCACAATAGCAAAATCCTAATCCACAACATCAAATGATCAATCCGCAATATACACACACCATTCGACAAGGACCTTATCCCTCATCATACACAAATAACACAGCCCAAGGGCCTTCATACACATAAACCCCATAATATAACTCACAATACAATGTGGGGCAAAAAGGTTATGGTGTCGCTAATCTTCAAAAGAACACACCTAGTGGTGATTTAACATTGCAGATTCAAAGCGTTAACCAAAGGATATAAGATATTCAATTTGGAAAAACCAAGAAGAGCTATGCACTACAAGATATATGTCCATATCCCTTTGATCATACCATATCAATGATCCCTTTTCCCAAGAACATCAAAATCCTTAAATTTGATAAATACAAAGGAAGAGGAGACCCAATCAAACATGTACAAGAATTTTCAGTGGCTTTCATGGACGTTGCAAATAATGAATCCTACTTAATGAGAATCTTTCCAAGAAGTCTTGGTGGTGTGGAAATTGAATGGTTCTCTCATTTCCTACCTGGTATTAAAACCTTTGATGAGCTATTAGAAAAATTCATAAACCACTTCTTTGATAATATCGAATAAGACACAACAGTGCTCAATCTATATAAAATCAAACAAAACTAGGGTGAGTCCTCTTCTTACTTGAAAAGATGGAGGCACAAAGCTAGTAAAACTGAATAGACCTTTTCAGAAAAGCAACTAGTTGAAATCTTCATCTCTAACCTTCAAATGGACATTAGCTATCAACTAACTATGTTATGTCCTAATAATTTTAAATAAATCACTGAAAAGGGTCTAGTCATTAAAAGAGCTCTTATAGAAAAAGGTGTCAGAAAAAAATATAACAATAACAATAGAGACCAAGCATCAAGATCCAATGACAAACCTCGAATTTGGGAAAAGATCAAGAATATTACAAATGATGGACTGGTAGACACCACGTTTGTTTGAAATGTACAACAACCTTACCAACCATCTTCTAAAAATCCACAAAATAATGTCCAAATGAATCAAATGAATTTCCCTAGAAACAATGTGCAAAACACTCAACTCACTTACCCTCAAAACACCCAATAGATGAACCAAAATCAAAACAGTCAAAGAGGGCCACCAAGGAAAATATTTACAACAAATAGGAAGAACAAATAATTGGGGGAACCCATGGTGGTTATCATGCATAAGCTCATCCAAATGAATCTTATCAAATTACTTGGTCAAACAAACTATGAGGAACCAAGCTTTAAAACCACATGGTATAATGAGAATGATCAATGTGATTTCCACTGTATCAAAGGACATAAAACACACAACTATCAAAAGCTAAAGAATATCATCCAAGACTTGAAAGACAATGGAGAGGTTGAAATTAAACACCATCCTGGGCCCTCTATAAATAGTTACAAGGGTATCTACAAGGATATAATCACAAATCACTCTAAGGGAAATGATAAAGGTAAGGGATAGGATTACCAAAAATATTCTTACACCTATGGCAATGTTGCAGGAATCATCCATCAAGTTGACAATAATATCAATGTAGTAAGAATGCGTACTAAAAACTCTGAGTGTATTGTCACTACAAGAAGAGGAAAAGTGACAATCCAAGGAATCCCACCTCAAGAAATACTTACAATTAAACCTTCAAGTGACTATAGTATTGTTGACCAGTTAAAGAAAACTCCAACTTTAATCTCTATCCTTGAGCTTCTCAAGTTATCCCCCACACATAAAGAGATTCTCTAGAAAGCCCTACTTGAATCTTCAATACCTAACAATATCAACATAGACCAGTTTCAAGCCATGGTTGGGACCATAACTTCTACCCATCACTTGGTATTTTTTGAAAATGACCTTCCCTAAAAATCTTTTCATAGTTAAGACATATATCTAAAAGTTTGCATACATAAATAGAAAATAAAGGACTTGATAGATGGAGGTGCATGATTAAACATATGTACCTTGAAATTAGTAAAGCTGGGATATTTCAATGAAATTATTGACAAGAACAAAATCCTCACAATAAAAGGGCTTATGATGAAAATGAAAGAAAATATGAAGGCACAATCAGACTTCATGTTCAAGTGGGACCAACTATAGTTGAAATGACTTGTCAAGTACATGATCTTGAGCTACCATATAACCTACTCTTATGATTCCCTTGGATCCATACAATGCAAGTAGTCCCTTCAACCTTCCATAAATGCTTAAATCTTTCTTGTAATAATAAGGAAGTTACAATATACACTGATCTCAAACCATTTCACTACTACAAGAGCTTAGAGGAAAAATACAAAAAAAAAATCAAATACCTAGTAATGGCATATCCTTCCATTCATTCTCCTACATCGATCCATAATCACTTGCCTCAAACTCAACTCCATATTCATCATTCTATCCACCTAAATCCAACCTTAATATTTAGGTACTTGACAATGGCTATGGAGAATACCACTTTAATCAATCTTTCTATATTGGAAAGCTGCCCCCATCACCAAGATCTTATGGGAGACCAAAGGAAGTCAAGCACATTCAAGCTATCAAAATGGAAGTCAAACCTACCATATTCACCAAGTGGGGAGACATGAAGGATGAAGTGGTATGTGAAGAGGATCTCTTAAATGGATTTACAAAGAAGAACAAGAGGAAGAAAAATAACTACTTCCCATCCCCATTGATCCTAATAGCAAAGGGTACTAGCTACCAAAAGGTATGGATTTCGGTGGAAAAGGTGGCCTTAGTCTAAACTAATAAGGAATAAGAGAGCCTATCATCATGGAGAAACAAAAGAAGAATCTGGGACTAGGCTATGGTTTGATAGATGTGATTCCAAGCACTAAAAATTCCTTTCGTGAGGAAAAGGCTCCTTCTACCATCATTGAGATATCAAATGAGTACAATCTTAGTGATGACGATCTATACATAATAGACCTATTTGATAAAATTGGCATAAAAACCATCACTACCCACTCCTTTAAACCTACATCCCTAACAAAATAGCTCCAACTCATTTAATCACAGTTAATCAATTGGGATTAGCAACATCACGCTCCTATTGTGGACATATTCTAGAATGATGAAGCTATACCCGAGTTTTTAGGATTTCACAATGGTATACCATTTGGGGACCACAAGGATAGCTTTGAAATTAAACTTGAACAAGGAGAATATTGTGGAGGGGAGATTGCATCCTCTAGTTGCAAAAATGAAATTGAAAATATAAACATTAAAATAAGATCCAATGGTGAAAACCACAATGTGGCACTATCAAATCATGAAAAAGGAAAAAAAAAGGACACATCTGATGGTGAAAACCTCTCTAAGGTGCTCAAAGATGGAAGATTCAATGTCCCAATCACAAAGTATAAAAAAAAATTAGTACTTTTGGTCGAAGATTATTAACCCATAAATGTGGGAATGACAGATGCACTGTTGGTATAGGTTTTTAATTTTCCTAGTGAGTTAATTTATTTTCTCCTAGTCCTAGGTTTTTCCTACACTTAATTAAGCTTTCTTAGGATAATAAAGTGATTTTATTACTAGGAGATAAGTGTATGGTGTCCCCTTCCTTAAAGGGTGGAACCACTTTCCACTTTTGGTGGTCTATCTCCACTTTTTGTGGTTGATTCCTATTGGTTGGATTTGCCACCTACCTCCTCTTCTAAGTTCTATATAAACTCACTACCTAGCTTGTATTTGCATACTCTTGCATCCATTCAATCATCTTTCTTTATATTTTTTTAGCTTGTAAGCTCTTAATGCAATATTGTCACATCAAAATTGCATAATCTCTCGAAGTCCTGGTTTGTTTTCTTATGTCTTTCCAGTTTATGTAACTTTTTAGATTTCTAACATGGTATCAGAGCTTTTGTTTTGAGAAATCTGAGTTTTTAGATTCCTGATTGAGAGATTGAGTTTCTTGTAAAAATCTTGTAGATTCTCGTATTCTCTTCTCTTGTGTTCTTGAATGATTTGGAGAATCCGAAAGCATTTGCAAAGATTTAATTACCTCTTTATTTTGGGTAAACCCACAAAAGTGGTTTACAATTCGAAAGAGGAAGGAAAACTTGGAAAAAACGACCCCATGCCAAAATTTTTAGTTCTTGGGGTTCGAATGAACCAAAAGAGGGTTCGCTTGAACCTAGGTTCAAGCGAACCCATTTAATACAAGTACAGACAATCCCACCAAAAAAAATGAAAACCCCTTTATGAAAGGGGGTTCGCTCGAACCCCTCCTGGTTCGAGTGAACCACCCTTTTCCCTGGTTCCTGCTCTCTGTCACACAAAAAATCAAAATTTTTGCACTTCGGAGCTCAAGTTGAAGATGAAAATGGTGGAGAATTCACATACCCAACTGGAATTAGGTACTCCTCAGAATGAGCTATCCAACAACTATAATTTTAATATGTTTTGGTTTTATTATGTATTTATTTTTTTAGTTTTATTAAACAGGGTTTTCATTGAAAATCAATCTCTTTGTTCTCCACATGTGAAAAAATTGTAGATTATCAAAAAAAAATTTTGAAAAAGATGAGTGCACCAGATATTGAAGTCCTTGATCCAACCAAAAAAAAATTAATTTCAATACAAACAAAAAAAGTTACGCGTTATACGGTCCGCCTATGTCTGAATTGTAATGGTTTGATTTTGAAACTTGATTAAAGAAAAAATATTCAATAAAAAACTATCTAACCAAGTGGAAGCACTAGATACTAGAGTTATAAATCTAAATTCAAAATAATTAGAATTTTATCCTTCATGGAAAAAAGTTATGCGTTATACGGTGAGCGTCACTCCTTCAAAATGTTGTTTTATGAAAAAAAACTAGTTTTCGAACGAGATGGAAAAAGAAGTTCAATCTGATTCCAAAAATTTTGAAAAAAATATATTTAGAATGTATAGACAAAATTTCACGAAACTCTAGTTTGCATCATCTACAAATTCCTCATGGTTTAGCTTCTATAGGTGCCCCAAAGTGAAGATTTAGTTAAAAAAAAATATTTCAGTGAACAGTTTGGCCAAAAATTGTAAACTAGTATTGTGGGATCACCCTTTTGCATATGTGTTTTGTGAGATCCAGGTGATTGTAGGATTTTTGGATAAATTGGCAGAATTTTTTATTATTCTAATGCATCCAAAAGGCTTGAGAAAGTTAGATTTGTCTTTTATTTCATTCAAATTGGAGATCATTTGACATAGTTGCAGGCGAGGGTTTGAAGAAAGTCATTTTTCATTGGAGTCATTATCATTTTTGCTTCAGAAATCCAACTTCCACTCATTTAAAGAAATTTTTTTTTTGGGTTTTGTAGATAGGGTAAAAATATCATCTAGGTATCTTTTATATTTTTCATATCTTGCAGAGATTTGAAGAAAATTGTTGTCTAAAAAGCGTTGCACGTCTTTTAAAAAATCATTTTTTCATCTTCTGCTTGATCGAGCAAAAAAACAATTTTTGGGTTTTGTTGTTAGCATCAAAATATTTCAAGGTTTTTGTTATTGTCTACAAACAGTGAGTATATTTTTTAAAAATCAAATCAAAAGTAAAACTTTTTGCTAGTCAAAATTGTTTGTTGCAGGCTAAATTTAGCCAATTTTTTAAAATTCACATCTTTTGTTTTAGGCATTAGATTTCAGCAAATAAGATATCATTGGAAAGATAAAGATGAGAAATTTCCATCCACTGAGGTATTGAGAAGATTTTTTTCCCAGTTTGTATCAGATATTTTAGGTTGAAGCTATCTTGTGCTAATTTCTTCAACATGCCATAACTTTTGCCCTAGGGCTCCAATTTTTGAAAACAAATAGGAGTTGGAAAGGTCTTGAAGAGCACTACACATCCATAAGGATATTTTTTTCATATTTTATCTTAGGTTAATTTTTCATCTATAAGAGAGGGGGACCACCACATGCAAGGCCCTAGGTCACAGAGGGCCAAGATGCGGAAGGCTGCCCTAACCTACCTAAGCTTAGTAGGATGTTAGGATATATGGGACAACAGTGATGAGGAATATAAAGTACTTAAATCGCTCTATAGAACCAAAATATATGATGGGGCTAGGCAAGCTAGTTTTTTAGGTTCAACACTACACCTCACAAAGCTCTTTGCCTGAGGATGAAAGCGTGAAGCAATAGCGTCTCTAAAGTGCCCTGACATCCGTATGGCTAGACAACTACAAAGACAAGGTCAAACCTACAAAAAAAAGCTAACGACCCAACTACATATTATGAAAGGGTCAAAATAACATGATTAAATAGACCAAATACTCTCTAATGTGATAAAGGAAAAATGCAAGAGTTAAGGTGGCAAGAAGGATCTCACAAAAGAACTTGTTCGCCAGCTAGCTCCTCGAAAGAACATCCACCTACACACAAGAGAGAGAGAATTTAAATGTTGGGTGGTTGTATAGGGGCCTGCCTCAATCAGACCCTGCTTTGGTATTTTCACCTCCACGAACAACCAAGAACGTGGGATAAAGAAAACAATGTAGTAAAGAGCACTAAAGCACTACAAAATAGTAAATGTGCTTACTCAACCAAGTGATAGAGGAGAGGAAAGGTAAGCTTACCACCTCCACCAAGAGCACCCAAGGCTACCTGGGGGAGAAAATGAGAGTATTCAAGCCTCTACTACAATGGTGTTTTTCCCCAACTTGCTCTATCGAAGTGATGGAGTGATGTATTTTCTGCAATGGAGTGCTTGCAATGCTTGGAGTGAGTGCAAGAGTGTGAGAGTGAGCTTGTGAATGAAGTGAAGAGGCTCAACTCAATGCTTGGAGGATGTGAAGAAGATGAAATGCTTGTTGAAGGAGTGAATTTGAAGGAGAGAGTGAAGAAAGCAACCATATTTGGGTCCGTCGGCCGAAGGGGGCATTACAACTTGACTCCCAATGAAAAGTGTAATGCCTCTACAGTTTCAGCTATAGGAATCTACGATGATGCACAAATGTCTTTGCACTGTGCGGGCATCCCCAACATAAATTCCTTTGTCAACGCTCAAAATAGGCACCAAGTGTGATGAAAGTAGCAGGCTTAGGTGGAATTAAGCCTTTGAACTTGGCTTTCTAAAGTGGAGAAAGGTAATAGGGGAATTTGCAGAAGAGGTTCAAATTCACTCCTATACATTTTTCCCCCACTTTAGCGAGCAAGAGTATTGATGATTGCTCGGTAAAGTAGATCAAGGAAAGAGTATGGTTAGAAATGTATACTTGAACCGTCGAGGAAGTGGACCATGATCTAGTGAACGTTAAGGTGTAGGAAAAGCGAAGGACTTCATAGCTACTCAAAACTATTAAGTTGAAGAAAGAAAGCATCTTACAAGCCTGTAGACCTGTAAGGAGGCAACTCCAAAAATCTCTTGCATGAAGGAATCCCCGTGAAGTAAGCACCTTATAGGCCTATAGACTTGCAAGGAAAGCATGCACTAAGAACTCTAGCATGGAGGAAACCCAAAGGAAGCGCCCTACAGGCTCTCAGTCCTATAGGGAGGTAACCACCAAGATCTCTTGCATGGAGAAAACACAAGAAAGCACCCTACAAACTCTTAGACCTACAAGGGAGCCACCCCCAAGATCTCTCGCATGGAGGAAGCTCAAAGGAAGCACCCTATAGGCTCTCAGTCCTACAAGGAGGTATCCCCCAAAATATCTCACATGGAGGAAACCTAGGAAAGTGGACTCTGCAAAGTTAGGAAGCGGCCAAGTAGGGAAGTGAGTGGATAGTCGCATAGATCGTCGATAATTTGGAAGACTTTCAAAGGGGTCCCTTGAGGTCCCTTCAAAAGAAGAGGGGTCCACTCAAGGGACACACTATTTGAAAAGAAAGGTCTAGTCAGGTCGCCCCCAAGCTAGATGCAAAGAAATTCTTTTGAGAAAAAGACTTTCAAAGGGGATCCCTCTGGAACCCTTCAAAAGGAAAGGTGTCCACTCAAGGGATGCATAGTTTGAAAGTAGATATTTTCTTTCTCAGATCAATCCATCATCAAGAGATATTTCTGTAAAGGAAGATAATGCCCCCACACAAGGGAAATATTATAGCCGTTCCATCTTGGGGGGAAAAACACTCAAGTTCTTTCAAAAGGAATCCCTGATTCTGAATGTCATTTTTGGAATGGAATGTTTGTAAGGATTTTCAAGAAACTATTCGTTGGAAAAAAATACATTTTTTTGAAAATCATGATGTTGAAGAAAGAAAATTGTCACACATGAGAGGGACAACTCAAGCAAAGAAGAGAGAAAGATAAAGAGAAAGAAAAAGAGAGAAGACAAACAAAGGGCACAGAGGGATCTAGTTTAGCGGGGTCAAATCTGTCCAATCTCATATAAATAATAGGTAACCATGGTGCAAGGTGAAAGATCATCAATCCCCAACCATATCAAGAAGAATGCATGAAAAAAAAGTAAAAATTTTAAAATTGGTTCAACATGGAAGGGAAGCCTAAATTCCCCCAACACTTTGCATCATCCCCAATTTATCGAAAATCAAGCACAAACATGGAAGAATGATGTTACACATAGAAGAAGGTTTATGACACAAAAACCAAACCTATATCCAAGCACCAACAAGGGTGATGAGGGTCATCTAGGTACACATAGCATGATCACAAGGGAACACATCACAAAACATGCACACACACACACAAGATCAAAAAGGTTCCTCCTCCTAACACTGATAGAACAAGAGGTCATTTGATTCCAACTCTAGGTAATAATAGGGGGAAGGAGGATGAGCTTGCAGTGATGGGATGTTAAGAGGAGGAGCATCATGCCCTCCCACAACAAGGGCTAAGGAAGAGGGCCCCTCGAGGTCCTCTCCATCAAGCTCTTGTGGAGCTAGGGTCAGCAATTTCGCGAAGATCATTGACAAGGTTGAAATTTCATCCACAGTGTTAAATGTGCATCTCATAGGAGCATCATGTCTAACTTTAGTGGATGGGGTAGGCTATGCATGAGATTCACTGCTAGGCTTGTCGAGTGACTCGGGAGTAGTGAGAAACTCAGGGGAAGTCCGGACTAGTTCTGTTACCAAGACAGAACAAGTCAATGCGGGGCCACCTTGAGGAGAAGGTAGAATCCTCTTACTTTGTTCATTACTAGAAGGACAACACTCCATCTTTTTATTTTTCAAAGGAGACAAACTCCCCACAGATGAGCCTAGAGGTGCAAAGGAAGAGGAGGAAAGAACCACAATTGATACAACTGAGGTATTAATCATATCCACAGGTTTTGGGAAAGGATGGATATCTGGAATGGAAATCTGCAAAGGTGGCTCCACCGAAGGAGTGATGAAAACCTATACCCCCTTTGGGTTAGGTACATTTTCACTCATAGTGGGAGTTAGAAGCACTGCAAAACTAAACTGGGGAGATGTAGAAGGAAGGGAAGAGGGTGACACTGCAGGGGTGGTCATTTCTTTCTCCTTCCTTTGTGAGGCATCCTGCTCAGCTAAGAGAGACTTTAACTAACGCTTGTTCTCACACACAAGGTGGTTTCTATGACTCTTTAAGCTGGAGGCCAAAGGCTGCAAAGGAACAGAGGGCTCCTGCTCAGCCATGGGGACGTCCACTATAGCCATTTTCAAGGAAGGAAGAAATTCCTGAACAGATGCAGGAGGAACAAGTTAAGGAGCAGTGAGGGGAGTTGGCTGAAGTGCCTCGGCAGTGAGCCTCTTCCCGTTTACTGCTTTAGGAGTAGGAGCAGTAGGAGGCCGTGGATCAAATTCCCTTTGGGAACCTTTCTTTCTACTATATAAGTAGTACCATGTTCTGGGGTATTCATTAGGGAGATTCGTGATCCTTAGCTTGGGCCTACACCAAGGAGGAATTATCAGACTCAATGGATAGCAACCAGACCGACTCATCTAGTACTCTTCCCAAGAAAGGGGAGAGGACAAGGAAGTCTGGGGAAAAGAAACCTTCTCTTTTCCCTTATGGGAAGGAGAAGGAGATGGCATGAACTTCTCCTCTCTCTTCTAAGAAGGGAGAGTAGTTGGTACAACCTTCTCCTTCTCCTCTCGGGAAGAGGAGGCGACCAACTGCTGCATCATAGGAAGGGTCAGTTTCAGTTATCCCTTGCCCTCAGTCTTATACTTTTCATAATTCTTGTAAAGTAGGTCCATTCTTGGTGGAAGCGGAACAACTGGGGAGGGCCAATAGTGATCCAATGGATATCCACCATGGACACTAGGGGATGATATCTAGTGTCATGAACTACATGCATGACACCTTCATGGGAAAACATTAAAGACTTATGAATAATAAAGGAAATTCCATTCATGGAGGCTAGCCAAGGTATGGCTAGCTTTAGCCTGAACAAATCTTACTCTGAGATAACATCAAAAACCCTGTCAATAGCCATGGGCCCAACCAGGATGGAAAAATTTATTGAGCCATAAGGTTTAAGACACATACCATCATGCGTATAGATGGTAGATTTTGTTTCTTCATATTCTTGCCTTTGTAATGAATTTAATACTAATGTTTCCTCTATGATAATATTCACATGGCTTGTGGGGTCTACCAAGACTCTTGACACAATGTTACCATTGATGCAAATGGGAATCTAGAGAGGCGAGGGTTTATTATTTAAGGGAAAATCTTGTGATGTGAATCTAATATCCGGTGAATCGGGTGTAGGCAGAGCAATGGGAGTCACTGTGACCATGTTAACATAGGCCTTGGGTTGAGTAAAATAATTAGTGGGATCTACAATCATGTTAGCAGAGTGCAACGGAAATGGGTCTGTGTATATTTGTAATTCACTATTAGCTTTCACCACTGATTTGTTAGCATTTTGTTTACTCCCATCGAGACGAATGGTATCATCCTCGATGCAGTCTTGTATCTCATGACACAACCACATACAAAATTTGGTATTATGTCCATTAACTTGATGATATTGATAGTAAGTGCTCCCATCATACCAACTAGGGTAAGGCTCCTTAACAGGCTTAGGATTTGGCAAGGTTATGATCTTATCCTTCAATAGCTTCTGCAAGATAGAAGAATAAGATTCCAATAACTTCGTGAACATTCGGTTATGTTTGAGGCCATTTTTATTAGCAAAAAAAATAAATTCATAATAGTCTTACCTTTCCCAAGGATTGACATGATGGACTTTCCCTTAGAATAGGAGCCTGAGGAGGATCCCCCAAACTGAACAACCAACTATTGGTACTCTTGTAAGGTTGCACACAAGTGCATGAAAGAAGGGTATTTCATAAGGGAAAACTTCTCTTTCCAAGGAATTTGTAAGTTCCCTATGAATACCTTTTTCACGTCAGAATTAGGCAGTTGATACGAGATTTGTGAAAGGAGTGCATGGTAGTGCGCTATGAAATTAGTGATTTTTTCGTTATCTCCTTGTTTACATCAGACGAGATCCTCAAAGGTCATCTTTGGCCTGATGCTTGCTTTATATTTTCTAAGAAATTGATTTACAAGTTGGTCAAATGAGAAAATGGAATTGTTAGGCAAGGAACAATACCACTCAAGCGATGTGTCCTTAAGAGATCAGGGAAATAGTTTGGCCATCAACATGTCATGATGGAAGAAGTCTATGCACAGGGTGTTAAAGGTGGACACATGTGTCTATAGATCTCCTTTACTACCATACTTTTCAAATTTTTGGATCTCCATTCCTTGGGGGAAGGGAGTGTTTAATATCACAACTAACAATGGGCTATGTTGGAAGAAGGGTTGAAAGATAGGCTGGGTAGAGGCTTGGGAAAGACTCGCTAATTGGTTATGCATCTTACCCATATTATGAAGAAGAGTGTTTAGGATAGGGTCATTAGAAGATAGAGGGAAAGAGGAACCTCCTCCAGAACCACCGCCAAATCCACCTCCAGAGCCACTACCAGAGCCACTGTCGCCAGTAGGGCCTCCACTGGAACCACCACCATGACCTCCACCAGAACCGCCTCCACTAGTACCACCTCTGCTACCGAATCCACCACCTCTACCAAAGCCTCCACCACTCATCCTACCAAAGCCTCCACCACTAGAGATGACAAGGGGGGTGAAGCTAAAGGACAACTTGACCCTGTTTACTTTGATTGTTTTAGGTTGTTTAGAGATAGCCAGGATATTGATAGAAAGGACCGTGTCGACCATGTAAATGGACGTGGGAGGTATCAATACTCCAAACTATCCTTCACGCTCCTTGAAAGTGACTCCTTGTGTAAATCGAAGATTGTTCAAAGGAGCACACATTTTGGCGAGACCGAGGAGGCTAGCTAGAAGCTACATGCCTGTTCGATCTCAACCCATCATGTGTTTTAACTCACTAACAACCCAAGCAGCTCTAGCCATCTTCATATTTCTTTCCAAGTGATTTTCTAAGTCGCTCAGTCCTTTCGTAAGGGTGGAGACATATTCTACAAGGATCTGAATGGCCTCATGCTCGTGTACTGACATTGGTGTAGGAGATGCAAGGGGAGTGGGAACATGATCAATTTTGTCAGTGAAACCCATCTCGTTCCTTAATGACTACTCCTACCTAGCTAGACCAATGACAGGACCAGAGAAAAGGCCTGTAGATAACCCAATAGAGACCTTCGTCCTTTCCATCAGGAGGTGTCGTACACTTCTCCTAACGACATACCTAAAAGTTGTAGACTAGGTTGTGATGCTCATAAACCTTCACAACACTCAGGAACACAAGTCATGAAGTACACAGGAGAGGTGTCAACACCAAAAATGTATGAGAGGGGTCCACCATGTGCAACGCCCTAGGTCACGGAGGGCTAAGATGTGGAAGGATTCCCTAACTTACCTCAGCTTAGTGGGATGTTAGGATATGCGGGACAAGAATGATGAGGACTATAAAGTCCTTCAATCACTCTATAGACCCAAAAAATAGGATGGGGCTATGCGAGCCATTTTTTAGGTTCAACACTACGCCTTAGGAAGCTCTCTTCTCGATGACAAAAGTGTGGTCATTGGACGACAACATGGCACACTGGCATCTCTAAAGTGTGTTGGCATCTGTACGGCTAGACAACTACAGAGACAAGGTCAAACCTATGAAAAAAAGCTAATGACCCAACTAACTATTATTAAAGGGCCAAAATAACGTGATTAAATAGACTAGATACTCTCTAATGTGATAAAGAAAAAATGTAAGAGTTAAGGTGGCAATAAGGATCTCATAAAAGAAATCGTTCACCAGCTAGCTCCTCGAAAGCATGTCTAGCTACACACAAGAGAGAGAGAGAGAGAAATGTTGAGTGGTTGTATAGGGGCCTGCCTTAGTCAGAGCCCGCTTTGGTGTTTCCACTTCCATGGATAGCCAAGAAAGTGAGATAAAAAAAAAATGTAGTAAAGAGCACTAAAGCACTACAAAATAGTAAATGCGCTTACTCAACCAAGTGATAGAGGTTAGGAAAGGGAAGCTTACCACCTCCACCAAGAACACTCAAGGCTACTTGGGGGAGAAAATGAGAGTACTCGAGCATCTACTGCAATGGTGTTTGTCCGCAACTTGCTCTATTGAAGTGATGAAGTGATGTATTTGCTACAATGGAGTGCTTGAAATGCTTGGAGTGAGTGCAAGAGTGTGAGAGTGAGCTTACGAATGAGGTGAAGAAGTTCAACTGAATGCTTAGAGGATGTGAAGTAGATGAAATGCTTATTGAAGGAGTGAATTTGAAGGAGAGAATGAAGAAAGCAGCCATATTCAAGTCGGTCGGCCGAAGGGGGTGTTACAACTTAACTCCCAATGAAAAGTGTAACGCCACTGAAGGTTCAGTCAAAGGAATCTGCTAGGGATATAAGCACGTTGCACAGATGTTTGCACACTGTGCGGGCATTCCTAATAGAAATTCCTCTGTCTATGCTCAAAACAAGTGCCAAGTGTGATGAAAGCGGCGAGCTTAGGTGGAATTAAGCCTCTGAACTTGTTTTTTCAAAGTGGAGAAAGTTAATAGGGGAATTTGCATAAGGGGTGCAAATTCACTCCTATATATTTTTCCCCCACTTTAGTGAGCACGAGTACTAATGAGTGCTCGGTAAAGTAGATCAAGGAAAGAGTAAGGTCAAAAATTTATACTTGAACCATTGAGGAAGTAGACCATGATTTGGTGAACCTCAAGGTGTAGGGCAAGTGAAGGACTTTATAGTTACTTAGAACTATGAAGTTGAAGAAAGAAAGTGTCTTACAGGCCCATAGACCTACAAGGAGGTAACCCCTAATATCTCTTGCATGAATGAAGCCCCGTGAAGCAAGCACTTTACAGGCCTATAGACCTGCAAGGAAGGCTTTCCCTAAGAGCTCTAGCATGGAGGAAACCCAAAGTACGTTCCCTATAGGCTCTCAATCATGTAGGAAGGTAACCCCCAAGATCTCTCACATGGAGGAAACCCAAGAAAGCACCCTACAGGCTCTAAGACCTACAATGGAGCCACCTGAAGATCTCTCACATGGAGGAAACTCAAAGGAAGTGCCCTATAGGATCTTAGTCCTATAGAGAGGTATCCCCCAAGATCTCTCACATGGAGGAAACCTAGGAAACTAGACTCTGCAAAGTCAGGAAGTGGCTAAGTAGGCAAGTGAGTGGACAATCAAATAGACTGTTGATAATTTGGAAGACTTTCAAAGGGGTCCCTTGGGATCCCTTCAAAAGAAGAGGGGTCCACTCAAGGGACATGCTATTTGGAAAGCAAGTTCTAGTCAAGCTTCCCCCTAGCTAGACGGAAAGGAATTCATTTGAGAAATAATTTCAAAGGGAATCCCTCGGGAACCCTTCAAAAGGAAAGGGCTCCACTCAAGGGATGGACAGTTTAAAAGTAGATGTTTTCTTCCTCAAATCGATCCATCATCAAGGGGTCTTTCTATAAAGGAAGAGAATGATCCCACATGAGAGGAATATTATAGCTGTTCCACCTCGGGGGGACAAACACTCAAGTTCTTTCAAAAGAATCCCTGATTCTGAATGTCATTTCTGGAATGGAATGTTTGTAAGGATTTTTGAGAAAAGATTCATTGGAAACAAATACATTTTCTGAAAATTGCAATGCTAAAGAAAGAACATTGTCACACATGAGAGGGACAACTCAAGAAAAGAAGAGAGAAAGATAAAGAGAAAGCAAAAGAGAGAAGACAAACAAAGGGCATTGGGGGATTTGGTTTAGCGGGGTCAGATCTATCCAAGCTCATATAAATAATAGGTAACCGTGGTGCAAGCTAAAATATCATCAATCCCCAACCAGTTTAGGAAGAATTCAAAAAAAAAAGTAAAAATAAAAAATTGGGTCAATATGGAAGGGAAGCCTAAATGCCCCCAACAATTTGCATCGTCCCCAATTTATCGAAAATCAAGCACAAACATTGAAGAATGATGATACACATAGAAGAATGTTTATGACACAAAATACATTCCTATATCCAAGCACCAACAAGAGTGATGAGGGTCATCCAGGCACACATAGCATGATCATGGGGGAACACATCACAAAACATGCACACACACACAAGATCAAGAAGGATCCTCCTGCTAAGACAAATCGACCAAGAGGTCATCCGCTTCCCACTCTAGGTCATCATAGGGGGAAGGAGGATGAGCCTGTAGTGGTGGGATGTTAGGAGGAGGAGCATCTAGCCGTCCCAAAACAAGGGCTAAGGAAGAGGGCCCTTGAGGTCCTCTCCACCGAGCTCTTGTGGAGCTAGGGTCAGTAGTTTCACGAAGATCACTTACAAGGCTGAAACTTCATCCATAGAGTTAAACATGCACCCCATAGGAGTTTCATGTCTAACTTTAGTGGACGGGGTAGCCTGTGCCTGAGATTCACCGTTAGGCTTGCCGAGTGACTCGAGAGTAGTGACAAACTCAAGGGAAGCTAGGGCTAGTTCTGTTACCAAGACAAAACAAGTCAATTTGGGGCCACCTTGCAGAGAAGGCATACTCCTCTTACATCCTTTGTTACTAGAAGGATGACACTCCACATTTTTCTTTTTCGGAGGAGTCAAACTCCCCATAGAGGAGGCTAGAGGCATGGAGGAAGAGGAGGAAATAACTACAATGGATACAACTGAGGTATTAATCATATCCATGGGTTTTGGGTAAGGCTAGATATCCAAAAGGAACATCAGCAAAGGTGGCTCCACTGAAGGAGTGATCAACACCTATACCCCCTTGGGATTAGGTGTATTCGAACTTGTAGCAGGAGTTGAAAGTAGTGTAGAACTAGACTAGGGAGAAGCAGAAGGAAGGGAAGAGGTTGAAAATGTAGATGGGCCTGAAGCAGGGGCGGTCATTTATTCCTCCTTCCTTTGCGAGGCAGATTACTTAGCTAAGAGAGCCTTTCACCAACACTTGTGCTCACGGAAAAGTAGGTTTCTATGACTCTTTGAGCTAGAGGCCAAAGTCTACAAAGGAATAGATTGCTCCTGCTCAACCATGGGGACGTCCACTATAGTCATTTCTAGTGGAGGAATGGATTCCTGAATGGGAGCAGGAGGAAAAAGTTGAGGAGCAGCGGGGGAAGTTAGCTCAAGTGCCTTAGTAGCAGTTCTCTTCCCATTTATTGCTTTAGGAGCAAGAGCGGTAGGAGGCCGTAGATCAAATTCCCTTTGGGAACCTTTCTTTCTGTCTTATAAGTAGTACCATGGTCTGGGCTATTTATTAGGGAGATTTGAGATCCTAAGCTTGGGCCTGTGCCAAGGAGGAATCATCAAACTTAGCAGATATCTATCAGGCCAACTCATCCAGTACTCTTCCCAAGAAAGGGGAAAGGATGAGGTAGTCTAGGGAAAAGAAACCTTCTCTTTGCCTTTTGGGAAGGAGAGGTAGCCAACATAGACTTCTCCTCTCTTCTAAGAAGGGGGAGTAGTTAGTATGACCTTCTCCTTTTCCTCTCAGGAAGAGGAGGCGACTGACTGCTACATCATAGGAAGGGTCAGTTTCAGCTGTCCCTTGCCCCTAGTCTTATACTTTAAATAATTTTTGCAAAGTAAGTCCATTCTTGTAGGAGGCAGACCAACTGGGGAGGGCCAAAAGTGACTAAACGAATATCCACAATAGGACACCAGGGGCTGATATCCAGTGTCATGCACTACATGTACGACACCTTCATGGGAAAACTTTAAACACTTGTGAATAATGGAGGCGATTCCATTCATGGGAGCTAGCCAAGGTATGCCTAGCTTCGACTTGAACAAATTCAACTCTAGGATAACTTTGAAAACCCTGTCAATAGCCTTAGGTCCAACCAGGATGGACAAAGTTATCAAGCCATAAGGTTTAAGACACATACCATCTTGCGTACAGATGGTAGATTTTGTTTCTTCATATTCTTCCCTTTTTAATGAATTTAATACTAATTTTTCCTCTATGATAACATTCACACGGCTCGTAGGATCTACCAAGAATCCTTTCATAATGTTACCATTGACGTGAGCGAGAATGTAGAGAGGTGAGGGTTTATTGTTTAAGGGAAAATATTGTGATGTGAATGTAATGTCCAGTGGACCAAGTGTAGAGCAGTGGGAGTCACCATGACCATGTTAACATAGGCCTCGGGTTGAGTAACATAATCAGTAGGATCTACAGTCATGTTAGCAAAGTGCGATGAAAACGGGTTCGTGTATATCTGCAATTGACTAATGGTACCATCCTCGATGTGGTATCGTATCTCATGATGTAGCCACATACAACATTCAGTATTGAACCATAGATTTTTGGCACCACAAGACTCTCTAACTCTTCTAGGGTTTTTCACCTAAAAGGAGAGAGGTAGGCAAAAAATGGTAGCTAGGTTCATTCAAATTATGCAATGTAGGATGTTTATTAGACCAAATGAATTGAAATAAGTGCAATTAAGTGATCTAAATGATTAATTATATATGCAAAACCTAATATTTATGCTATGTTAGAAAACACAATGTGATATGTAAACAAAGAACTATGAATGAATAAGTGCAGAACAGAAAGAAATGAGTTGAATCAGTGTGCACCTGGAGATCTGATGTAGATTCTAGAATGTTCTAAATGTTTTCTAGAATCACAAAAATTAACCAGTGGGACTCATTCGCCCATGGTGGTGAATTAGTCCTGCTTCTGATGAAAACTGTTGGAAACAAGTTTCTAAGTGTCGAGATCCAGAATCTGACAAAACTTAGATTTCTAGCCTTAAGGTGGGACTCATTCACCATTGGTGGCAAATCAGTCCTCTCCCAAAATTTTGAGAAATCAAGAGACAACTCCGCAACACCATATTTGAGAAAAAATTGCTTGTCGGGTTGTCAAAGTCAATTATGTAGGAAACAGAAAAAATACCTTCTCCAAGCTTGAAATGAGGTTGATTTGATTTGAAGCACCTTGTTGACTTGTTGACTACTCTTCAACACCTAATTTCTTGTTAAATTTTGATACAAAAGTATACAAACACACATGCAAGAGGGGAAAAATGGTTGAGGGTTAGCAAATAGGGGTTTTCCTTGGTCAAACCCCACTTTGGTAATCAAACCCTTAATGAAATAATGAAATGAAAGAGAATGATAAACAAATAACATGTAAATTCTATCAACTTACCAAACCCTTGTTGAATAAAATATGAAGTTGTGTAAATGGATGCTCCAAAATGCTTGATTTATGCTTGAATTGATGATGTAATGTGCTTGAATGCTTGAGTGAATGAATGAATAAGTGAACTTGATGAATTGATGTTGATGGGGGGGTTAAAATGGATGCAAAAAAACTTATTTATACAATCTTGTTACTTAGTAACCCATTGATACCTCATCGCAGACCAACATCAAGTGATTTTGAATAAAAACGCGAAAGGAAATTTGAATTTTTTTGAATTTGGAGCCAAGGGAGACTCATTTGCCACCCATGGTGAATGGGTCCCTCCTAGGACCTAAAAATGGGTGTCGGGAATTAAGTCATATTTAATTTTGTTTGTTGGGTTTATATTCAAAAATACACTTAATTAAAGCTTATAGGGGCTTAAAGGGGTCAAATAAAGCATAATAAAGGTGTAAATAGTTAAGTTATGCCTAGAAAAGTGTGAAATCTTGTTACAAAACTTTACAACACTCCAAAATAGGACTTTCTTAGCGATGAAAAGGTAATTTTTTGGTGAATTGTAATGAATATAGTCTGGAAAAGTGTAGAAATTCTTTGCAACACTTCACAACACCTTCACAAGACGTCATTATTTGAATTTTAGTACATAAATATGCATGTTCAAGCCACATTAAAACTTAAAATCAGAGAAAAATAGATCAAACATTGTGAAACAATACCTAAATGGCCATGAAAATGACAAGGGGCCATTTTTCTACGGTACATTTAGCCCCCACTTTAGTGAGTGGATGAACTTGCTTCAAACTCACACTAAAGTAGCCATGCACATCGAGAGGAGGGTTTCAAATGCACTTACGTTAGCAAGATGGAATGACAACGATCAAGAGAGTTGATCAAGCCCCCAGGATGAAGATCCCATGAAAAGTTAAGCATAAGGACAAAGGAAGACACAAGTGTTGAAAAGAGAGAATCATATGAAGCTTCAATTGTCTGTCCAACTAGTTGTGGATTAGATCTAGGCTGATTGTTTAGAAAAGAGAATGTATACTCACTCTAGGCTGACAAAACTCATGGTGGTCTGCTGGGTGAGAAGGCCCAAAAGGTAAGATACATATGGTAGTTGGTATGCACTCACAAACACAAAGGTAGCTATGGGGAAAGTCATGCCATTGGATGGGCTTCCCGCTCAACCATATTAAAGTTATACCTCTTGATAACTTTAACAAGGTGCCACAAAGGAAAATGTCGGTTTGTGCTTCATGAGACAAGAAAAGATTCATATGCTTAGAACTCATGAACAAAGAGAAAAGTACCACAAGCATGCAAGTTGTTTTATGCAAGGTGGTAAAGATGTAAAATGTAAAATGTAAAATGTACAAAAAAATTCAAAAGATGTTCAAAGTAGTCTTGTTAAGTTCATGCAAGCTCTGTCACTTAGGGAACATTGTGTCTAATGTCTCCAAGAGAGGACCAATCAAAGAATAAAATATTCACAACTTAGGGGATGCAGTGCGTTGCATCAGGCCACTAAGAGGAATGTAATATGCTATGATAGATCACACTTATGGAGGAAATCACACCCAATTTCATCCACAAAGAAACAAATGCATCATATGAATGGCAAGGCTACACTAGGAACCAAGAATGTAAATGAATTAATGGTAGTGTATGCCCCTCACTTTAAAGGAATTGTTACACACCGTTTCGTGAACAATTACTTTAAAGTAGCGAAGGAAAGATGCAAAAAGAAAACAAGACATGAGAGCCAACTTGGAAAGCCCTATGCCAAGTCATATGTTTCGAAGTTAGTTTGTATCATGTGAATGAAAAGGAAAAACAAAAGAAAGGGATTTGCCCCCCAGAAAGGAACACACCAAAAAAATAAGGGATCTATGGATTTGGGGTCAGTGTGTTTGTTGCTGCAATATTTTTTTGAAAGAGCACGAAACTTTCATCATTCCCCAAAGGACATAGAATTGGAAGAATGACACAAAGAGAGTGAAAAATAAAGAAAAATAAAGCCCATTTTGGGTCAACATGGAAGAGACATTGTGGCCTCAACACTTTGCATCATCCCCAAAAGGAGAAACACAAGAAAAAAGAAAACAAAAATGAAAAATGAAAAAGAAAAATATTTTGGGTCATCATGAAGGAGAAATTTTGGTCTCAATGCCTTGCGTCATCCCCAAAAGGAAAATACAAGTGAAAATGAAAGAAAAAGAGGACCATTTGGGTCAACATGGAAGAGAAATAGGGCATCTCAATGCTTTACGTCATCTCCAAAAGGAAAACACAAAACAAAAGAAAAAAAATGAAAGGACCTTTTGGGTCAACATGGAAGAGACATAGGTTGTCTCAATGCTTTGCATCGTCCCCAAAAGGAAAAAACAAAAAAAAAGCGAAAAAGACAATGCACAACATATATAAGAATAGAGGTACAAATAGAAGAAGTGTACAAAGAGAGGGAACATCGAACACATGTTACAGGGGAACATGATACGCACATAAAAGGAAAAAAAAATGTAAAAGGAACTAGTAACACAAGTGTAAGTCAACCATTAATTAAGTTATTGGTTTCTCAATCTTAAATAGTTATGCGGAAAAGGAATATCATAGTTAAGGGACAAAGAAAATTGCATTAAAATGGTAAGGCTAACAACCTCATACCTCCACACAAAGTGTAAAGGCAAGAATGAGCTAAGGTGGGTGATGTAAAAGGATCATGCAATAGTGAGAATAGTAAATTCTACAACTATGGCATGATAAAGGGATTTAGTTGGAATGGGATAATAGGAAGGCAATCGGTATCAGTGAAATGACACTTATCCAGTATGTCTTTCAATTTTTGACATTCTTCAATTTGATGTCCAAGAATATAATGATACTTGCAAAATGGTATGTTAGAATATTTAGGACAAATGACCAACCTATTCATAGGTGGTAAAAGTATTAGATCTTTGTTTAAAATTAGTTGAAGTCTCCTTTCACATTCAGGTGGAGGATGTATAGGAAACTTGAGTTTCTTCAATTTGTAAGGTCATTTTCATTTTCTAGATTCTCCTTTTTCATGAATGGAAGGAGGAGAAGGAACCATGGGGATGCTAACATTGTTGTGGTCAGTATTATGTAAAGGTTGTTCTCATGGAAGGAGAATGTTCAAGTCAGGAGGAGAATCAAAGATCACTGTACCATCATCCCAAAGTCTCCAATATTCAAAAGGGGTTTATCAAGAGGAGGAGGATCTTGATATCCTAAGACGTTGTTTGTGTTTTCTTCTATGGGTTTTTGTTCAAGAAGTTGGTGAATGTCATGTTCATGTGTTGTGTCATAGCCTTGTTTACTTAGCATATGTTTCTTCATGGTTTACGGGAGTGTTTGTGACTTTATGATCATAAAATGGTTGCGAGTGTGTTTGTTGAGAGGAACTAGGTCCACTTGAGGGAGGAACCTTAGGTCCTTCATTGATTTCAGGATGCAAGTATGCAAAGTGATTAGGAGGTGCAACTGTAGGAAAATCTTGTGATTTCATGGATGGGTAGAAGGTGGAATTGGCTTCTAAATTATCAAGGCATGCATTGTAGAAATTTTTCATGCTATCATCATCTTCTCCAATGATGTCTACTGCACGAGGAGGACAATCATGAGGAGTTGAAGGAGCATGTGGAATTCAAGGTCATTAGGGTCACAACCAAGGCACAATTGGACATGTCTACTAAGGATTTTAAGGAATTATAGAACTTATTGAAAGAAAATGCCATGATGAAAGTAAACTAAGATGCAATAAATGACTGAAAATAGAGATTCTATAAATTAAAATAGAAATCAACTACAAAAAATAATAATGTAGGAAAATGGCAGAAAATGTCTGAAAATGCAGTATGAACACTGTAGGTGGACTGATTTGCCCAGGGTGGCAAATGAGTCCTATTATGAGATTTTTTTGTGTTTTTCAGAAAATTTAATGTGAGTCTAATGCTTTTTAGCTTGCAAGGAAGGATGCAGATGCATTTTTTCAGTTTTTTCAATGATATACAATGCAAAAATGAAATCTAAATGAATATTTCACTAATGCAATTTGAGAAACCCTAGAATGCAAAAACAAAATAATACCCTAATTGAATGTTGATGCAAGTGTAATCTAGGATGCAAGATACAAATGAAATTAGAAATGAAAATTGTTTAATAATGCAAGTTCACCAAAATGAACCGTAGATTTTTGGCACCACAAGACTCTAACTCTTTTAGGGTTTTTCACCTAAAAGGAGAGAGGTAGGCCAAAAATGCTAGCTAGGTTCATTCAAATTATGCAATGTAGGATGTTGATTAGACTAAATGAACTAAACTAAGTTCAATTAAGTGATCTAAATGACTGATTATATATGCAAAACCTAAGATTTATGCTATGTTAGAAAACACAATGTGATATGCAAACAAAGAACTATGAATGAATAAGTGCATAATAGAAAGAAATGAGTTGAATCAGTGTGCACCTAGAGATCTGATGAAGATTTTGGAATGTTTCAAATGCTCTCTGGAATCATATAAATTCACCAGTGGGATTCATTCATCCAAGGTGGCGAATTAGTCCTACTTCTGATGAAAACTGTCAGGATCCAGAATCTAACAAAACTTAGATTTCCAGCCTTAACGTGGGATTCATTTTCCACTGGTGGAAAATTATTCCTCTCCCAAAATTCTGAGAAATCAGGAGACAACTCTACAACACCAGATCTGAGAATGTCTGCTTGTCAGGTTATCGAAGTCAATTATGTAGGAAACAGACAAAATACCTTCTCCAAGCTTAAAGTGAGGTTGATTTGACTTGAAGCACCTTGTTGACTTGTTGACCACTCTTCAACACCTAATTTATTGCTAAATCTTCATAAAAAAGTTTGTAAACACACATGCAAGAGGGGAAAAATGGTTGAGGGTTAGAAATAGGGGTTTTCCTTGGTCAAACCCCACTTTGGTAATCAAAACCTTAATGAAATAATAAAAAATGAAAGAGAATGATAAACAAAAAAATGCAAATGCTATCAACTTACCAAACCCTTGTTGAAGAAAATTTGAAGTCGTGTCAATGGATGCTCCAAAATGCTTGATTTATGCTTGAATTGATGATGTAATGTGCTTGAATGCTTGAGTGAATGAATGAATAAGTGAACTTGATGAATTGATGGTGATGGGGGTTAAAATGGATGTTAAAACACTTATTTATACAATCTTGTGCCATAGTAACCTATTGATACCTCATCACAGGCCGACATCAAGTGATTTTGAATAAAAAACCGAAAGGAAATTTGATTTTTTTTGAATTTGGAGCCAAGGGGGACTCATTCACCACCCATGGTGAATGGATCCCACCTAGGACCTGAAAATGGGTGTTAGTAATTAAGTCATATTTAATGTTGTTTGTTAGGTTTAAATTCAAAAATACACTTAATTAAAGCTTATAAGGGCATAAAGGGGTCAAATAAAGCATAATAAAGGTGTAAATAGTGAAGTTATGCCTAGAAAAGTTTGAAATCTTGTTACAAGACTTTACAAAACTTCAAAATAGGACTTGCTTAATGATGAAAAGGTGGTTTTTAGGTGAATTGTAATGAATAGAGTCTAGAAAAGTGTAGAAATTCTTTACAACACTTCACAACACCTTCACAAGATGTCATTATTTGAATTTTAGTACCTAAATATGCATGTAGTTTTAGTACCTAAATATGCATGTTCAAGCCACATTACAACATAAAATCTTAGCAAAATAGACCAAATATCGTGAAACAAGACCTAAAAGGCCATGAAAATGACAAGGGGCAATTTTTATATGGCACAAGTATCATGTCCATTAACTCGATGGTACTGTCAATAAGTGTTCCCACCATACCAACTAGGGTAAGGCTCCTTAATAGGCTTAGGATTCAGCAAGGTTATAATATTATCCTTCAATAGCTTCTGCAAGATAGAAGAATAAGATTTTGATAACTTTGTGAACTTTCAGTTATGTTTGAGGCCATTGTTATTAGCAGTGGCAACTACATTCATAACAGTCTTACCTTTACCAAAGATTGACATGATGGACTTTCCCTCAGAACATGAGCGCGAGGAGGATCCCCCAAACTAAACAACCATCTGTTGGTACTCTTGTAAGGCTGCACACAAGTGCATGAAAGAAGGGTATTTCATAAGGGTGAACTTCTCTTGCCAAGGACTTTGTAAGCTCCCTATGAATACCTTATGCATGTCAGAATCGGGCACCTGATATGAGATTTGTGAAAGGAGTGCTTGGTAGTAGGCTATGAAATCAGTGATTTTTTTGTTATCTCCTTGTTTACATCGGACGCGATCCGAAGAGGTCATCTTCAACTCAATGTTTTCTTGAAATTTTCTAAGTAAATGGTTTACAAGTTGGTCAAATGAGAAAATGGAATTGCTAGGCAAGGAACAGTACCACTCGAGTGTTGTGTCCTTGAGAGATCAAGGAAACAGTTTGGCCATCAATGTGTCGTGATGGAAGAAGTATTTGCACAGGGCATTAAAGATGGACACGTGTGTATGTGGATCTCCTTTAATGCCATAGTTTTCAAATTTAGGGATCTCCATTCCTTGGGGGGAGTGTTTAAGATCACAACTGACAATGGGTTATGTTGGAAGAAGGGTTGGAAGATAGGTTGGGAAAAGGCTTAGGAAAGACTCGTTAACTGGCTCTACATCTTACCCATATTATGAAGAAGAGTGTTTAGGATAGGGTCATTAGAAGATAGAGGGAAAGAGGAACCTCCTCCAGAACCATTGCCAAAGCCACCTCCAAAGCTACCACTGGTGTGACTTCTGCTAGAACCACTACCAGAGCCACCGCCACCAGTAGGGCCTCCGTCGGAGCCACCACCATGACCTCCACCAGAACCACCTCCACCAGCACCACCTCTGCTACCGAATCCACCACCACTACCAAATCCTCCACCACTAGAGGTGACATGGGGGGGTGAAGCTGATAGAAGGGACCGTGTCGGCCATGTAAATGGGTATGGGAGGCATAGATACTCCTAACTATCCTTCACACTCTTCAAAAGTGACTCCTTATGCAAAGATAGGATTGTTCAAAGGATCACATGCTTCGGTGAGACCGAGGAGACTAGTTAGAAGCTCCATGCCTATTTGATCTTTACCCATCATGTGTTTTAACTTGCTAACAACCCGAGCATCTCTAGCCATCTTTGGATTTCTTTCCAAGTGATTTTCTAAGTCACTCAGTCCCTTAGCAAGGGTGAAGACATATTCTATAGGGATTTGAACGGCCTCATTCTCATCTACTGATGATGGTGTACAGTTTCAGTTTCATCAGCAAATCCCATCTCGTTCCTCGACAACTGCTCCTACATAGCTATACCAATGATGGGACAAGAGAAAAGGCCTTTAGATAACCCAATAGAGACCTTCATCCTTTCCATCGGGAGGTGTCATACACTTCTCCTAATGATATACTCAGAAGTTGTAGACTGGGTTGTGATGCTCATAAACCTTCACAACATTTAGGAACACAACAGTCATGAATCACATGTGAGAGGCCTAAACACCAATGTATGAATAGACATTGGTTCATGTTGGGTTCACCAAAAATGTAAGAGAGGGGGACCACCACGTGCAAGGACCTAGGTCATAGAGGGCCAAGATGTGGAAGGCTGCCCTAACTTACCTCAGCTTAGTGGGATGTTAGGATATGTGGGACAAGAATAATGAGGACTAGAAATTCCTTCAATCACTCTACAAACCCAAAATAAAGGATGGGGCTAGGCGAGCTAGTTTTCAGGTTCAACACTATGCCTCAGGAAGCTCTTTTCTTGAGGACAAAAGTGTGGTCCTTGGACGACAGTGCGGTGTGTTGGTGTCTCTAAAGTGTGTTGGCATCTGTACGACAAGACAACAATAGAGACAAGGTCAAACCTATGAAAACAATCTAACAGCCTAGCTAACTATTATTAAAGGTCTGAAATAACATAATGAAATAGACCAAATGCTCTCTAATGTGATAAAGGAAAAATGCAAGAGTTAAGGTGGCAAGAAGGATCTCATAAAATAACTCGTTCACCAACTAGCTCCTCGAAAGCATGTCCACCTACACATAAGAGAGAGAGAGAGAAATGTTGGGTGGCTATATAGGGGCCTACCTTAGTCAAACCCCACTTTGGTGTTTCCACCTCCATGGACAACCATGAAAGCGAGATAAAGAAAAAAATGTAGTAAAAATTACTAAATTAGTACAAAATAGTAAATGTGCTTACTCAACCAAGTGATAGAGGAGAGGAAAGGGAAGCTTACCACCTCCACCAAGAGCACTCAAGGCTACTTGGGGGAGAAAATGAGAGTACTCGAGCCTTTGCTGCAATGGTGTTTGTCACCAAATTGCTCTATCAAAGTGATGGAGTGATGTATTTGTTGCAATGGAGTCCTTGAAATTCTTGGAGTGAGTGCAAGAGTGTGAGAGTGAGTTTGTGAATTAGGTGAAGAATTTAAATGAATGCTTATAAGATGTGAAGAAGATGAAATGCTTGTTGAAGGAGTGAATTTGAAGGAGAGAGTGAAGAAATCGACCATATTCAAGTTGGTCGGTCGAAGGGGGCATTACAACTTGACTCCCAATGAAAAGTGTAACTCCTCTATAGGTTCAGCAGCAAGAATTTTCCAGGGATGTAAGCGCATCGCATGGATGTCTGTGCGCCGCATGAGTGTCCCCGACTGAAATTCTTTTGCTGACGCTCAAAATAGGCTCTAAGTGTGATGAAAGTAGCAGGCTTAGGTGGAATTAAGCCTTTGAACTTGATTTTCTAAAGTGGAGAAAGGTGATAGGGGAATATTCATAAGAGGTGCAAATTCATTCATATACAGTATTAGAATTTTTTTTTGTTATTTTTAGCCTATTGAGCAATGTATCTTTGAAAAGGCTTCATAAATGCACTAAATTATAAAGTGTCAACCTTATAATATTTGGAGGGGGGGCTGATCTTTGATACTAGTGAAAAGGGTGGGAGTGTATTGATGTTCTTTTTTTATTTTATTTTGTAATTATTTAAGGATTATATCATGGGTTTTTCTACTCATTCTTCTGTGATAATTTTGGATAAGACTAATTATGAGTCTTAGAAAAAAGGAATTTTAATCTCAAATGGCTAAAAATTTTTCCTTACCTTTATGGACTCATGCCTAAACCAAACACACTTGATAAGAAGAATGTTTGGTGTAATAGAATCGATGATGTAATAGGAATAATTGGTTGTCATGTTGATTATGACACTCTATTTTCTATATTTGGCATTGAATGTCCCCTCACAATTTGGACCAATATTTGAAAGTTGTTTGGAGACCATCATGTTTCTCCATTCCTAGATGATCTTGTTGTAGATTGCCTCATTCAAATTGATGATGTAGATAATATACCCTATGATGATGATACTTTATAGGAGCTTAAGTATTATGCATGTCTTGAATGTTCCAATGACACAAATACTTCTCTTGTTTCCCATCCTCATGTTCAGATTACATCGATATCCCTTGTTGCATATTTAGATTCTAGAGATACTTTTTAGAGCCTCTAGTGATGCATTGCAGTCAGATCATTTATTTCCTTTGGATTCAATTCATTGGGACTAATTTCTACCTGACATATCTTGTTTTTTTATAGATTCCCTCATCTCGTATCTAGATGACACTTTTGAGGACTTAAATCTTCTCTTTGAAGACAACTCTTTTGTCCTTGTATATACTATTGATACTTCAAAGTTTAAAGTTGCTTCTTTGAAAGCTTCCAATGAGTTCTTGTAGTAGGGCATCCATAGTCTTCCTGATTCAAATTAGGATGATCTCTTGACAGGTATTTTACACTTGTTTATGGAGACACATATTGTAGATTTGGGAGACACTATTGAGTGTATTCATCTTCTTTTTGATGAAGTTGATTCTTCTTTAGCTTTTGTGAGGGAAAAATTTGACCCTCTTGATCATTCATCATAGTTTGACATGAGTGTGGATACTTTGGATCATCATTTGGAGAAGATGTCTTTAGAGGAGATACTTGAGTCTTTGGCTTATGATCTACATCAGTCTCTAGGATATTCTGATTTGTAATATTCAACAATGTGGCCTAGAACACCTGATTTGATTGTGGCATCTATTAGCATTGACATGGGGATACTTGAGCTAACTTTAGAGACTTCATACATTCTACACTTTCATCCTACATATTCCTTTAAGGACTTGGGAGATAGCATGCATACACCTTTGGTTGTGTTTCTTCCTAAGAGGAGGAACGTTGTTCAATGATCATGGACTATTTTCTCCATCTAGTTTCGAGCATCGACAATTGGATCTCTTCAGGGGGCTACTTAGTCCTCTTCTTCTCCTCTCTCTATTTTGGGGGTTCTCTCTCTATTTGTGGGGGGATTCTTCTTCTTTGGGGGGGAATTTGATATGTACATGGGTACCTAACATGGCCTTATTTTTTGGGACCCATCATCTTTTTCATCCTCCTAAGCTGTGCTTAAGGGGGGGTGCTGGTGTAGGTTTTTTATTTTCCTAGTGGGTTAATTTATTTTCCCTTAGTCCTAGGTTTTTCCTACACTTAATTAAGCTTGCTTAGGATAATAAAATTAGTTTATTACTAGGAGATAACTGTGTGGTGTCCCCTTCATTAAAGGGTGGAACCACTTTCCACTTTTGGTGGCATCCTCCACTTTTGGTTGTTCATCTCCACTTTTTGTGGTTTATTCCTATTGGTTGGATTTTCCACCTACCCCCTCTTTTAAGTTATATATAAACCCACTACTTAGCTTGTATTTGCATACTATTGCATCCATTCAAGCATATTGCTTTGTATCTTTTTAGCTTAGAAGCTCATAATGCAATATTGTCACATTGACATTGCATAATCTCCTAGAGCCTTGGCTTGCATTCTTATGTTTTTCTACTTTATGTAGCTTTGATTTTCTCTTAAAAAGTTCCTTGGGTTATTCAATCTATTTCAGATTTCTAACATGCACTAAAGATAACATATCATGTAGCCACTTTAAATTTTGATGAAAGAATCAACTTCTTGACATTCATAAATGAGCCAAAGATCAACTTCACCTTGACTTATGTAGATATTTTTGGTTTGGATCCAACTTTGGCAGTCCATCATCTTGTGGTTTTTCCAAGAACAAAACCATTCAAACAAAATATTTGCAAGATGCACCCACACATCACACTTCTAGTCAAGGTGGAGCTCTAGAAACTGTTGGACATTGGATTCATAAGACCTATAGAATATCCTGAGTTGGTATCCAACCTTGTACCACTATTGAAACCCACTAGGGGCATAGAGATCTGTATAGATTTCAAAGATCTTAGCAAGGAATTCTCTAAGGATGAATTCCCCCTACCTAACATCGACATGATCGTGGAATTAATAGTTGGTCATGAGATACTCTCTCTTATGGACAATTTATTTAGCTAAAACTAGATCAAAATAGAAACCAAGGATCAACATAAAACAACATTTACTTGCCCTTATGGAAATTTTTGCTAGAATGTCATGCCATTCGACCTAAAGAACACATGATCTACATACTAAGGAGCAATGACTATTATATTCCATGATATGCTTCACATTACCATGAAGGATTTTTTGGATGATCTTTTAGTGAAATCTATCACAAGACAAGGACATCTGGGTAACTTGGCTAAGATATTTGACATGATAGAAGATTGAAAATTTCATCTGAATCCAAAGAAGTGTGTATTTGGCATAACACCAGGGAAACTGTTGGGCTATATTGTATCTAGAAGAGTTATAGAGGCAAATCTTGATCAATTCAAATCTATCCTAGAAATGCCTCCCCCAAAGACATTGAAACAACTACATATCTTGCAAGGAAAAGATTTGTCGATTCAGAGATTTATAACACAATTAGTAGATTAATCCCACCTGTATACACATTTTCTCCATAAAGATGTAATATTTAAATGGGATGGAAGGTGTGAACATGATTTTCAACTAGTTAAAGATTATTTGGTAATTCCTCCTGTATTTATTCCACCCATATAGGATAAATCCATGATCTTGTACGTATTAGCAACCTCTTAATGTTACGAGCTCTACTATCACAACTTGATAAGAAAAGAAAGGAAAAGAAGATTATTACATCACTCACACCCTAGTTGGTTCCAAGCTCAATTATATGCCTATTGAAAGGGAATATTTAGCAGTTGTATTTGTGGTCCAAAAGCTTTAAAATTATATGTTAAACAAAAAAATTTAGTTGATATTTAAAGTGGATCCCCTCAAATATCTCTTGAAAAAAGTAACTCTCATGGGAAGAATGATATAGTGGATCATGCTACTTAGCGAATTCAATATAGAGTATACTAACAGGAAAGCCATCAAAGGCCAAGTGATAGAGGACCAATTGGTTGAAGCACCTATAGAAGATCATCAACCACTAGTATCAAAGTCTCCTAATGAAATAATCCTTGTTGTAACCACACCAACCCAATTGAATCTATACTTTGATGGATTTCATAACCAACATGGATAAAGGGTTGGTATCCTATTTCTCATAGCTCAAGGAGATAGTATACCTAAAGCATACATAATTTCCTTCCCCTGTATGAAAATATAGCTGAGTATGAAGCACTAATCACAAGGATAAGAATGGTCATGGAATGGAAGATCAAAGAACTGCAAGTCTATGGTGACTCCCAGCTAGTCATAAGAAAAGTGAATGATAAGTACCAGACCAAAGACAATAAGATAATGTCGTATAAGATAATGGTAGACAGTTTCAAGCAATACTTTTTGGTCATCTTCTTTGAATAGATCCCCAAAGTCAACAATAAAGCTACTAATGCTATGGCCACTATCGGTTGACTTCTTGATATACCATAGAACATTCCTACGTATGAATTCTTTATGGAACAATTTCTAATATTGGCATTTGATATCTCAAAATCTAAACTCATGTGTGTTGTTTTTGGTATTGATAAGTTTTGGTGCCAAGACACATACACTTACATCCAACATGGAATTATACCACCTCACCTAACAAGCAATCAAAAGAAAACCTTATCTACCAAACTACATGATTTACCGTCCTTGGAGATACCCTATACCATTGAATTCTACATGGTATTTTACTCTGGTGTCTCAATATGGAAGAAGTGAAAACTACCTTGCAAGATGTACATGAAGGTGTTTGTGGGTCCCATTCTAGTGGGCCTAATTTAGTTAAGAAGTTGCTAAGAACCCGATAATACTGGCCCTCAATGGAGCAAGAAGCTATACATTATTCAAATAAGTGTTGTCAATGACAACAACATGGTGATCTTGTTCATGCACCTGTGCAAGAATTACATCACATTATTACCCCATGGCCCTTCACTTAGTGGGGACTTGACCTAATAGGAAAGATATCCCCTACTTCATCCAGCATACATAATTCATCATAATTTTGACAAAGCATTTTACAAAGTGGATAGAAGCTATACCTCCAACCTATATCATAGGCAAAGAAATAACAAAGTTTATTCTTAACTATTTGATCTCTCAATATGGTATCCTTCAGACTATCATAATAGAAAACTAAACTTCATTCAAAAAACAAGATGTATGCAAGATTTTCTCTATATTCTCCATCCAATATCACTTCTCTACCTTGTATTACCCGCAAGGAAATAGTCAAGAAAAATCATCTAATAAAACAATCCTAAAAATCCTAAAGAAGACTGCTAATGATGTCGATTGTGAATGGCACCTACAGCCAAATCCAACCTTATGGGATTATAGAACTAGTAACTACACACCTACGAGTGTGACTCTCTTTTCCCTGTTATACGAATTCAAAGCTATATTGCCTATAAAGGTAGAGATTCCATCCTTGAGAGTATCATTGAAGGATCTTGTTAAAAACAAGGAACATTGAGTATCTAGACCTAACAAGTTTGAACTATTAGATGAAAGATATTTGAGTGCTCTAAACCATCTCCAGGCTTATCAAAATTGTCTCAAGAAAATCTACAATAAGAAGGTCAGAAACAAGAAAATTTAGGTTGGTGACTTGGTCTTGAAGTAAAATCAGAAGATCTAGCTTAGTCAAGATGAGAAAGGTAAATTTGAGCCAAACTGGCTAGGTCCTTATGTCATCATAACAAGCTATGGTTTTGGTACCTATCACTTGGCTACCCTAGAAGGGAAACCCCTAGTGGAACTACTTAATGCCAACCATCTCAAGAAGTTCTACACCTACCATATCAAAATATCCCAAGGAAAAAATCATAAAAAATCAAATAAATAAAAAAAATTAAGAAAAAAGTAAAGAGAAATAAATCATCCTTTAAGTGAAAACCACCTTGTGGCACTTCTAGGACATGTACTATAGTGAAAACCTGGTAAATAGGCACTATGCTTGAATAAGTTTGGCATCAACATCTATGCAAACATTCCATCCTTCTATCACATCCACTCCATCTTATATTCATTCTATCTCATACATTTCACTCCATCCATCACATAATAAAATGTGTATCCAACCATTGCTTGATAACTGATCAAGTGTTGAACCTTGCTCCACTATCCCTACCCACCATCTATTTTATCCACTTATCCATAATAAGTGCAATCCTATTCTAAACTAGGGGTAACTTCTTGAAATTTGGTAGATGGATTGGATCCTTTTTCATCCCATCATTCACACAAAACTATCAAAATCCAAAAACATTTGAAAACTTATTGAAATCCAAAAATAGTTGTAAAACATCAAAATCTCAAAAATGTTATAATCAAACTACATTGTCTCTTCATGTTTAACCTAGGGAAGGCCATCATTGATGAGCCCCTAAGGCACTAGGTTAGTCCCTTTAGGTTTTTATATCAATCAAATAAACCAAAAATAATTAAAATATCCTTGAAAGCTCAAAAACATTTATAAAGAATCAAAAAAATCCAAAAATGGCATTACTCAAGGTCAGTCGAACTATATTGTCTCTGAGCTTGAACATAGGTAAGGCCATCATCGATGAACCCCTGAGGCACTAGGTTAGTCCCCTTATCTTGGTCTCTAAATCTCTCAAAAATACCAAAAAAATCTAAATATCCTAAAAACATCAAAAACATCACCAAATAACCTCTAAAAAATCATCTCTATTATTGCCTATCCGTAATAAAATATCCATCTTCACCCTTTGGAAAAGTAATTATAAATCAAAGCAAATATCAAAATCCAAAAAATTCCAAACAAAAGATCGTGAGAACTTGATAATTATCAAATTTAAATAATGCCTAAGTGTTAAACTACCTACCTATTTGAATCATCATTAACATCCTAACATATATCTTAGTGGATAAATCACTCCTACAATAGACATCATTGATGGATAACATCCTAAAACATGAAAACGTCTCTTGAAAGTAATACAACAGTATTATTTTTATCTTTTATGATTTTATCTTTTGATTTATCTTATTGTCTCATTCCCACAATATCTCAAGGATTTCCATAAGGATTTGGAGAGGAAGGAATGGGTCATTGATCATCAATTTCATTTTCTTTGTTTGTTGGATGTTTTTGCAATAATACCATGGAGAATACTTTCTCTGCTATTTATGTGGAAGTAATTTTGGGGAAATTTTATGTAGTGGTGGCATGTTAGGTTCTTCATACCTCTCCATGTAATTGGTCTAATTTTTTTTGAAACTTCTCACCCATACACTCTAACAAGGTTTTTGTATGTCTGGTATGAACAAGAATATTCCTTGTTCACAGAGTCAAAGTCCATGCGATGGATACAAATCCACCTTGGCCATTAATACCCTAGTGCATCATGTCTATTTTCTACATTAATAAGGATTTCTAAATGTTACTTAGTCTCCATGAAAGAAAAATAAAACACATCAATGCACATTATCAATCACTCATCAAAGCATCTCATCAATCAATCATAAACTATGGATTTTCAAAAATGGAATCAAAATCATAATTTTCTTCTATCTCTAATCCTACTAACATTTATTTGGCTAACATCTCCATCCTGCATCAAAAAATCATTAGTACCACATGCATCTTGCATCCACAAGCTCATTAACATATCATATCCATTGTATCATATAAAATTATACATCATAATATCATCCAATTGCATACATACATCATCCATATCATATTAAAGCATCAAAAAATAGAAAAAAAATGAGCATATCGTCATGCATCCATCAACATATATCATAAACATAAACATCTCAAAAGCATTGTATAACACATCATATGACACATCAAAAAAATGGTATCTCATATATCATCAAAATATCAATATCAATATCAATTTCATCAAAAATTTCATGTGTGATACAATATCAAATCAGATCAAAAATATACATGAGGCCTCAAATTGGTTGATGAATGTATATACAATAAATATTTCTACATCAAATTCTATGATAATAAAACATAAATATCATATCCTTTGAATCATCCGCCCTATTTTCCATCCCGAGGTGGAGATCTCGATTGATCCCCTCTAGGAGGGGGCTGCTCCCCATCATGTTGATCTCTATAGCTAAGTGTGGGAGATTGATGACACTACAAAAGTGGACTTGAAGGTTGTGTAAGAGGCCTGCTAACTAACAACCCCCCTGAGGACTCGACAACTGTCACACTATTAGGAACCCCAAATCTAGGATGTCTTTAACCTCTAGGAACTTGAGACTCATATAGTTTCCTATAGTAGAAGACCTCTACAATAAATTGATCCCTCTCATCTTGAGACTAGGCTCAAGGAATGGAAGAAAATAGTGAGATGTCTAGTGCCATCGTCTATTGCCTCTCAGAATCCAAATGTTGTCTCAATGAATCTCTCTCTTTTCAGAGAGTATCCCTCTCGATTGTAACTATTACAAGTTGAGTGTTCACAGCATATCTCCAAGCAATCTCAACATCCCTCTCCCTAGCTCAAGCATCTCCATCCTGTGTGGGCCTGATCTTGCTCGGTTGTAAGCTATGTTATCCTGCTAACCATATCTCCTTGAGGGGGAGGTTCCTGTAGAATATGACCAACTACATGTTTCTACTGCTGTTGTTGATCCTCATAATCCTATGGCATCTAATCATAATTTTTACCATCATCATCCTGTGCTCTATGGTGCTACTCATGAGAAATATGCAATCTCTATTGGTATTCCCTACACCCGGTTGCACCTGTCCTCCTGACCTAAACTATAATAGGGCCTCTTGCTACTACAACACTACTGGGATGGGTAAATCTCAATGGTCATTTATGGGCTAGCATGAATCATACACCCTAGTTTTCCCTGAATCATGAGGATTGATTTCCCATCCCCAACCAAGTGGAGTGAGAGATCTAAACTCTACTACAACCCTACCTGAATATGCTCTAGGACCCCATGCATTGACCTCTTGGGTTATGCATGCATAGCATGCATGATAATCATCACCCAATTAGGTCTGCCTCTCTCCAAATTGTTTGCAATAGACCAAGTGAGCATGATCATCTATACAAGCCTCAAATCCTAGATATGGGAACCATATAAACTCTATCATATCATCAAAAATTGCTCTCCAAAATGGCAGTTGACTTGGCTATGTGTAGTGAAGATAATTAGAACATTTATAGGAGTAAGGATCATTAATATCCCTTCAGTCTATCCCCTTAGGTCATGTGATGGCTATCCTCTCCCATGCCCACACATGTAGAAGAGTCATGCCAGCTGAAATATTATTACCTCCTTGATAGACAACCTTGTGCATTTCTTGATACAAATGTGAAAGAATGCAAGGTACCCATGCATACACCATCACACGATCCATCATATTCTCAATATAGATACTCCATCCTAATAGGAATCCTTATGGTCTCCAATCAGGCATCAATGGCCCGATAATTAGTCCTACCAACACTATAACCATCGGATCTACACCATCTATGAATGGTGATAAATGAATCTCTTATTCAACAACCTATAGTATTTGTACATTGATTAACCTTTGCATCACTAAGGTACCCCTCTTGACATCAAAGGTAATGAGCTCCCCATGGATTTAGATCAACAAGATCCTCCATACATCCTCTAAAGTGACAATACATTCCCCTATCGGTAGGTGGAATGCCATGGTCTCTAATCTCCATTACTCGACCAAGGTGGTCATCATCACCCTATGTGCTCTAATCTCTAGTATGTAGGTAATGTGTCTCAAACAAACTACATTCAAGAAGTCTCTCTTAAGCTCTTGAAACTCAGCTATGCCTTCAAATAGTCAAGGTCTACACTCTTTGGAACACAAGGGATGAAGGTTATCCTATAAGCATTAGCCCACAACATCAAAAATTTTCTAAAAAATTATTTCAATAACTTAAATTTGCAAAAAAACTAGGTTAAATAGTGTTTTTGAACAATGGTGAGCTTCATTTTGAATGATAGTGGACTTATTTTGCAATAGTAGCCCTATTCTAGGATGATATAATATCTCTAGCATGATAGCAAGCTTGTTTTTGCCGCAATAGCAGCTGAGTTCAACAATAGCAAGATTTTCCTAATTTTTTCTATTGGATGGTCATTTTCAACAATAACAATCATGCAATAGAAGGAAGGTTTTGTGAAAGCAGCCTAGTTTAGTGATAGCGCTATGTTTCTATAGAAGCAACACTCCTACATACTACACTAGCATCAAAATTGCATCAAAAGCAGAAAAACCCTAACATTACTGCTATCATTTCATTCAACTTTGAGCATTAATTACACAAACATGAAAAGTCAAAAACATAAACATAAAATTTATGTACCACAACCCTTGCATTGGTTGGCCACTAACACTAATGGACCACATATTTTCAATGTGGTGTGCTCAAAACTCTCACCATTGTGAATGCACATTTGTAGCGAGAAATCCTCAGAGCTCTAAAACCACCTAAGACTGATTGTGCAAATGAGGGGTAAATGAACCCTAATTTTTACCCTTGGAAACCCTCCTAGGTTATATCATGAACACCTTGGATCATCCTAAACCTTAAACGTGACCCCTAGGGCCTAACTTTTTCTCCTCTAGCATCTAAACTGCTCTTGAACCTTGTTGTGAGCCCAACCAAAAAAGGTATTGTTTTCTAGCCAACCTCTTGAGGGGGAAGCCCAAAGTCTTATCATTCTTTTTCTGACCATTGGGGCATAGTGGGGTATCATTAATTTGTTTTTAAATCTTGATCTGAGCATCAAATTCTTTGAAACAATGCAGCAAGTACATTGTGTCAAAGAGGGGAAAAATGTAGACATGTAAAAATGTCTTATCACATTTTCCTATCATATGTATCATTTTAATCATCATCCTTGCATTTCACTTTATTTGCATCATTAACCCCCATATTAACATCGTTTTTACCCATTAACCCTATTTCTCTCTATTACTTAAATGATCCTCAATTGTTGAATTAATTCATCCATTTCATCTCTAATATTCCTATTTAATTAGTATCATATAATTTCATCTAATATCATCATGATTAAATAATCTTAATTATTTAATTATCCTATTTTCTCTCCACAAAGCATATTCTTAAGGAATATTACATTTCAAAATATCTTAACCAACCTGTCTCAACCATTTCTACTCCTTGATCTTGAAATAAATTTTCATCCCTTGATCTTAAATATCTTAACTATTTTCCTAAAATGGTGGGGAAATCTTGAGTTCTAACTATTCTCCTTCGTCCATCTTCCTTGATCACTCTCCTATGTACGTTTTGAGGATCAATATCAACCCTTATTTATAGGCATTCAAACACAATATTATCCCTTGATATAATTTCTTTAAATCTATAAAATAACCCTCACCCCTCTCATAATTCATCTAGAGAATTTGTGAAGAGATCATGTCCAATTGATTCTTGAGAAAATTGAGCATACACCATGGCATTCTAGGTCATCATATCAAGCATTTTCAATCATGGAGGCTTTGTGTTGAAAGGCAATCCGATATATCAAATCAACACAAATACACTCCACCATGGGATGGTAAGATTGTGTAGTTTTGAATTCATGTTTGTGTTTTAATTTGATTATGCTAACCTTGTTGTTTGAATTCATAGCTATGGAAGTTACATTTCATGAGTAGATGGGTCCTAATCCTTGTTTTGATTTTATTTTGATTGAATTCATTGATATAATCCATGTCCATTTTCTCCCCTTATAGTCCTTGTAGGAATTCTACCCACTTCATGTGCCACTGGTTAATATTTGTTTGACTATTGATGTATTATAGAGCATGATGATCCATGTAAAGAATAAACTCTTTTGTAAGAAAATAATGACACTGTTTCTTTAAAGCTTACACAATGGCATAAAATTCTTGATCATAAACATAATACCTCATCTTAGAATCAATAATATTTTCATTGAAATATGCAACAGGTCTACCTTATTGAATAAGAACCAATCTTATGGTTGTCCCACTTGAATCATAATTCACTTGAAACACTTTTTCAAAATTAGGCACTGATAACACTAGTTCCTCAATGGCCTTCAAACTCTTAAAAAAATTATTTGCTAATGCCATCCACTTAAACCCTTCCTTGTCTCCCCTTATAGTTTCAAATACATGGGTGAAAATATTCCACTAAAATTTTGAATAAATATGGAATAGAAACTAGCTAAACCATAGAAATTTCAAACCTTATGCAAAATCCTAGGTGTTGGCCATTCTATTAAAGAACATATTTTTTTTGGATCCATTTGCAACCCTTATAATGAGATAACATATCCCAAATAAACCAACTTATCCTTTATAAAACTAAAATTTTCATGTTCAACAATAACTTGTTAGAAATCTAAAATAGATTAAATAACCTAAGGAACTTTTTAAGAGAAAATCAAATTTACATAAACCAAAAAAACATAAGAATGCAAACTAGGACTTTGAGAGATTATGCAATGTCGATGTGACAATATTGCATTAAGAGCTTCTAGGCTGAATCAATACATGAATGGATGCAAATACAAGTTAGTTAGTTAGTATATATAGAACTTAGGAGAGGAGGTAGGTGGAAAATCCAACCAATAGGAATCAACCACAAAAATTGGAGGATTCCACAAAAAGTGGAAAGTGTTCCACCCTTTAAGGAAGGGGATACGACACACTTATCTCCTTGTAGTAAACTCACTTTATTATCCTAAGAAAGCTTAATTAAGTGTAGGAAAAACCTAGGACTAAGGGAAAATAAATTAACCCACTAGGGAAATAAAAACCTACACCAACACCCTCCCTTAAGCACAACTTAGGAGAATGCAAAAGATGATTTGTCCTAAAAAATGAGGCCATGTTAAGTACCCATGTGCATATAAAATTCCCCCTAAGAAGAAGAATACCCCCATAAATAGAGAGATAACACACCCTAGAATAGAGAGAGAATAGAAAATGAGAAGGGTTAAGTAGCCACCCAAAGAGATCCAATGGTAGATTCTTGAAAGAGGATGCAGAAGACAGTCCACAATCGTTGAACAACATTGTGCCCCTTAGGAAGAAAAAAACAAAAGGTGTATGAAAGCTATCTTCCAAGTCCTAAAAGGAATATGTAGGAAGAAAGTGCAAGATGTATGAAGTCTTTGAAGTTGGCTCAAGTGTCCCCATGGTGATGCTAAAAGTTTTCATAATCAAATTAGGTGTTCTAAGCCACATTGTCGGAGATGACAAATCAAAATATCCTAGAGATTGATGTAGAGAAAAATTTAAAGATAATGATGGTTTAACAATAGTTGTGAAATGATTATCATCAAAGAGGAGAGATAACCCCTCAAATGCGTCCTCCAAATCTGAAATATGTATCTCCATAAACAAGTTTGAAACTCCCATCAAGAGATCATCCCATAGAGATATATCTGGAAGACAATTGATGTCTTGTTGCAAGAAGCCATTGGAAGGTTTTGAAGAAGCAACACTGAAATATGAAGTAGCAATAGTAGAAGCAAGGACAAAAGAGTTGTCATCAAATAGAAGATGTATGTCCTCAATAGTGTCATCTAGATAAAAAATGAGGGACTCTAAAAACAAACAAGAAATGTTTGGTATAAATTGGTCCCAATGAACTTAATCTAGAAGACATAAATGATTCGGTTGCAAAGAATCACTAGAGGCTCTCAAAGAAGCATATTTGGAATCTAAATCTACATAAGATGATGGTGATGTGATCTCATCATGAGGATGAGAAGCAAGAGAAGTCTCTATGTCATATGGATGATCAAGACGTGCATAATTCTTAAGCTCCTCTAAAGTATCATCATCAAAGGGTATATTATCTGCATCATCAAGTGGAACAAAGCAATTTGTAGCAAGATTATCTAGGAATGGAGAAACATGAGGGTCTCCAAACATCTCCCAAATATTGGTCCAAGCTGTGCGAGGACATTCAATGTCCACTATAGAAAACATAGTGTCATAATCAACATGAGAACCAATTACTCCTAACATGCATGATCAATTCTATTACCCCATATTGATTTCCTCCTAGGTGTGTGTGGTTCAAGCATGAGCCCATAATGAAAAGGAAAAATTTTTAGCCATCTGAGATGGGTTATAATTCCTTTTTTCTAAAATTCATAATTATCCTTATCCATGATTATCACAGAAGGATGATTAGAACATGATACACTCCTCAAATGGTTGCTCAATGGGATTAAAATAGCCAAAATTAGAAATTATGATACAAAATGAACCTGAGATAATATCTAGAAAAATTATCCTTATGGCTATGTATTTATCTTCAATACCTTTCCAACACCTACTTGTTTTCAAAAAATGGAGCATCACGATGAAAGTTATGAATTTTTGAAAAAAAAATGCAACAAGCAACTTCAATCTAAAATATTAGGTAGAAAATGAAAAAAATATTTTTAATACCTCTATGAATGGAAATTTCTCATCTCCATCTTTCCAATGATATCTTGTTTTGCAAAAACAGACACCATGGAAAATTTTTATGATTTTTTGAAAAAATAGGTTGAATTTAGCTTGGAATGATGACCCCCTAGCAAAATAAAAAATTTCCAAAAAAAAACAGTCTAAAATAGACAAATTTTATATGAGAATAGGGGTTTTCTCAGCCTTCTAAACATAAGGGAAAGGTTTGTTTTGGCCAAAAATGCTTCAATAATTTTTTTTTTTCTAAATTTGGGCTTCAAACCCCCATTTACAACTATGACAATGATCTCCAATTGGATGAAATAAAAGCCAATCTTTACTTTCTTGAACCTTTTGTAAGCATTGTAATAGTAAAAAATATTGCCACTATGGCCCAAAATGTTGCAATCTCCATGATCTCACAAAACACATGTATGCAATACGAATAGTTTATTAGATCTTTATAAATCCTTTTTTATTCTCCATATCGTTCAAAATGCAAGAGAAGAGCATACAAAATTTTACAAGATATTTACAAGAAAAACAATCTCTCAATCAAGAATATATGAATTTAGATTTCTCAAAACAAAAGCTCTAATACCATGTTAGAAATTTGAAATAGAATGAAAAAACCAAGGAACTTTTCAAGAGAAAATCGAAGTTACATAAACTAGAAAAACATAAGAATACAAACTAGTACTCTGAGATATTATGCAATGTTGATGTGACAATATTGCATTAAGAGCTTCCAAGCTAAATCAATAGATGAATGAATGCAAATACAAGCTAGGTAGTGAGTTTATATAAAAATTAGAAGAGGAGGTAGGTGGAAAATCCAACCAATAAGAATCAACCACAAAAACTAGAGATGGACCACCAAAAGTGGAGGATGTCACCAAAAGTGGAAAGTGTTCCACCCTTTGAGGAAGGGAACACCACACACTTATCTCTTAGTAATAAACTCAATTCATTATTCTAAGCAAGCTTAATTAACTGTAGGAAAAACCTAGGACTAAGGGAAAATAAATTAACCCATTAGGAAAATAAAAACCTACACCAACATAACTTTCCTCCTTATGCCTTCATAGGACTTTCCTAATATTCAATAAAATTTCCTCATTCCTGCTACTAAAAATTAGAATGTCATTTAGATAAACAATCACAATTTTTTTTTAAAATGGTTTCAACACTTCATTCATCAACCACAAATAAGTGAGGTACATTTATTAGTTCAAAGGGCATTAATAGTCACTCAAATAAACACTGCTTGATCTTAAAAACAATCTTCCACTTATCAACTTCTCTTATCCTAATTTGGTGATATCCACTCTTTAAATATTGTTTTTGTAAACTAAGTAGCCTTCCCCAAATAGTCCATGAGATCATTTATTCTTGGTAAAGGAAAATGATACCCGATTATTATTTTGTCGATGACTATTGTGTTCATGCACATTATCCATTCACCATCCTTCTATGGTGCTAACACGATTGGTACAATGCATGGCTAAGGTTTTTTCTAATCAGTCCTCTTTCCAATAGCTATTGCACTTGATTTTTCACCTATTCATTTTATGCGGGTGATAACCTATAGGTAGCCTTGCTAGGTAAGCTTGCATCTATTATCAAATCAATATGATGGCTTATGCTCCTCATTGGATATAATTTCATCAAATTCTTAAAGAAACCCCTTTACTTCTAAAGGCATGTCAATGCTATTAGTTGTTACATCTACTTGTAGCTCATTGGGAACTACTATAAAAATTAATTTTCCCCCAATTAATCTATTTGAAAATTTGTTTTCCTACCACTATTAGGGTTTTTAGACCTCTTTCTAACTCTTCTCACTTAGTTACCGATCGTGTAAGAGTATGTTTTCTTCCATTTTTATCCAAAGTGTAAGTGTTTTCTCTTCCGTCATGGATTTCCTTCCTATCAAATCTCCATGGTCTCCCTAAGAGTAAGTGATATATGTCTATAGGAAATATATCACACCACACCTCATCTTCATAAGTGCCTATTCAAAAATGCACTAGGTATTTTTGATCAATTAAGACTTGGTGTCCCTTTTGTAAACATGACACCATGTAAGAGGTAGGGTGAGTTATTTTTTAACCCCAAATTATCCACCATTTTAGTTAAAACTAAATTTCTAGTGCTACCACTATGTATTATTACCTTGCATCATTTTCCACATAACTTGCATATTATCCTAAACATACTTTTTCTATTGACAAGCTCATCTCCTTTAGCTTGTTTCAACAACATCCTCTTCATTATAAGTGATTTTCCTCTCTCAAATTCATATTGCTAACTAAGAAACCTTGTAGACTTGGTATCCCCTTTGGATACATGTGAACTTTTAGCCCCTATTCTCTTTGATCCCTCTAGTTCAAGCATTGTGGCCGTCATTCATAAAATTTATGGACTGACCATCCACAAATGAAACATATGCCTTGGAAGCCTATACTTTCGCCTCTTCCATATTCACCTCTATCTCTCATAGGGTATGGCATTGATCTTGTTTCATCTTTCTTGTTTTGAATTTTTGAAGGGCTTGCCTCATTACCATGGTTGTTGTTTTTTATTGTTATCTTTTACCTTTGTTGAATCCACCTCTACCTTTAATTTTTCCTTTATTTATTTTCAGTTTATCCTCTACCTTTAGATCATACTGATATGCTTCTTCCACAATTCACAACCTTACCATACAATTCATCTTGAATATTCACCCTCAATCCATTAACATATTTATCCACCTTTTCATGGTCTAATTCATTATGGCCGAGTCTTATGGAAATTTTTTAAAACTCCTTTGTATAAGCCCTCACATTTAACTCTCTTTATCTTAAATTCTATAGTTTCTTTCCACCAAATTATTGCATGAACTTTGAATCTTGATTGAGAAACCTTCACTCTTTTAAGGTTATCCACTTTACCATACTCAAACTATTCCTTGATCTCCATTATATAATCAATTAACTCATCTAGTTCTCAACTTCCTGAGAAGCTTGGTAATTCCCAATATTATAAATAGCTCTTATAAGACTTCCTTCTACATTCATATCTCCATATAAATTTTCAACTTCTTGTCCTTCCATATATGTTCCTTCTTCATATTCACTATCAATATATTCATGTGCTCTACTTCTCATTCTACCCTCTATTACATCCATTATTCCTTGTACTCCCCTTAGATCCTCTAGTACCTCATATATCTTTCCTATTACTTCTACCACTAGAACCTTTGTCATCCTTCTCCTTGGTGTCATCCAACTTCTCTAATTCTCTGTTCTTTCCTTTGCTCCTTACTATATTGCAATACCCCTTGCTCTATAGACATGCCTACAATCACACTCTTATGAATTCCTTCAACCCTAGTCTCAAGTTGCTATCTTTCTTCCTAAAGATGTAACTATGCTTTGATACCACACTAATTATGCCTGAAAACCTAATTGCTTGGGAGTGAGTAGTTGGATAAGGAGAGGTTTTATTGTCGTAAGCAACTCACACAACCTCTATTGAGGTATATATGCTTTTTGTAGGTCAAACTTGGCTCTCAATGAGAATAAAAAACAAGCTACATACAATAGTGTATTGTTGTAGGAACAAATAAATTTTTTGTATCCAAATAATAAACAATTGTTGTAGGTAACCAAAGCATATGCTATAGGAACAACTAAACAACCAAATTTTTACATAGAGAGCAACTATTTTAGAGAAGTGGTTTCATAACATTTATCAGTCACAAAAACACAGATAATTTTAGAAAGAAACAATTTTTAGAATAGGGAACATTCTATTTCATTAAATTATAGAATATAAGGGTATGTGCAAGATCATGATGGGCCAAAAAGTGGCGATATGATGGGTATGTGTAGGGTATGTGGCTGACGAATTTTTTTAACCCAAAATTGATGAAACGAAAAGGGTTTTTAAAGGAGATTCTCAAATTTCCACCAATATAAATTATGCTTTACTTTGAATTTAATAAATAATTATTATTCATTTTATATTTGAATTATGACTAAAGTCCTGATTGATAGGCTGATTGGAAAACATCTATAGCTTTCAAATGGTATCCCATTTTTTTAATCTAAAACATGCACCAAATTCTATGCTTCACACACTATAGGATTAAAAAAAAATCATGAAGTTTTGACCAAGTTAAGGTGGTCAGACATATGAGTTTTTTATATTTTTTAAAAGTTGTAATAAAAATTCATAATTAATTATTCACTTGGAAAAAAATTACAAAAAAATATGCATCACATCGGTACATGATTCCTCTACTTATATCTAAATATTATAAAAAATATTATCATTTTACTGTGGTTAGGGTGGTCCAGACACCTAATTTTTTTCCTTGAAATTTAAGTACTACTGCATTGAAATTTCAAATTTTCACCAAAAGAGTTTTTTTTTAAATAAACCTAGTAGTTTAGAAACTACATTCAATTTGCTACAGATTCTATTCTTACATATTTTTGAAATAATATAGATAACTTATTCAAATTTTTATGTCAAGTTGCCTAACTGTGATTTTTTTGAATTTTTCGCCACTTAAGGGCCTTTTTTTCCATGATGATCCTGCACATATCCATAATCAGTACAATCAATTTAAAAAATAACAAACACTAGAATAAATTTGGGAGTCTTTTATCACCCTCTTTATTCAACTTGTCTGCTATCTTATTGTCCTCTACGACATTTGTTCCCAACTTCTCTCTTTCTCTCATTGTAGTTTTGACTCTTCTTTCCTTCCTCTTTTCTTACCTTCTCTTTTCTGTCCTTTTTTCTATTCCTTTTTTTCTAAAAAACTCCCAAAAACTGTGTAAGTTTCCTCCCAAAATCTTGGCAAAATTTAGGGAAAATTTTGAAATCTACCATAAATGCTCAACTTCTCCCTTATTGATTAGAAGTTCTTTTCTAAGCCTGGTCTAAGTTGTTTCATTTTATCCTACTCATTTATGATCTCCTAGGTAGATCTTCCAGCTACCATAAACAAAACAAAATCAAATTTTAAAATTTCAATGACTCCTACATGTGGTGGCGATTGAGCGAAATAAAATAATAAAATGGGCTAGATACTATTCCCCTACATCACTAGGTAATACTCATCAAAGGTATGACCGGTTGTTTTCTAATCATGAAGACTTACCTTCCACTTATAAATCAGGAAGCTAGAACTAAAACATCATAAAATAACCAAATTACTATTTTTGGTACAATTTTAAGAAATGAAAACACTAAATATTGATTTCATTAATATTTAATTTCATTATCCTCTACTATGATATAATTTGAGATAATATTAAGATAATATTAAATATATAAACTATATTTAAACATACTCAATACAATTGTCATGTATAGTCACATCTCATACAAGAGACACATCTCTCCGTACATGTTATATAGTTGAGGATATTTGGATCCTTTTATTTGGAGATATAATATAAATTTAAGCTCTCAAATTTTTACATGGTATCAAAGAAAATTAAGATCTATGTTCCTAGGGTATCTTTGTGCTTGTGTGGCTATACTATTTTGAAGCATATAGAAGTGTAAAAGAAGAAATTATTGTGAAAGGGATAAAACAAAGCATTGATAAAGTGTGAGAAGTAGATGCCTCATGTTGGAACATCACTAAATAAGATGTGTGAAATTGGAAGTTGGATGTTGTGTAAGACATTTCTAACACCACCATTTCCAATCTCCATCATTTACTTGTTGAATTAGAAATTAAATTCAAGATCACAAGACATGATGAGGATATTGGCATGAGATGTCATTTGTAGATGGTAATGCTATTGTTGAATGTGTTATCATATCTAAAATCCTCATTGTTTTAGCCCTAAACCTCAAGTTTCAAATTTCCCAAACTTTAGCTATGTGTCTAATGTTTTGAGCTTTCCATCTAATAGAAGGGCCAAATGGGTATCTAGAATTGAAAAATTGCTAAATATTGAAAATATTTGCTAAGTTATGACCAATAAATTTTTTTTTCATGGTTTATAGAACCACCATAAAATCTAACTGAGGTTTCAAAAACCTCTCAAAATTACAATGTAGTTGTAGGTTAGCTACAAAGACTTGATCATCAAAAAGAAACAAGGGAAGATCTATAGTGTAAGGTAAAATATCAATTGTGTTTTGCTAAAGTTTATATTGGTTTGAAGAACCATTTTCACCTTTGATGGAGGTTCACAGAACTTGTTGTTTCTCTGACAAAGACCCAAAGTTCTTAATGAGGGTTGAAAAAAAAATGGAGGAAATAGTGTGGATAAGTAAACTATAAAAGTTATATTTCGACATATGTAAGAGTTTTCAGAGCCTCTTTCAACCATTGATGAGTTTCTCAAAACTTAATGATGCATGAATAATGATTGCTTAGGAAGAAGAAAATAAGCAAAGCATGTTCACCATTTACAATTTTGGTGGTTTCAAGAACCACTGTTAGCTTTGATGAAGGTTCTCAAAACTTGTATTATTGCTGAAAAGGGAACAATGATGGCTAATGAATAAAGGATGAAGGAAGTTAAGTTTTATTTTCCAGCATTTCCATTAGTTCTTAGAACCACTATCAACATCAATGAAGGTTTTCCAAACCACCATTTTCTCCAACGACAATTTTTTGAATGTGTGTTTTCAATGTAGGAGTTCCCTTGAATGCTTCTAGCTACCCCATCTACCATTTCCAAAGCTTGATACTCTAGGATGTAGTCATGAGAAATTATCAAGATTGTGTGGGTTTTTTGGCACAAAGGCCATCCTTATTTATTTCTACCTAGGGCATCTTTGTTCACTTCAAAAGCTTCCAACCATCCTAAATTGTTATTTTCAAGCAATGTTTTGCAATATATCTTGTTTTTTCTTCATTTTAGACATCATTCGACCTATCAATGAAAATTCCACACACATATGCACTTATCATTATAAAAAAATGTTTGATATTTATCTACACTATCACCTAGGGATGAGTCTTGGGTGATGTGTCATTTAGTTATAAAGAATTTTTTTTTTCCTATCAATGGTTCAGTTTTATTTTTGGGAGAAAAGGGGTCCTATACACGGCAGATTGGTTTTAGTCTATAAAAATTGAAGGTATGTATCTATCAGTCATTACATTATAATTCTCTTGTAATAATATCTACAACATATATGAACACATAATCTTGTGTAGCCATCTCTAACTCTAAGATGCGACACTTTTTGAATTAAGTAATCAAGGATTATGTGGGTTCTTCAAGAATATTTTTCATTTGATCTATTTATCTATTTGTTGTTAATTCAATGAATGAACATGAGAATAGGGAGAATGTTGTTATTTTAGATGGATTCTTAAGTATGGTTGCATAGTAGGCTCATAGTGATCTAGTTGTTATAAAAGATAAACACTAAGTATATAATCAAGTTCTATTATAGCATTATGATATAGAATGAATGATATGTGATTTTGTATCACAATGATAGGAATTGATAAATTCCTTTCAACTCTCACTCATAGGATAGTTCAAAATATTTATATCATATTCTTTAATTTTTTGATTTATTATTTATCTATTCCATCTCTCACACATAATTTCCTAATTCCATTAGAGTTGCATGAATTCCTTTTTTAGACCATGAATAACTCTAGTCATTAGGTTTGAGAATATAATCTGATAGGTGTTGTGATATAACATTTGCTTGATAGTCATTATGTACACCATATACAAAAACCCCCTAGATTTTACAAAGCTTTAAGTGCAAAGTGTAACTAGATCTCAAGGGTGGTTTTCTATCATCTAGCCAACAAACTAAATTATTTGAATTTTAGACTTGAAAAACCTTTAGAAGATTCAAGGCCGTCAATTGGAAACACAAAAAAGGAAACCCAATCAGGGATAAAATTATACAATTATATTTTGGGAGAGTGAAATGATCTATCAACCTTAATAATTGGAGAGGAAGTTGTTGCAACACATCTAAATATTACATGAAATAGTGGTGCTCTATTGGTGAAGAACTCATAATATTTTAACCTTCAAGAAGCTTTTGGCTACTTGAAAGTTCTTATCCTATATAAAGAGAGGGTGACACTATGAATGAGCTTGATAAAATGTTATGGAAGAGCCTATGCATATAAAGCTTCTAGTTAGAGAAAGACAATTCATAATGAATGCAATAAACTTTTAACTTTTATTTTATTTTGTCCTACCTTAAAGAAGAAAAGTTTTGATGTATGACGATCATCTATAAAATGTCATATGAAATAAATTATACCCTTGTCCAATGAATGTTAGCATTAAAAGAATGGAAATTTATATCTAAACTATCTTGCATACTAAATAATATATTATTCATTGTAATTAGTATTTTTTGATGAAGTATGGAAGGTAGTTGAGTTTTATAGAAGATCTTGGTCATGAGATTAATAGGTTTGTTTGTTTGAGGTACTAAGAACTTGTATAAGTAAGAATAAAATTTTAGGTAAATGATTGTAAGGTAAATAGGCTCACATTGAAAGAATGTTTGAAAATGTATCACATGATATTTCCCCTCTCATAAATTCCCCTAAAATAGCCCTAATTCCATGATTTGACTTACATAGCTATCTAACCACTCCTTGTGGCCCATACCACCCCACATTATCTATCTAATGCTCTACGACTATCACATGCATCTTCATTCCTATGTTCTCTTTTAATCTTCTAAAATTTCCTATAGATTAGGGTGAAGATAACTTTTTTATATGCACCTTGGGCCCATTTGCACACCCCTCTTCACCCTTTTTGCATTCATTTCATCATTCTTGCACTCTATTTTTCCTCTTTTTTCTTCCATTCTTCACAATTTTAATCATCTTTCCATTTCAAATGTCATTTTATTACTTTTTAATCTTCCTGAGACATATCTTTTTGCCATCTGACTTGTCAAGGGGGCATCATCACATCATCATTTTCATCCATTTTTATTTGCATGACCCATATTTTATTTTTCTTTGAAATAAATGTTATTTTAACATTATTTCAAAGAGGTGAAAAATGTAGACACCTAAAATAAACACTTTGTCTATTTTTATATTTTTCTAATCTCCCATTCAATTCCCCCATTTGAAATACTTCTATTAATTTAATAATATTTTATTATTTAATTAATATCCCTTATAACTTATGTTAATCAAACAATACCACATTATTTAATTAATATTCATCACCACATATATTAATTAATTAATATTCTCCCAAAATAACCATCACTTTAGACATATTAATATTTTACCAAATATTGGGCCTTTCATTATAAATTAAATATTTTTTTCTATTTATTTAATTTAGATTTATGTGCACATGGATTATTTATTTTTAATTTTAAAATTAGTTATTTAAAAATCAATCATATGTCAAGAGGAGCCTTGAGACGTTGCCTCTTCTCTCCACTTATCCAAACCTCCCAAACTCCCTCTAACCATATGGGCACTTTTTTGTCTCCTCATTCTTGAGAGATGAAATTCAACCTTAGCCCTTGATCTCTCGAAGAAATATCAACCATCAATTCATTGATAAAAAACATTATAAATGTACCCCACCCTAGCCATTTTGAAGGAGATCAATGAATTGAATGTAAGTACATGTTGACTATTTGAGTTATTAGATATTTTTGCATCACAAAAGAAAATTTCATGGGCACATCAAAGGTTAATTTAATGGTATCAAGGATGCAACTTATGTTTGATTGTGAATATATCTCTTTTTGTCTAATATTGATGGTTTTATATTGTGAATTGGAATAGATAGTTTTACAATTTAACTACTTTGAATAGTTCATTTTCAAAATCATTATACATCTACCATCAATTATTTTTAGAGCTTCACCCATCCATCTTAAGCATTAACATTCCCCACCCACCACCTTGGCACAAAACTAAATATTACCCCATTGTAACTTTCCATTGACCCAATCCTAACTCCATATCACCACCTCTAATACCTTGTATGTTAGTTCCCCTAGCATGGATGGCCTTCCTACACCATAGCATACTAACACTCTTTTTCATAATCTTATGGTTAGTAAAGAATCATAGTCATTGGAACCATATCTAGAAAATGGTTTATCCACTCCGTCAATGTGTATGTTTAAATTAATAATGGAAAGTGTAGACATCCAAATTTGATCCCTCCCATACGATCAAATTCACCTCCTTATTCATCCATTCCATCAATATTAATTTATTTAATTAATATTTCATGGTCTTCCTAAGGTCCCTAAAGTGTTTAATTTAACAATTCAATGCTTTACCTTGCATCTTTTCCCTCTCTGAATTAAATAAATACATCAATTTATTTAATTTATTCATTTAACATTTTGAATAAAATCAATTTAAAATTCTTCCCCTTTCTCTCTCCTTGTCACATCCTCCATAATCCCTTTCTAATATGGATTAATTTAATTAATTCATGATTAGGATGTGCATCCTCTTAATCAAGGATTAATGTCACATCCTCCTACATTTTCCACTTGCCTATAATCTTTTATTAATTTTCCTAATCAAGTGTTTGCACAACCTTAATCAAAGACATTAGCCACATTTAACATACCTTTTTAGTCAACCTTTTCATTTGCCTTTCTTAGCATTGACCCTCTTTCCCATGTGAATTTTTAATTCACATTTTATCCTTTCAAGGCTTACCTTTTCCCATGCATCTTCTAGAATATTTGACTTGTCACATCAAGTCACATGTGGACAAGTGCTTCCCTTTTGGAACCTTGTCTTGTCCATGGAATTCTTCCAAGCATGTGAATTTTTAATTCACACTTATTCACCCAAGATTCTTCTCATCCCCCAATGTACTTCCAAAGTACATGTCCTTCTTACACATCATGTACCTCCCTTCCACCTCACTTCCACATCATCTTATCCTTGGCCATCTCACATTCCACATGTCAAGATGTGAGGGCTTGTGAGTTCTCAACTCACCATATCCCTACATCTTGACCTTGGTGGCTCAATCTCAACCATTGAATTCTCTAGAGAATTCAAATTTCCTTATAAATAGCCCCTCTTCTAATGCATTTAAAAAAAATACTTAGTCATTTTAGGATCCTTATGTTGTCATTTTGAGCAACCAATTCACAAGCATTTCCTCTCATTTAGCCAAGCCATTTTAGCCAATTGCATTTGCATCCCATCACATTGTCAATCTTGCATTTAATCAAATCTATAACCATCCAAGGAGCACACAAGTACTCAAAAATCAAGGGCCAACCAAGGAATTTCAGCTGCAAAGAGAGGGTATATTCATTTGTAATCTTCTTTCATTTTATCTCTTTGTGTTAACAATTCCTTAGGCTAATCTTGAGGTGTCCCTTTGTGTTTTTCTCTCATTGCATTATAGTTGTTTTGCATCTTTAGAATTGGTAAAACATTTAGGATCACATTTCTGGCATGCTCGGTCGGACCCACAAACAGGTTCATTTACTTCACATTTGCTGTTGTTGAGATTTTTTGCAAGTATAGGTTGCCGAGGGGCGATTACGCCCTCCTGTTCACTGCAGAGGGGCGACTACACCCTTTTTTCACTGCAAAAGGGCGAATACACCCTTCTGGTTACTGCATAAGTGCGATTACGCCCTCCTATTCACTGTAGAAGTGCGATTACGCCCTCCTGTTCACTGTAGAAGTGTGATTACGCCCTTCTGTTCACTAGAAAAGTATGATTATGACCTCTTGTTCATTGCAAAAGTGTGATTACACCCTCCTAGTTACTACAAAAGTGTGAATACACCATCTTGATTGTTGCAGAGGGGTGGTTATGCCCTAATCCATATTTTGTAACTAACAAGTTTGTTGCAGCAAGGCGGATACGCCCTCTTCCATATTTTGTTTCTAACAAGTTTTCTATAGCAGGGCATATACGCCCTCTTCCATATTCTATTTCTAACAAGTTTGTTGCAGTAGGGCGGATACGCCCTCTTCCATATTTTGTTTCTAACGAATTTGTTGTAGAGGGGTAGATACACCCTCTTCCATATTCTGTTTCTAATAAATTTGCTGCAGAGAGGCAACTACACCCTCCTGGTCACTACAGAGGCGAAAATTTTCCCTCTTGGTTATTGCAGTGGGGTGAATTTTCCCTCCTGGTTACTGTAGAGGGGCAGATATGCCCCAAAATAACACATTTTGAGAGGTAAAACAATTGTTTTAGCTTAGTTTCTGCTCTAGTTTTTTGTTGTTTTCTAATTCTAACCCCCTAACATTGTTTGTTGCAAAGATATTGGTGTTTTTGCTAACATTTTGCAGCATATTCTTGTGTAATTGGTAAAGAAAGAAGGATAAAACAATTAATGTTTACTTGCAGGACCTTCTATTTACATAGATTTCCAAAGCTATCCTTGTTTTTCTTCGTTAATCTAGGAACATAGTTTAATTAGGGGAGGTAATATCCATTGTTTGTTGTGTCTATATTTTTGTGTTACCCAAAGGGGGCATTAGTTTGTTTTCACTTTCCCCTTGCACTTCGTGTGAGCCTAGGGAGCAGTTGGAGACAATTAGTGTCTTCTTTCTAGTGGGACCTGCTTGGGGATTTCATCACCCCAAGGGATGATTCCAACCACGTGTACCGGTGGAGTATGTAAAGGGGGGAGAGCGAAATTTGTACCTCAATCCAGTCACATCGTAATTGACGGAGCGTCGAAGCTAGGGTATTACCTAGATAGACGTGAAGAGTTGGTCTGAGCCCTTTAGTATCTTGTTGGGGTTCCCGACTCACGCTTGTGATGAGCTGGTGTTCATGGTTGTGCCTCATGTACCAAGATTATATCGAGGACTCCCTAGACACCTTGTGCATCCTAGATTAAGACCTTTATTGGCCATACCCTTAATACTAATCATAGGATCGTGCTTGTTTGAAAGTGCTTTCTTGTGAGAAACCAATAAATTTTTTGACAAGTTGGCCTTATTGTTGTCATTTTAAGTCCTTTCCATAGTAATTTTCATCTAAACCAAGTCCCCATTTGCTGCAATGGGGCAAATTTTCCCTCTTGTTTACTACAGTGGGGTGAATTTTCCCTCCTAAATAGTCAAAATTGCCCTGTTTAGCTCCGTTTAGCCTCTAAACCATTGTTTAATCATTCCAAACCTCCGTTTTGTCATTCTAAACCTCTAAAACCTTTGTTTAATGATTCCAAACCTCCGTTTAATCATTCTAAACCTCTGTTTAGTCATTCCAAAACTTCATTTAGCCATTCCAAATCTTTGTTTAGCAATTGCAAACATCTATTTGACCAAGTAGTCTTTCATCCCTTTCGATCCTCTGTTTACTCGTTTCGAGTAATCTTTCATCCATTCCAAGCATCCATCTCCTCATTTCGAGATTTTTTCATCCTTTCTAATCAATCATTTACTCATTTTGAGCTTTCATCTCCACGACCTGAAATCGTTCATCCATTCCAAACAATCATTTGCCAGTTTCAAGTGCTTGATCCAATCATCTATTTCCTCAATCCAATTATCTAACACCCCATTCCAATCACTCGTCCCTTCATTCTAATAGCCCGTTTACCCACTTAGAGAGTCCAAAAGCAGTGGGGCAGACTTACCTTGTAGTGGGGCAAATCTGCCCTGCAGTGGGTCGAATTTTCCCTATAAAAGGGAAAATTTGCCCCTCTATGAGGGAAAATATGCCCCGGAAGGGAAAATACACCCCTCTGTAGCAAAATTTGGAAAACAGACAATAAACAAATCCAACTTCTAGATCTGACTAGCGGAACCAATCCCATCATATCCTTCAATCCAATCCTAATCTAAGCTTTAATCTAATCCCAATCTGAGCTTTGGTCCATCCACATTCTGCCGAAATCATTCATTCATCATCCAAATCATATTGATACATCATCCTCAAGCATCTCTAGGTTACACATCCCTTATCATTTCCCCATCCAAATCCCTTGAACTTTGTTTCAGGTTATTATCTGAATTGACCTGAGTGTTTGAATTGATCGTCATCATCAACATCTGCTTAGGATTGTCATTCATCCTAAGTTAATCATCATTATCATCCCAATCGATCCACTTTCAACCTCAAGGTGGATTCGGTGTTTCAATCATCCATTCATCTTTTAATCCGATCGATTAGTATCCCAAGTCACCTAGGGTAATCTCTGAACTTGGTTTAGAATCCCTTCCATCATCTTATCTAATCCATTATTCAATCGTCTCATCGATCGATCTTATCCAATCTAATCCAATCACCTCTGACCCAATCAATTTGATTCCATCTCGAGGTAGATTCGGTGTCGTAATCATCCTTTGATAATTAAGTCCAATCGTAAGAATCAATCCCATCACATTATCTAAGCATCCTAATATGAGCTTTAATCCAATCCAATCCAATCCCAATTTGAGCTTTAGTCTATTTCCATTCAAAATATTTGATCCATCCTATTTATCCTTTCATCATCATGAACCCTTATCCTCCATCAATAGTAGTCAAGGGAAACCCTAATTACGTTGATGACAATAATGAAAGTCTTGTTGATTAAGAGGTATATGACATAAATCCCCTTGACGCTATCATCGCTAGTAAACTTTCTCCACCTGCTTCCCAAAATCTAATCACCCCTTCAAGCTATCTTGTTATGTCTTCATCCATGCCTAATCATGCTCCTTATGCTACCTTTGACAATGGATATTCACGATCTTCCCCATCTGCATCCTCCTATCTCAATCCTTCATCTACATATGCCCACTACCCTAATCCTCCATACCAATCTGCCCATCCTACTCATACATTCACACCTTCTTATCCTAATCCCACATCCACACCTTTTTATCTTAAACCTACACCCCCATCAACTTACCCTAATCTAATATCCACATCTTCTTATCCTAATCCATCATCCACATCTCCCTATCTTAGTCTGCCATTTCAATATTCCCATCCTAATCCACCACCCATATCCTCTTGGCCTAATTCCCCATTCCAATACCCCTATCTTAACCCTTCATCTAATATTAATCCCCCATCTATTCCCAGTCCTGCATCCAATACCATTCGCCCATCTAATCCTAATCCACCAACCCATAGTCCTAATCCTACACCCATCCCTAATCCTTCATCTATTCCTATCACACCATCTCAACCTATAATATGCAAGTTTCTCACTCTAGAAGTTCTCCAAGGACTCATGACAAAGAAGACATCTCCCACTCCACACCTTGAAGTCATGGAACCATGCCATCCCAATTCATCATCCACGATCACTAGTGATGAGACCCTTCTCCATATCACACCTATCATTATTGATACCACCCCTAGCAATGCTCAAACCATCGAAACCATCAAATCCTATGAATTCACTGAGCCCCCCTCTCCTACCATCACATCTACCAAATCCATTGAACACCCATCTTCTACTCCTAGATCTACCCAATCCATCGAAGACACCCAAGTCCAATCCACTTCTCCTACCCCTAGTATCATTGAAATACATTTTGATGAATGCTTCGAATCCTTCGTCCTTCCATCTCCCCAACTTGAAGAGTCCCTCCAACACTCCGTCATCCTACCATCCACACAAGATGAGTCATGCCATGAGTTTTATCCAAAGAATACCAACATATCCCCTTCTCCAGATCAAGACCCTACCATCCCATTTAGTCTACCTCAAGATCACAATCCCGCATCCATTCCATCCCATGATCCCCTTGTCACTCAAGATTCCACCACTCCATCTCATGAGCCCTTATCTCCATCTCCATCGCATGATCCCTTATCGTCTACCTTCACAAATCTAGATCCTATCATATCTCCTAATCCCTCTTCTAATCCCCTACCAATCACTCTTTTTGATTAGGAAGATGCTACTATCCCACCATCTCCATTTCTTGATCCTCCATCGTTGCCTAAACCTACTATCCCCTCACCAGTTGTATATCCCCTTTGTACTCTCACATTCTTCCATGGTGGTATCCCTTCAAAAGAAAAACACAACGTATATACCACCCATCATCCTCTGCCTAATGGTGGACTTGCATCATGTTTTCAGAATAACAAAAATCCGATCATAGATCGAATGCTCAAGAACATGAACTATCAAGGAAAAGGTTTAGGCCTTATGAGCAAGGTATTTTAGAGCCCATCCACGTCAAAGAACACATCTGTATTCAAGGTCTTGGACCTATTTCCCAGTACTCACAAGCTAAAAATGTTGGTACAACATCTAGACATCCTCAACGAGCCTCTTCCAAAAGAAATATAGGGTCTTCCCATTGCTCCACCAAATCATATGTTGCCATCCCTCCTCCTCCTCCATCATATCACCTCAAAAAAACCGTTCATATTCCTCCTTCATCTTCTTCATCCATTTTGGGTCCTTACATCCCTCCATCGACCATCTCCCATCCTTCATCTACTCCATCCATCTTAGGTCCTTATGTCGCTCCACCCACTATGTCTGTTTTGGGTCCTTATATCCCAAAATCGCCTTCTCCATCTGGTCCTATTAATCCTTTCAACCATTCATCACCTATCCATGTCATCCATCATAAACACCCGTCTCGCATGTCCCCTAATCAGGTTCAACAAAGGCACATACCTACACATCCTCCATCTACACATAATCCCTATAATCCTACCTCCATCAGTCCACATCATCCATCTCCTCGCACCCATCCCATTGCTACTAAAAGCACTTAGAATGCTAAAACAAAAATGCATAAATCTAAATATCCACATGAATCTAAAGCCCCCCATGTCCTCTCTAAAAGACATGGTGAAGAAAAGAAAAATCAAATCCATAGGCCACAAAGGCCCACCAAAGAAAAAATCAAAACCATGTGGATCCCAAAGAAAAAAGATGCAATACCTTCAAATCAAGCATCCATAACAACATCCAAAGTTGCTAATCTGAAAGCCAATCATACACTTCCTCCATCTCCAAAATCTGCTTTGGGTCCTTATGTCCCAAATTTCACTATCCCATCTCCTCCATTATCCCCACATTCTCCATCCATTAATCCTCCTATCTTTTCACATCCACCACCACGTGTGCCAATGTTGGTCCTAAAAACATCTCCCCATTACACACCTACCCCATCATTCTATCCATACCCTTTATAGCCTCCCATCCATTATCCCACATATCTCCCCCATCAAATCTCTCTAATTCATCCTCTTGCATAATCCATTTATCCTAATATGGTTGTACCAACATCCAACAATCGCTTCAAACATGGGCTCTTAATACCTCATATGTATTTTGATGCTTGAATCCTTCATCTATCTCCTTATCACATGTTTTCTAAATCCCCTTATCCACATCCCTATCCTTATCCATCTCCATCTGCACACTATCCAAAAAATAAAAAATAAAAAAATAAAATAAAATAGTAAAGAGAAATAATCCGTCCAATGGTGAAAACTTGGCAAACAATTGCCTTGGATAAGTACCATAATGAAAACCTAGCAAGCAAGCGTCATGTGTAAATCCCCATTAGTCATTTTCCACACTTGGGGGTAGCTTCCTGATATGCATTCCCTCCATCTGCTATGCTTCCAACTATGCACTTGTCTTCCTGCTATACGTCCTCTTCATCTTCCGCATCCTACCATCATATCCCATTTATCTCCCATCCCTCCATCCTTCTTGTGATCTTGATCAAAATAGGGGCACCTATCTATGCATGCTTTGGACACCGCTTGGTATACATTCCCTTCATCCATGCTCTATCGTATTCCTTAGTCTCCCATCCTATCCTCCTCTAGTTATCTCCTTTCTCTTCCCATCCACTCACCTTCCATCCCTCATGCCTCATTATACAAGAAATATTTAGAGTGGGGACATATATCTTCCTTTGTGACAGTCCTTGGAGACACCCTTCATCTATCCATCATGGAAATCCTTTTCATCTCCCCATCCTTATCATCTTATCCATCCATTATAGCATCCCTTCCGTCTCCCCATCTTTATCTTCCTAACTGTTTAACTCTATCCTCATCCCATCTCATAATCCCTTGTCATTGGTATCTAGCTATAGGCTACTCCCCATGCAACCCAATGCCATCTATATTATCATTATCACTTCTACTTCTTTTACACATCTTTTCAATCTCCTATCCTTTCTCATCATTCATCTCTCTATCATATCATCCTCCCAATTCATTTTGATGATTTAGGCCACTATCCCATTCTTGAGCTTCATGTGATCACCATCATTTTATCCAATCCAATAGTTTTATCCTGTCTTATCGTATCGGTCCCATCATTTTATCCCGTTATCAGTGATCATCTTGCCATCCTTTATCCATTGTTTATCTTGATCTTTTTTCGAACTACGTTGCCCCTACACTTTCACGTAGGCAAGGTCGATCACTTGATCCGCCCCCAGGGTTCCTTTATCATCTATCATCAGTCATTGTGATTTTTTCTGTCCTATCTTGGTCATTCATCGAGGTCTCCATTGTCCTCTTTCTACCTTTATCCATTGTTAGTCGTTAGTCTTTTATCAAACTATGAGGGCTTTACACTTTCACGTAGTCAAGGCTAATCTTTGTTCGGCCCCCAAACCCCTAGGGCACTAGGCTGTGTCAATCTTCTGTCTCATGTCTTGTCTCCCTTGTGTCGTGTCATCAAGCTATGCCCTTATCTAGCTGGTTCTTAACAAATGAGATCCACTAGTATCAGCAGATCCAATCAGTTTTGAGTATCCTATGTCATATCGATCTTTTAGCTTAGTATCCATCATCGGTTGCAATAGGATGCATCCTTCGTAACAGACCTCATCAATCCCATCCATCCCCTTTGATCCTATGGCAAAGAATGTTTGAAATTGATTGCGCTCTTTTGATGCTTTTGTATTTTGTTTATTAGTTGAGCTCCCTATCATCACTTGTCAAGACCACCATGATCCATCATATTATGGTGCATTTTGACTGGTTAACATAGGGGCATATCTTGATCTTTTATTGTTGTTGTCTGCTAGGTTGTCCCATGTAGTATCCACCAAGACCCATGTGATCTTGTGTTATGTTGGGACATCCCTTTGTGCTTGCGGTTATCCCAATGCCTGGCCCAACCAAAGTCTTTGTCACTTTGGGGTGTTGGGATAGCCTTCTTGTCTATTGTGCATTAGACACCAATCTACTTTGGTCCATCATACATCGATGTATCGTGTCTTATGCTATATCAAAACTCAGTGCTCCGTAGATGGAAAATCATATTAGGATTGCATTTTATTGTCATTACCGTTGCATTGCATTCATCCTATGATTTTGGTTGTGCAAATATTTCACATCTCTTTTTCTTCTCTCTTAGTTTCTTTTTCCTCCCCCCTCCCAGTTCTCCCTAGTCAGAGAGAACTTGTCTTCTAGTAGGGGCGGGTGCGCCCCCACGTCGGGGCGAAAGCACCCCCGTATCGGGGCGGATATGCCCCCGCGCTGGGGTGGAAGCACCCCCAAGCTGGGGTGGAAGCGCCCCCAAGCTGGGGTAGAAGCACCCCCACACCGGGGAAAAAGCGCCCCCAAGTCAGGGCGGAAGCGCCCCAGGCCCCTAACTTCCCAGAGTCACCATTCGCAAACTATGCGTCTGATTGACTCTGTTCAAATGCCAATCTTCTCAGTTTTTTGTGCTCTTTCCAACGACATATACCATGTCATACTTTCAAGAAGTCGCCCCAGGCTGGGGCGGATATGCCCCACGCCTCACCGGGGTGGATACGCCCTAGCCCACATCGGGGCGGATATGCCCTAGCTCGCATCAGGGAGGATACGCCCCAACTTCCCTAACTTCCCATGGTCGCCATTTGCAAACCATGCGTCTGATCAACTTCGTTCAAATGCCAATCTTCTCAGTTTTTCGTGCTCTTTCCAACAACATTTACCATGTCATATTCTTGAGAAATCGCCCTAGGCCAGGGTGGATATGCCCTAGCTCTCACCGGGGTGGATACACCCCAACCCACGTCGGGGAAGATACAACATAACTTCCCTAACTTCTCGGGGCCGCCATTTGCAAACTGTGTGTCCGATCGACTCCGTTTGAATGCCATTCTTCTTAGTTTTTCATGCTCTTTCGAATGAAATAGAACATTTCATACTTTTGAGAAGTCACCCCGAGCCAGGGAAAATATGCCCCAACTTCCCTAACTTCCCAAGGCTGCCATTTGCAAACCATGCATCCGATCGACTCTATTCAAACTCCAATCTTCTTGGATTTTCGTACTCTTTCCCATGACATATACCATGTCATACTTTCCAGAAGTCACCCTGGGCAAGGGCGGATATGCCCCAACCCTCGCTGGGGTAGATATGCCCCAACCCGTGCTGGGGCAGATATGCCCCAGCTCGCATCTGGGCGGATACGGCTCAGCTTCCCTAACTTCTCAGGGCCGCCATTTGTAAACCGTGCGTCTGATCGACTCTGTTCAAAAATCAAAGTTGCTCAGTTTTTTGAGCTCTATCTAATGGTGCCTTCCATTTCTTCCTATTGAGAGGTCACTCAAAGCCCGTTTTCTTCCCCAACCGCCCTCTCAAGCGGGCATACCCTACCATTTTTCCACCATCCCTTTGTGGCAATCACTGGGGCATCTCCCTCTTTTTTCCTTCACTTGGGCAGCTCATTCAACCTCTTTCATGCTGGGGAATCAAGCCCTATCACTTCCTTCACCATCTACATTTTATTTTTCTTTGAAACACTGTTATTCTAACAGTATTTTGAAGAGGGGAAAAATGTAGACATCCAAATTTGATCCCTCCCATACAATCAAATTCACCTCCTTATTCATCCATTTCGTCAATATTAATTTATTTAATTAATATTTCACAGTCTGCCTAAGGTCCCTAAAGTGTTTAATTTAACAATTAAATGCTTTACCTTGCATCTTTTCCCTCTCTGAATTAAATAAATACATCAATTTGTTTAATTTAGTCATTTAACCTTTTGAATAAAATCAATTTAAAATTCTTCCCTTTTCTCTCTCCTTGTCACATCCTCCATAATCCGTTTATAATCTAGATTAATTTAATTAATTCATGATTAGGATGTGCATCCTCTTAATTAAGGATTAATGTCACATCCTCCTACATTTGCCACTTGCTTCTAATCTTTTATTAATTTTCCTAATCAAGTGTTTGCACAACCTTAATCAAAGTCATTAGCCACATTTAGCATACCTTTTTAGTCAACCTTTTCATTTTCCTTTCTTAGCATTGACCCTCTTTCCCATGTGAATTTTTAATTCACATTTATTCATCTTAGGTCTTTCTCCTCCCAAGTGAATTTTTAATTCACATTTTATCTTTTCAAGGCTTACCTTTTCCCATGCATCTTCTAGAATATTTGACTTGTCACATCAAGTCACATGTGGACAAGTGCTTCCCTTTTGGAACCTTGTCTTGTCCATGGGATTCTTCCAAACATGTGAATTTTTAATTCTCATTTATTCACCCAAGATTCTTCTCATCCCCCAATGTACTTCCAAAGTACATGTCCTTCATACACATCATGTACCTCCCTTCCACCTCACTTCCACATCATCTTATCCTTGGCCATCTCACATTCCACATGTCAAGATGTGAGGGCTTGTGAGTTCTCAACTCACCATAGCCCTACATCTTGACCTTGGTGGCTCAATCTCAACCATTGAATTCTCTAGAGAATTAAAAATTTCCTATAAATACGCCCTCTTCTAATGCATTTAAAAAAAACACTTAGTCATTTTAGCATCCTTATGCTATCATTTTGAGCACCAAATACACAAGCATTTCCTCTCATTTATCCAAGTCATTTTAGCCATTTGTATTTGCATCCCATCACTTTGTCAATCTTGCATTTAATCATATCTATAGCCATCCAAGGAGCACACAAGTACTCAAAAATCAAGGGCCAACCAAGGAATTTCAACTGCAAAGAGAAGGTATAATCATTTGCAATCTTTGTTCATTTTATCTCTTTGTGTTAACAATTCCTTGGGCTAATCTTAAGGTGTCCCTTTGTGTTTTTCTCTCATTAAATTATAGTTTTTTTGCATCTTTAGAATAGGTAAAACATTTAGGATCATAGAAAAAATAGAATTTTTCTTGATCTTTACATGATCCTTTACACTTGCTCCTTTAATAGATACCATAAAATATATTTATCATCCTTCTCTTGTATGAACCCATATCATTTAGTAGATTTTTAATGATATTTATGTGATTTCACTATCAGTTATTGTCCCTACTTCCAGCATTGATCTAGAATGGGAGCATAATGAATTACTTGAATGATAAAAATAATGGGATAAATTTGACCTCTTGTTTTTATATGTTGATCTAGTGCCACTTGATTTGTTTATTTTTTTGTTTTTGTAAATGCATTATTGCATATTTATTAGTTCTTCCTAGAGAACCCTTACTATTCTTGTAGGTAAATAATACAAAAGGAATCACATGTTGAGATAAAATTATTCTATATAAATTTAAATTCTATCTATTTATGATATACTTTTCTTTCCTAAATTTATGTGGATAAAATAAAATTTAGATCTCTTCCATGTTTTGATTAATAAGGAAAAACATTTTTTGAAGGGACCCAAAACCCTTTACACCAAAATGTTATTGGCATAGAAATGACAATTAAAACAACCAAATAATAGGAAAAAAAAACATAATAATAAACAATAGTACAACACAACAAAAACCAAAATAAACTATTTCAAATTTTTAAGGTATTGGCCACCTCCAATTCTTGATTGTATTTAAGATTTACCATCAAGATCAATTCATTTTCTCTTAATTAAATGTTTTCCTCATACTGCCCCTTGTCCTTGCTCTTGGGGCCTTGTCCTCATATTTTGCTAGCTTATTTCCCTTTTCTTTGGTAGCTTGACCTTTCGTCTAATTCCTTGCATAGATCTGATGCTCCTTGAGTTGACTAAGTTTCTCCAATAGAACTTTAAAATATTTTGCACTATTCTTGATGGATATATGGGAGATTTGTAACAACTTCTTGATATCCTCATCAAGCTATTTTACTTTATTTTTTGCTTCTTGGAGGTGGTTTTCATAGTCGGTCTTAAAATCAAAGATTGAAATTTCCATGTCATCAAGCCTCTCAATAAGAAAATCAGAAGCCAATCCCTTGGTTTGATTTATAAATTCTATCATAGTCTTTTGATCTTAATATTAACTTTATTAAAATATTTCATCACCCATCTAGCATGTTTAAAATTGCATGTGGCTCCATTCCTAGCCGTGTCAAGAAGCTCCATCATGGAAGTATTGTCATCATCAAGCTAAGAAAATTCCTCAAGGAGGAGATGAGAATTTCCATCACACTTAGTCTTTCTTGTATCATCACCATTAGATGCAATGTGCAAGGCTTTTTCTTTACCCTTTCCAACAATTATAACTTGTTGAGAAAGATGATGGGAAGGGGTTTCCTCAACCGCCATGGAAACATCTTTGCTAGTAGCACAATATGGATCCTTCATCTACTAAGGAAAGTGTTGAGTGTCTTCATCCTCACCAGTCTCAGAGCCACCTGACCATGAACCTTGCTTTTTAGGCTTCTTTTTGGGAGGATTTTTTTTTCTACCCACCTTTCTTCCTCTGTTGTTGTGGGGATTCTAAAGGTGAGGAAGAAACCTCAACTGCTTCAACCCTAACCTCCTCATCCATTTTCCACTCCTCATCCCCACCATCCTCAATTCCTGAGTCTGTCAAATGGTTTTTAACCTTCTTAGGATGATCCTTCCTCACAAATTTATTACCTTTAAATGCCTTAGATGGGGAATTAACCTTAACATACTCCATGATAAGCAATATGAGGCCATCATGGAGTATAGGGGTACATGGATTTTTGAGATGCACATAAACAAAAGAATCCAACAAGGATAGAAGATAAAATAAAAAAGACACCAAAAGATTGTATTGAAAGTGATTTAGGAGAGTAAAATGGTAACCTAGAATAACATTCAAACACCCATCAACAGTCACATACCTCATTAAGACTTCTGCAACATCAACCCATATATGTTTAAATGGGAGAATTTTTTAGCCCTGTGATGGAAGATTAACTAGATTGTCCTTCTCATTTGCTTTGAAGAAATGGTCCATCACATCCTTGTTACATTTCCTTTCCTTGAAAAACTTCACTCGTAAATCCACAAACCAGTAATATGGGCAATAAATTCTTTAGTAATTGGAAAGAAAACACCATTCACCTTTAGGCTTCTATTGTGCCAGCTTTGGACAAAAATGTTAAGGGCTTCATGATTAAATCCATAAATCCTCTTTGTAAAGGGGGTAAATCCTCTCTTCTCTAGAATCTTCCACACCTTTGGATTACTTCTCCATTTGTCACAAGAGATAGGCTCGAGCCTACTTTTGTCTCCCCCCATATTTTTATTATGAAAACCTCTCCCCAAAATCCACAACCTGCTACAGCTTCTCCTCTTCAAAAACTAGATCCTTCTAAAAATGTGAATAGCATTGGGAATGGGAAAAAATATATCGATAAAATGTGTGTTGAAAGGGGAAATAATTACACCCCAATTACCCCCTCCAAATAATTAGTTCTAGCAGTCATATCTTAATAATGACTTAGCTTTCTCGGGTACTAAGGTGTACCCTTCCCATACTTTTCTACTCATTAGATTTACTCCTTCATTAGTAAAAAAATTTACAAGGGAGTTTCCTTCCATAAAGATATGAGAGTATCATACTTTCTCAAAAGTACTCACCATCACAAGAGAATCATTAGTTTGAATTTCTATTGTATAGCTTGTCTTGTTTAATCCATGTAGGAACCTAATAATACTAAGGGAGTCTCCCTTGACCCACACATTTTTGAAACCCCTAGAAAATGTTGATTTAATACCAACATAATCATCTTCGGCCTTCGCGGGGTGATTAGTTTGGATCTCTTCCATGTTGACCCAAAAACAATATTTTATTTGATTTCCATATATTATTCCTCCTATGTACTCATAGTTCTATAGGATTCAAGGATGATGGAAAATAATTCTTCCATCCATATTTTTATTATCCTTTTATAGACATACTAAAGCTAGGGCTATAGATCCCTTTGTGTGTTTTTGTGCAATATTTCTCATTTCTATATGATATACATATTCTTGTAATGACATTCCATGAGTATAGCATCAAGTGTTTCATCCTTCCAACATCCTCTTTTATGCTTCTCCATTAAGTGATGTATTTTTTATCTTTGGTGACTTTAGGAGCATCTCCATATGCTTATTGAAGATTAATCATGTTATTTCCCTCATCCACTTTAAAATTAATTTATTATTATTAATTTATACATTTATTTAAATGAGGCATCTAGTTTCACCTTCATATGTGCATCCACACATATGTACACTCACATTATTGGAACACTCCCTACAATGTTAATAGTAAATGAACTACCTAGTAATATAGTTTTCTATCACATGTTCTTCATATGGTCTACCTTTTATACCTCTCATGTGTAATATTACAACATAATTTTTAGTGCCTATGATCCATGAAGGTATTGAATTGTTCCTAGCTACAAATAATGCTAGACCTTAAACCATGTGTTTTATTTTCCTAACACTATAGCATATTTAGGACAATGCCTCTCCTCATATTTCTCTCTTTTGTTGTGAGTTTTTATTTTATGTTTGTTAATTTTTCCCTTATTTTATAAATTTTTAGTATATATTAGGCTATATGATTTTCTAATATCCTTGCCTTTGCTACACCATTAATTTTAGAGTATGTATAGGGTTATCAATATTCATATTATAGGGAGAAAACAACAAACCAATAAGAAAAATAAAACATCAACAAAGACACACACCTAAACTAACTATATAGAATCCAAAATCCGAGAAATACCTAATCCTATAAGTAAATATTAAGGAATTATCCATTAATGAGAAAGGGGATCTCTTCTCCTATCATATTTTGTATCTAGAAAGTGTTATCCCCAAGGATTTCAGTAATCTAAAAGAGGCTTAACCATAACCTATAAAAAAATTCATGATCAAATTTTCTCTTATGGGATTTATCCTAATATAGGACCATGTTCAAGGTTTTGAAGGCATTCAATTTGGCCATTTTTCAAACCATCATATTATTGTATCTAGATGATTTTTAAAGTTCTAAATGATAGCATCTCCTTTCTCTTCTAAATGTAGTAGTTACAACAACTTTCCTTCTAACCTATCATTGGTTTCATTATAATCATGTAAGAATTTGAGAGTGGGGATATTTAGATTCATTATGAAGATAGGATCTAGTGTTCGACCCATCGAAATTTTTTCACTAAATTCTTAATGACTTCTAAGAGGAAATTAAATCTAAGGGGAAGAGAAAGTAAGGTCCATATTTTATATGACTTGAATTATGCCTTTAATGAAATTTTTGTTATATTATTATTGTCATTTGATCATGCATACCCTCACCTTTGAGGACTTCTAGGAAGAAGTCAAATCCTGGGGCGGGAGTGTGAGACTCATCTTTTTGTGATTTGGGTGATTCTATGTGCCTTTGATGTTTCTTATCTAATGTTTCATGTACTTCTATGTTTTCATATTATACATGAGTTTTATGAGTGATGATTGTTCCTATACATGAATTATGTTTATATTCTTGGTTGTTATTGGATATGGTTAACTAAATAATTCTATCTAACTAATGGTTGTGATTTCTCCATGATAACTAGTGAGCCCTTTCATTGATTATGTAAGTATGTGTTGATTGAGATGTTTAGTTATGATGGATTATTGGTTAGATGTTGATTTATTATTAGTGGTAGTGTTATTACGTTTGTTGGATAGTTTACATTATGTTAATATGGGTTGTCGAAATGATTGATTTATTATATGATTGTAGCATAATGTGGATGTGCGAGTAGGTGTTATTGTGGAGATGAGATTTGATATGTTAATGTTTAATTATGATGATTATCTTTTTTTTTTTTCATAGTTTATTATCATTTTTGAAATGTTATCTTAAATATGGAAGTTGCTTCAGATATTCATATTCATGGGATGAAATGACACCTTTTATTGAGAAAATAGGTGAATTTTACGAATGGTGGTGGGGGTCACATAATTACATCCATTTGTTTTACCCTTGTGAATTTTTGATTTTGTCTTATAGGGAGAATAAGGTCATGAAATATGTTGTTGTGGAACATTGCTTTATGTATTGTGTGGTTATGTGTAATGTGAGAGTTTATTTTCTTAATATTTTGAGTTATCGTTTATTATGATTATTTCTTTTGTGATTTAGAGAATTCTTATGTGGTTTAAATTATATTCTATTGTTTAAAAAGTACCCTAGGTGATAGAATTATAACTTAGGGGCTATTTTATCTTAAAAATAACTTTAATTGATAGTAGAACCTACTTTAATTAGTTCCACTTTGGAAAAGTGGTGAAAATTAGATTTGGTTGGATAGTTTAGGTCTTTAGGGAAATGTGGTTTCTTTTCCCCTCCTATTTATTCTTCCTCCTTGAGTGAAGAAGGGTATTTTCTTTTGGGGAATTATTCTTGAGTTCCAAATATTTTTATTTTAGTGGAGGAAAATACTAGTTGAAAGAAAAAAGATAAGAAGTGTAAAGGAAGGAAGGATAGAGGAGAGGATTTTTAGAGTCTTCTACAACTTGGATAGAAATTCTTATGATAGAGTCTAAAACCTTTTTGCTAGATCTTTGTTTTGATGTATAAAAGAATGTTGGGAATGTTTTTCTATGTTTTATGAAATCTATGTGAAAAAAAGATGGTGAATCCTTATCATATTTGTTGTGAATTATGTGTGAGTTATTTTGGGTATGAGTACCCACCTTCTCTAAATTTTCACGTAAATAAACATTTATATGTATAGGGTGAAGGAGGGAGAATTATGTGGATGAAATTGTTGTAATGTGCAATTTTATGCAATGTGAAGTGTATTTTTTGAGGAATCTATGTGAATAGTGTTGTATGTTCAATGGAAGAGCTATGTGACCCTATCTTGAGGGTGGGTTGAATTTAAAACCCTATGGTTGGGTGGAAATCTCATTGGCCAATTTTTTTCTCTTCAAGATGATTTTCTTTTTAGGTGCACGCATTATGTAAGGAAGACTATCTTGGAAACATCAACCTATGGTTTAGAAAAAAAGGATACATATAGGTCTTGTGAGATTTGTAAAGTTTTGTGAATTCAAGGAGGTATTATAGCTAGAATTCCAATTTGTATTATATGTGTTAAAACAAACTAGTTGTAATAGGAAAAAGAAGAGTGCGTGTTACTAGTTGAAAATTTGGAAGAAACAAGAACTCTAAAGGGTGAATTGGGTATACGAAATGGGTTTGTAAATGGAAATATGTTTTCTCGTTAGTTTTTTAAAAAAGAAATTAATTACTAAAATCATTATCATACCATTATATAGAGAGTAAACAAATGTTCTATGTTCTAATGTGAATGGGGAATTAAATGAGGTGGTTTTATAAAAATGAATGTTCCATATAAGTGTACTAATTTATAATTAGTATTGTTAGTTATAATAATAAATATAAAAACTACAATTAGAATAAAAGTGATGAAAATTAATTTGGTTGAAAGAATTTCTTTTCATTTTAATATTAAAGCCAATAAACAATTTTTTGGATATTGGAAAAAAAATTAGTTCATCACCTCAAATATAGTTAGTGGAGTAAAGTACTTTTAATATATGTGTTTTTTTATAATAATCTAATTTATCAAAATTGAGGAATTTGTGTTTATGTTATATTGACTTGGGCAATAGATTATTTTTATTTTTATTTTTTTTGTTGAGCTACAGGGGTATCTCTGCGACCTAGCCCAGCGTCCAAGGGGTGAGTTGAGGCGAGACTAATCCCCTATAGATGGGCATGACAACCCGCAAGTCGGTCCACTGGTTAAGCCTGAGAGCGGGAGTCGAACTCGAAACCTATGGGGAGAAAACTCACGGCCCAAGCCAACTCCACTACTTGTGCGGGATTTTTAAAAAGACATTAAGGTTTGGGCCTTGGTTGTTGGCACTACAGGCAAGAAGCCCCGCCATTTCACCAAGGAGCCTCCCCTTAACACCAGGGTAAGCAATCTCCATTGTCGACGCAATAGAGAGCGACCCCGTGAAGTTTGAACCTTGGTTGTTGGCTCTACAGGCAAGAAGCTCCACCATTTCACCAAAGGGTCGCCCCCAAACAATAGATTTTATTTTATTTTTAATTTGAATTTTTTTTTTTTCCAAATTTCAATTATACCTAAAATAATTTAAATACTTTATTGATATTTAGAAATAATAATTATCACTTGTGAATAAATATATATAAATATTTGTATAATATTTTTTAGATAAAAGACCATAAACCTGAATATTTTGTATAAATATATATAGAAACTATATATAACTATACTTGGTATTTTTCTTTATTATTATATATAATATAAAATATAAATGTAACATATATTTGTATATAAATATACTACGTGTACTAATAGGTTAGATAAATATTAAATACACATGATAATATTTAATTTTTAAAGAGAAAATTTATAAATAAAATGCATTTAAATGGTATAGAAAAAATAAATGAACATTAATATAAAACAAAGAAATTATATAATAAATGTTAAAAATATATATGCATTGGTTTTGGTGCAAAAGAAGATGTCACCCATGGGGGCGCGTGTCAACCTCTTGGGGTTCGGTCTCCCATGGAGGAGCCTCGTCCCCATAAGGAGTGGGATTCAACACTCCTAATAAAATAAAAACGAATATTTTTTTATATATATATTTATAACTTTTACTCAATCATTAATAAAAGATATTCTATGTAAAATTATGACGTATGACATTTTTGTCTATGCATTTAATTTCATAATTTGTTATATATAATAAAATATATACTATCATTTTAATTAATATATAAATAAGGTTGGAGGAATTTTATTCTTCAATTTGCAATTTAATAATGAGATGTTTGAAGTAATAAATCTAAGATTCTTCTTCGCCTCTCCAAAGAATATAAAACCCAAATAGATTGCAAATTTGAAATGGCAAGGAGGAATTTAATACTTAAAGACATAAAGTAGTTGAGTTATTTTTTCTTTTGTTAGTAAAATAGTTTTTCTTATTTTCTTCAATTAGTCAAAGTAACTTTCATTTAAATTGGTTTGATATAAAAAAAAAAATTCTATTTAGAATTTAACTTAGAACATAGAGAAATAAATGATGAACTTATTAATAGGTTTGAGACTAACTCTTAATGCCTTTATCACTCTCTAGGTTGAAATTAATTTTGAGGATAACATTATTGGATTTTGAGATCAAGAAATTTTGGCAATATAAACAACTAAATTATTAGAAAATAAATGAATTTAAAAGAAAAAAGCACGGTTAGAAAAGACAATTTTTAATTCTTGTTTACCCAACTGTAAAAGTAATGAAATAAATATATTTAACTTGGATCAATGTATATAACTTTATAGTTTAGTATAATATGAAAGAATAACTATGGTTAACTAAATTTAATTCTTTTATAATTATTTTATAAAAATAATTAAGTATTGATAACAAAAGTAATTTAAAAAGAAAAATCCATCAAAACTTTATCATTAATAACTAGCATTCTAGTTTTTAATATTCTCTAGATATGGATAAATTTACTTATTGATGAAATTATAGTTAAATTATTTATATATATATAATTTCAATCAAATTTGTAGAATACTTGGATCATTCAATTCTCATAAAATCAAAGTTTCTTGTTGGCATTTGTTGAAATTAGGTATCTTCTCTCCATTATTTTTTCTTAAGACCCACATACCAAAGAAACAACATCGCCATTGAGATACCATGGAAGGATATTATCATGTTCAAATATGTATTCTTCCTTTCCCTTTTTATAGTTTAGCATGCTCATGTCAACTATGAAATCACATTGACCCCAAGTGTGCATAGGTTGTTTATTAAAAAATAGTCTTATTTTATGCTTGTGGGGCAAGAAATTTGATGGATGGTTGTTTTTTAGTATGTTGTGTTTTAAGAGTAAAAATTTTAGGCATGACATCTAATCAATATTCTAGGCGGTAGGGTTGAGAACCTAAAGCATTCTTTACTCTTGTCCTATTAGTCCATTGGGTGTATTTTAATTATGTATTTGTAAGCCTTCATATAATTAGGCTCTCATCAAAGGAAGAATATGTTGAAGCAATATTTGCATTCAAATCCTATACTTTTATGAGTACTAATATTTAATTTTCCTTTTAAATACCTAATTTTACTTTGACATATATATTCATGGTAGTTGACATGCAAGTCAAAGTGGGGATAAAATATAATGATAAACATTTTAAGCTTGTAATTTTTCTAGTTTTGGATTCATTTGGATATGTTATTCTTATGTAGTGATACATCTATAAATGACACAACTTCTATGAAAAGTTATCAAATAACCTCATTCATATCCAACTCTATGTTTACTCATTCCTTGGAATTAGTAGCATCCTTTAATTTCACATATTTCCTACCTTGTGTGAGAGACAATTTTGGAAGTTACTTATTTCATACATAATTGAGAAAATTAACTTTAAACTTTTACATTTTAAATTCAAAATTCAGCTTATGTATTTTCCCCCCACTTACATGTTAAGTGACAAGTTAAATGACAAAATATTTTATTTAAACCTTTAAAGTTGTATTTAAGGACGACCATAAGTTAGTTAAACATTTAGCGAATCGATGAATTTCTCACCTCTTGCACACATTAAGAAGACTAAAAATAATCATCTAATGATGTAAGCATGCTATCAAGATTCTAGGATATACTACACGACTTCTTGTTATTCTTGATTGTTGCTCAAAGTTGTTAACTTAGTATCCTCATTTGTATGTCTGATAAAAGGGAATAATTATCCTATAACATGCCAAATTTGAATTGCACAACCAATTTTTTATGCTAGTTTAGAAGTAGAATAATCTTCAAGGATGAAAACTATTACAAATCTAATCCGCACATAAAGATTTGATCCACATTTATGCTAGTTTAGAAGCTTCAAGGATTATTACAAATCTAATCCGCACATAAAGATTTGATCCACATGTGTGAGCTCGATTCTAAAATTATGCAATGCAGATATATATTTGTAAAAGTGATCAAAATAGAAAATTACAAAATTTTATTGATTTCAATATATTTTGATTGAAATATCTTAATTATTTATTAAGAGTATGAATTATTTTGGAACCATCATCAAAACAGTAAATGAAGAAGAAAGTGAATGAATCATTACAGACGTCCGTAAAGTAGAGAGAAAAACAGAAAATAAAGAAGCATCTATCTTTTGGAGTGAAGGAGTTTGAATACAGTGGCAGGGCAGTCAGCAAGTCCTCACGGCCAATGAGTACAATACACAGTAAAAATAATCACATACTTTTACTCTCTCAAAGAAAAATGATAAGAAAGCCGTAAGAATTTGTTGCCACCGTTGCTGTCAATTTATAGAAAATGAAAATGAAGTTCAAAATCTATTATTAAAAAAGAAACCAATAAATTTTGTTCAAAGTGGCGGATTAAATTATTACAGATTCTATTGAAGTGCTCTGATGTAAGCCATGCATCCATTGAAGTGGGTTCATCATTACTTGTTTCATTTATGGAGCATCCACTTATGTATCAATTATGTTGGAGTTGAATTTATTGTTATTATTTTTTAATATCATTGTATTAACATTATTATTTTAAATATATAATTTAAAATTAATATTACTCATAAAATATTTATTTTAAAATTAAATTAATGAAATTAGAAAAAATACATATGATCATTAAAAATAAAACATTTTATTCTCTTGGGTGGTGGGCCTAGTTTGATTGGCTAAAGCATCATGTTGCAAGCAAGAGGTCACGAGATCTAGTCTTCCCACCATCCTCATGGTATTGGAAGGCGTGTCGCAACAACATCATTGATCAAGTGAAAAAAGTTTACCTAACGCATTGCAATCTATAGGGGATGGCGAACGATATATATATATATATATATATATATATATATATATATATATATCCCCTTTTGATATATACAAGATTCTTAATTCAATTTATTTTTTCATTTTAACAAGTTGTGAGCATAATATTGATTTTTGTAAAAGAAATGTTGTTATTAGTGTCATATTTATGGCTAATATAAGGTCATTGTCCTTTTTAATTTTGCCAATTCTAATATTGATTGTTAATGGAGATGGAGAATGTGAAAATATCCCTATCCAAAGAGCAACCATAATATTATCTAGAACCTTGTGTTCAAGGAACACAAAATATGATTATATGTGTTTCATTAGGATGGTATGACACTATCAACAACCTATACACCAACAATGAAGGATCTACCTACCACTCCTATGAAAAGTCATTCTAGGGGAATAGCTACATGTCTCATGTGAAAAAAATAATTATCTAGTAATACTGATTTATTTGTACCATGGTTCCCAATTTAAATGAATGTTCTTTGTAATTACAACTACTGCATAAGAAATTGTTTGAATCCACAACATATCCTATGCAATATTCAAAGCTATGATCGATATATTTCACCCTATTCTTCCTAAGTTGAAGTTCAGAATGTTACCTCTCATGTAGTGATTCATGATTAATAAAAACAATTTGTATTTCTTTCGTAGCTCACCCAAGGCACTAAATATCATCGTATCTATTTCTATGCAACCTTTTTTCATGGTCAACCTAGGTGGAGAAGCCAAAATAGTTCTTGGATAGTATGTGTGCTCTCTCATTGATGTCTTACCTCTCTTGGTTCTTCCTCTTAAAATCTAGGATTTGATCATACGGATTGATTGATGCCTTCAAGTGTGACTTGAAATAGTACTTTATTAAACAAGAATTATAGCGCAAAATATTTCTTGTCAAGACTACAAGGATTATCAACAATGTGATCAAAATGAGGAACAAATAGAAAGACACAACTAATTTAGTTGTATAAGTTAAGTTATTTAACTCAATTATCACAGTCAAGATGATATCCATAATCCTTTCATGAATGTGCATACTATTGCATATGTTATCATTGATGTCAATTGAGTGGTGATGTCAAAGGAGAAGATTAGAGGAGTAGTGATGGTGGAAGATGGGAATTTCAACATCATTTGTACACAATTATACCCTATCTTTTGAAGTTCATGTTGTAAGTTCATGAAAAATGTATGTTATCAATATCTCTGATGAGTTGTGCTAATAATGTATGTCATGGAAGTTTTGTTTGGATGATATGAATTCATGTGGCTTGGTGTTGATAAAGAAATTGCAAAAAGATTGAAGAAGTTTGGCTAAGTAAAGTTCAAGTCAGGAAAGGTGTCTCAAGCTCAAGAGATTGTACCACATTCTATCGCATTTGAAGTTTTGAGCCTACAAATAGTGAAGATAACTTACAATTGCTCTGAAGTATGGGTGGTTCAAATTTGAGATCATGAAATTTACTGTAAAGTGTTTTTAATGTCAGCTAGGTTAAGATAGTAGTGAAATAGGGTAGTTGTAGTCACAACGAGATAGTACAATGTTGCACACTTCTTGGCTATTCAAGATATGATCCTGTGATTTCAAGGATAGTTCAATATAGATATAAGGTATGTTTGTTCCAAGTTTCAATGCATAAGTGTTACCACAAATTTTTCCAGAGTTAGCAAAATAAGAACAATTCAATTTCCTGTGGATGGTTGCCTAAGGTAGAATAGAATGCCACCTCACTTCACCATATTACCTTATTTGGCCTCACAGTTTTTGACATATATTAATATAGATAATATGTCTGCTGAGTTCAAATTGCTTATGGTATGGTTCACCGTAGATGGTTATGTAAGTGACCGAGTTTTGTTTGTGTTTCGACAATTTGGAAGGCTGGTCAGTTAGTGATTTAATGACTTGTGCCAACAAGTAACTGCTTGAATCAGAGTAAGGATGTTATGAGAAGCTTGTTTGGGATTCATAGTATTCTTTGTGATAATCATAAGTTGATATTTGATCTTCTCCAATACCGTAGTTGGTCTAGAATTGATATTTTGGGGATTAAGTGTTTGTTGGGCCAATTTGGTATGTTGAGATAATTGTACCAAGTGTTTGGAAGTATTTTCTAGTATAAAGATTTGTGCTAAGGCGAAATATTTCTAGATTATCTTTTGGTTTGAACCACATTTATTTTCTCTTCCCATAGATGTCTTGGGAGCTGACTTGTTGCACGGTTATTGCAAGTCTCATATTATATGCTTCATCTTGGCCGAGAAAGGATTTTTTTTTTTGAAGATAACATAGGATATAAATAAAATATCAAGATTATTGAAAGAAGAGTGTGAGTGTATGGTGCATTTTTGTAAAGGTAATGTGTGAATAAGAAAGCCACATAAATGATTTTGATAATTAAATATGGAGAAGATTAGTTTAGGTATGGTAGCTAAAAAATGATGTTGCTACTAAGATAATAAAGTTAGTTGTGATGATAGAGAAAAGGTATTTCAAGGTACTTTGATGTTGCAAAAATTGATGGAGTGGTTATAAGATAATATTGCATAGTTTGGAAAGGTCAACAAAAAGTTGAAGTAGTTTTTTTTGTGAAAGAAATATATGAATCAGATAAGTATCTTTGTAAAATGTTTGTAGCCTCATTCTTGGTTGTAAGTGTTGTATTACTTGAGGGAATTGAATATCCCTTTAGGTTGTAGCCTATACAACTTGTTGTAAGGCATGTTTTGATTTGTGAGGTTGTACTTTGACAGTAGATCCAAGGAGCTTGTTCACTGTGGTTTTTCCCTTCTAGGGTTTTCCATATAAATCTGGTGTTATGGTTGTGTGCTTATGTGTTCTTATTTTCTTTGTTTTAATGGTTTGAAATGATTAATTATTGTTCGATGTGAAGATTTTTATTAAGTACTAATTCACCCCCCCTGGGTTCAACAATTTGTATCAGAGCTAAATTCCTTGATACAGTCTAACAACTAAGGTAGATCTTGGAGTGGAATGCATGGGAACTAAAGCATTGATTAATAATTTAAGAATCCTCCTGAAGATGATAAAGATATGAAATTAATTTTTAAGGAGAACTCATTTATGTACTAGAATATTTTGATGCAATAAGGAAAGAAAATGGAGAATTTAAGTTCAAAATCAAGTAATTAAAATAAGCAATTATCAATTTGAAATTTCAAGTTGAAGAAGGTAAAAGGATTTCAAATTGTCTGAATGCTAAACTCAATGAAAAATCAATTCAATTCTCCAAACCAAAAGAAGAAATTATCTATCTAAGGAAATAATTGGATAAAGAAAAGTACCAGATAGACAAAGCTCCAAAACTCAAGAAAATCACCAAAATCCTTGATGAAACAATTAGTAGTAAAGGACGTATAAAGAATAAGGGTAGTCTTGGTTTTAAAAAGGGTCATAAATCAAAGATAAATATACTTGATGGCATATTTGAAATAAAAAAGGAAGAGGCCTATATTGAAGACTCTAAGAAAACAAAAGATGAGAAGTTAAATTTGGATGATAACCTCATAAAGGTTAGTGATCTAAATAAGGGGTTCAAGAGATCTCCTATAAAGGATACTACTCCGAGGTTCTCTCGATTCTTTCATGGTTACTATTATTCTTACAATAAGTTTTGTCATAATTATATTGATTATAGAACTAAGGAAAAAAGAAATGATCACTTGAGCAACAAATCATTTGTGTCTCCAATACATGATGTTATGATCTCTCATTCCTTTTATGGTTACTACTATGCATTCAATAAGTTTGGTCATAGGGATATTAATTCTAGAACTAATTCAAGGAGAAAAGGTTTGGCTTCAAAATATAATGTTTTCTGCTACAAGTGCAATAACTTTGGGCATAAAGACATGTTTTGCAAGATTACTTCCATGAAATCTTTGAAGCGGTATAGGAAGCTGGAGGATACCTTAAATAGGAATAAGAAGGAAACTACAAAACTTTGGAGAAGGAAACAAGGGTAAGATAATGATATGAAGGATGATATGATGCTTTCACATTGTGCAAAAGACTTTATAATAAATTAAGATATAACTTTGGATCAGGGGGAGCTAACAACTACAAAATATTTCAACTCCCTAAAAAGGATAAAATGTTGAATGATACAACATGCAAGTTGATTTGTAATATTTTTTTCTGAAAAATAGGATAGTTGAACAAGTTTGGATTAGTGGCTCAAATAAAAGAAATGAGTCATTGAACCATAGAGGATTGCTGAGTGGATTTGGGTTTTTGTGAACCTATAGAGCTCTTTGGCAACTAATATACCTAATCAGCAATGGATCAATAATATACCTAATCTTCAATACCCTAGAAGTACAATTTGCAGTCCTAGTGCCTCAATAGAAGAATATAAATATTTTCAATAAGCACATTGAAGAATGTTGTATGAGAATGACAACATCTTCCTTAAAAATAATAATCTGAGAATCACTGTCATAAATATTTTCAATGCAATACAACTTTTGTACAGTATATCTAAAGTCTCATATTCTTCTTCTAGGTAACTCAGAAAAATGTCTGGAGGTTATCATTTAAAGACATTGCATGAAAACAACTTTTGTGTGCACTTTCAATAACTGTAAACCAACTCGAGTTAGGGTTACAGATGAAAAACCCTAAAGAGTCTTTAAACAAACTCTTTGACCAGTTTAAGTAGAGAAAATGAGATTATTTTTGTTATAGCCCGAGAAGAATCATCTAGAAACCCTAAAGGATTTTTTAATCATAATCAATAGTAGTTAAGCCCTTATCAATAAAATTTCAAAACCAAAGATTTACTTGCAAAAACCCATACAGATTTGAGTGAGCATAAAATAGTTTCATATCTTTCAAATAAGATAATCCTTTTATCATTCTTAACAAACTTCCTTAACAAACTGTGTCAAGGCCTATAAGCATCAAAATAATTTTTTGCATTCCCTGATTACGGTGGAAGAAAACTATACAAATACCAAAAAAATCTATCGAGGAGTTCAATAACTACCTAGCTGAAAGATGCCAACAAATCTTCGCCAGTGTGTTTGAGCTTTGTCACTTCAAGTTGCCAACAACAGTCCAACTTGATCATTGCAAACCCTAGACATACTTTCCATATGATTTTCTGCCTATCGTGCCCTAATGAGGGCTATGAAATAATGAAATAAAAAATTTCCTTTTACCAAGCTTTGAAAAAAATCTTTTAATCTTTAGTATTCCCAACAACCTCAGCTTATATTTTAGCATGCCTGACTTTCCAATAGAAATTTTTTTATGTCACCTTTAGTGCCCGATATCTTTTACAAGGTGATTTCTAGCAATGCCATAACTTGTAAACCATAAACCATATATTTACTCAAAGGTTTCATAACCATATAAAATGTCGATTACCTCGTGGACATATGTATTGACAATGCCACATAGGAATGTGTGTATCAACTTCCTTAAACAATATCATTACATTTGAATGTAACAAGGAAGCTTTAAGAAACCTTAACAAAACAATATGAATATACTTGAATCATCTTAATGAATATACTTTCAAATCACCTTAATTGACCAATCTGAAATACTTCAAGTGTAAAGACCATAGTGATATCAATGATGCCAATGCAAACTAAGTCAAAAGACATCTCAAGAAGCCAGATGTAACCATCATTATACAAATCAAGTATAAATATCATGAATTCCTTAAAACAATATAGTAGTGCAATAATATGAGATTAATAATGCACTAACATATCATTCAAAGAAAAATTGATAATAACCAATTGAATATACTTGTGACTTGTAACTTTGAAGGATCACACTGAAAAACAATCCTATCAAAATGATAAACACTGCCAGCATCATCATATATCAAGATCCTGAATCAAAATCCAAAATCATGTAACAACATATCATTCACCAACCATATGTGAATAAACCAATTCACATATCATATATCAAACAATCTGGGAATGCATCCTATCAAAGAACCAGGGATCTAGTTTTGTCATCAAGGAGAAACCACAAATCATAAAAAAGTGAAAGCCAACAAACTCCTCCTTTGTCCTTGATGGAAAAAAACATATCATCTCTCCCCCTTTTTGCCTCAATGACAAAGAATTAAATAAGAGAATGTGAGATTCCATGAAGATAGACAACTGAGAAGCCAACCTTGACTATCCAAATTAAATAACCAGCTGCAAGTAGAGCAATATAGTAGCAAACTAAATATGTAAGAGAGTTGTGAATGAAAATATATAGTAACAAGCTCCCCCTGAACCAAAAAATAGGAGAATCAATGAGGTAAGGATTGAGAGATAACTCCCAATTTGAGCCTCAGAATTTCAAAGACGTCTTTGGATAGAGATTTAGTGAATATATCAACCACTTGTTCTTGTGAAGAAACAAATTATAGACATACTTCATTAGCCAACACTTTTTCTCGAAGGAAGTGAAATTTGATTGCAATTTTTTTAGTGCAAGAGTGCATAATAGGATTCTTAGAGATATTGATTGCACTTGAATTATCACATAAAATAGAAATAGGCTTAGAAACTGTGATACCCATATCAAATAACTTTTGAACCATCTACAACAATTGAGTACAACAAGAAGTGGTAGCTATGTAATCTTCCTCAACAATAGAAAGAGAAACAAATTCCTATTTCTTACTATTCCAAGCAACTAACCGATCACCAAGAAAGAATACAACACCACTGGTGCTTTTCCTATCATCCAAATAGCTAGCCTAGTCAACATCTATATATGCAATCAAAGAGAAATCATTGCTTCTAGGATACCAAAGACCATAATAAAGAGTACCCTGAATATACTTAAAAAATATTTTAACAACAATAACATGGGATTCCTTAGGTGATGTCTGAAATCTTGCAACCATGCAAACTGCCTGCATTATATAAGGTCTAGAAGTAGTTAAATATAAAAAACTATCAATCATTGATCTATATTTAGACTGATTTACATCAGGTGAATCATCAGTTTTAGTGAGTTTGCAACCTGTAACCATTGGAGTACTAACAAGTTGGCATCCATCCATTTGAAACTTCTTAAGCATCTCTCTAGCATACTTGGTTTGAGAGAGAAATATACCACTTTCAAGTTGAGAAACTTGAAGACCAAGAAAGAAAGTCAATTCTCCCAAAATTGACATTTCAAATTTAGATTCCATAATATGAGAGAATTTTTTACTTAAAGCATCATTATTACAACCAAAAATGATATCATCTACATAGACTTCAACAACCAAAATATCAGTACTTTCAATCTTGACATAGAAATTGATGTCAACACCACCTCTAATGAATCCATTTGATGTCAAATGATTGTCCAACCTAGAGTACCATGCCAGGTAGGTGCTTGTTTTAAGCCATATAAGGCCTTCTTCAACCTGTAAACATGATTAGGCTTGTCTTTGCAAACAAACCCTTTAGGCAGCTGCATATAGACCTCTTCATCTAAATAGCCATTTAAAAATGCAGTTTTGACATCCATTTGATAAACAATGAAATTCTTATAAACAAAATAAGCCAAAAATATTCTAATGGATTCTAGCTTAGCAACAGGTGAATAGGTTTCACCAAAATCAATATCTTCCTTTTGAGCATAGCCTTTGCAGACATACCTTTCCTCAGTGTTGCAAACAAATTTTCCATTTTCATCAAGCTTATTCCGGTAAACCCACTTGCCACCTATGGCATTCTTATCATCAGGTCTTGGGACTAACTCCCAAGTTTGGTTTTTCTCAATTTGATTTATTTCTTCCTACATAGCCTTAAGCCAGCATTCATCCAAGAGAGCTTCATCATAATTTCTTAAATTCAAATTCAATGACCAAACAAAAAGTGTATGCTCTACTATTTGAGCTTGTTCTTCAAGTTGAGTAGTTTTTCTTTGTGTTTGAACTCTAGCATTTCTATCCCCAATGATCTGAATTTTAGGATGACTTTTAGCAACAAAATTTGAAGGAGTTTTGGGCACAATATTTACAGGACTTATTGTTTCAACATTTTTAGGTATTAACTCAAGTTTTTTTTATGATTCTTCCTCATCAACCTACACATGATTAGTTTCTAAATGTAATCTTTCATCAACTTTCACATTTATTGCTTCAACAATCTTATTAAGCCTTTTATTATAGCATTTGTAGGCTTTACTTTGAGTTGAGTATCCCAAAAAGATACCCTCATCACACTTTGATTGAAAGTTTCCTAGATGTTCATCATCTTTCCTAATAAAGCATGTATTGCCAAAGATTTTAAAATATTTTACAGAGGTAGTTTTTCCATGCCACAATTCATAAGGAGTGAATTTTGATTTCACCCTAAGTTGCACTTTGTTTAAAATGTATACAATTGTATGAACATCTTCTTTCCAATACATGTCTGTCAATTTAGCCTCATCTAACATAGTTCTTTCCATTTCCTTCACAGTTCTATTCTTACATTCAACAACCCCATTTTGTTGAGGTGTTCTAGAAGCTGCATATTGTCTTTTAATACCATGCTACTCACAATAATCAATGAATTCCTGAGAGGTGAACTCTCCTCCTTTATCAGATCTCAAGCATTTGAGTTTTAGATCAAATTCTTGTTCAACCATTTTATGAAAGATCTTGAATCTTTCAAATGCTTCTAATTTATGTTTAAGAAAAGTAACCCATACCATTCTTGTATAGTCATCCAAAAACAACATAAAATACTTTTCATGATTAATTGACCTTGTTCTAGTTGGGCCACACAAATTTCTATGTACTAGCTGTAAAGGCTTAGTTGAAGAATGTTCTTTTGACTTAAAGCTGACTCTAGTTTGTTTACCATTTAAACATTCTTTGCACATATAATTTTTTGGTTTATTAACAACTGGTAAACCTCTAACATTCTGGTTTTACTGATTCTAACCAAATTATCAAAGTTTATATGTCCTAATCTTTTGTGTCATAACCAAATTTCTTCAACTTGACCCATTAGACACATACCTTCATTACTTTCATTACTAGAGGTGTCTAGAAGATTATAAGCATTACCTTAAGTCCTTTTCCCAGCTGCAATAGTCTTTCCAGACTTGTTCTTGATCTCACATCCCTGTGAAGTAAACATGACATGATAGCCACTATCATAGATTTGGCTAACACTAAGTAGATTGTGCTTTAGACCTTCCACATAATACACATCATAAATGGGTGTGTCCTCATTTAACAAAAGTGAACCTTTACCTGTAATCTGTATACTAGTGTTATCACCAAATTTCACATATCCACCAGTATAATCTTCTAGTTTGATAAACTTTTCCTTGTCTCATGTCATGTGGTTAGAAAAACCACTATTTAGAACCCATAAGTCCTTTTTAGTATGAAAAGAAGTTTGGACTAGCATTGATTGCTCTATGCCTTTGACAGATTTAGGTTTCCAAACTATTTTTGTTTTTTGTTGTTTATCATACAGATCAACTTTGCATTGTATAACTGTATGTCCCAAAGTGTTGCATTTAAAACATCTGACATGGTTTACAAAACCAAAGTATTGCTTATGTCCAAACCCTGGCATTCTAGAAGTCATGAATCTGCAAGTACTCACTTTGTGGCCAAACTTGTTGCAAAAGAAGCAGTAACCATAAAAATAAGAATTGAATCTGAATAACATTCTTTTGTTTTCAGAATGTACATAATTCTTACCAGATTCATAATTATTTGGTTTGAAACTCTTGTTTGTAGAAATAGGTTTTTTCTTTGAAGTATCAATTGAACACTCACCCTTTTCAAACCCTACCCCAGTTTTATCCTTATTCAATTTTTTCTTTCTAAGCATATCATTAAGCTTTATTGTACTTTCGTACCCTTAAATTTTCTTTCTAGGATTAACAACTTCTTGCTCTAATCTTTGAATTTCTTTGTCTTTGAGACTCACAGTCATTTTAAGACAGTCCTCAATTCTTTTAGATTCTTCAAGTCGAGTCTTTAAAGAAACTATTGCTTGATCTGGTTTTTGTTCTTGAGCAAGGAATTGCTTTTTAAGTTTTTTAATCTACTTTAAAGCACATTTTAACTCACCTTCTAGATTTATTTCACCATCTTCTAAATCAGTCTTGTTGTTTATATCTTCTTGTTGTTTGACTTCAACCATAAACAAAGTCTCATCTTCTTCATCTAAAGAGTCTTTTGTCTCACTATCTAATTCATCTTTGATGAACAAACTCTTTTTCTTCTTGAAATTGAATTTCCTTTTAGGTTTATAGACCTTCTTAAACTACTTGTTAGGTTTTTCATCATCACTGTTTTGTTCAACATAGGGACATTTAGCTGCAAAATGTCCAATTTTTCCATAGTTGAAAAATTTAAAGGGAACTTTTCCTTTGTATTTACCTGATCCCTTTTTTATTTTTCTAACAAAGTGAGACTCTTTTGTATCAGAGTCTTTTGACTCACTTTCAACTACATCTTCCTTTTTTTCAATTTTAAAAGCAATTTCTTTTCCTATTGGATTGCTTTTGCTTGTTCTCATTTCAAAAGCAATAAGGGTTCCTTGTAGATCATCTAAGGTAAGCTTGTCAAAAAAATTCTTTTCTTCAAGGGTTGAGACCTTAGTTTCATATTTAGGATGTAAGGTTCTAATGACCTTTTTAACCACATCAAACTCTTCTATTTCTTCTCCTAACCCCCTCATTGCATTAACAAATTCATCTATTCTCAAAAAGTATTTAGCTACTTTTTCATCATCATTCATTCTCATTTCTTGAAACTGAGTTTTAAGAGTAAGGATTTTTGACTATTTGACTTTATCATTTCCTTGATAAATATTTTCAAGTTTTTCCCAAACTTCCTTAGCTAATTTGCAATGCATGACTTTAAAAAACACATCTTTGGTTAATCCACATAGGAGAGCATGTTTAGCTCTAGCATTAGTTTCATACCTCTTCTTTTCAGCATAATCAGAGGGAATTTTGGATGGAACAACATATCCATCTTGAACTATGCTCCATACATCAACATCAATTGAAATTAGATAAGTTTCCATTCTGATTTTCCAAAACACATAGTCTTTGCCATCAAACAGTGGAGCTCTAGACACAAAGGTAGCTTCTTCAGCTTGTGACATGTTTGACAGACTCCCAAAACCAAAATCAATCCTAGGTGGATTAGACCTATATGAGGACCCTATGCTCTGATACCAATTGTTGGAAGACTGGAATCACTAAGAGGAGGGTTGAATTAGTGATTCATGCAAGTCACAAAATTTTTACAAATCCAAGGATTTAATTGAATTTTGAACCAAAAAAAAAAAATGACAGTTTATAGAACAGTTTTGGCATGTGCATGTGTTTGCATTAACCATGTATTAAAAATAAAGACATAACATTAACATAGGTTGCACTTAAGATGTTTTACACTTTCATATGTATCAAAGCTCACATTAATAACAAAACCTTTTATGCATGATGTTTTGCAATAAACATTGACAAAGATGAAAGGATGGTGATTAACAACCATTCAATGCATTTAATGACACATTGAGATCAGACAAAAAGAAAAATAACACATAGAAAATCATCACATAACACAATATATGTCCTGAGTGGAAAACCCTGTTGGGGAATAAAAACCACTCAAAAAATCTTTCTCTTTATTCACTTAGAGCACCAACTCTACAAAGTTTAGGAGCACCAACTCCACAAAGTTTAGGAGCACCAACTCCACAAATTTCAGAAGCGCCAAATTCATAAGATACAAGAGAACCAACTCCTTTACAATGCATAACAATTATAGTACTCTATCAATACCCTAGAAGTGCAATTTGTAGTCCTAGTGCCTCAATAGAAGGCTATAAATATTTTCAATAAGCACATTGAATAATGTTGTATGAGAATGACAATATCTTCCTTAAAAATAATAATTTGAGAATCACTGTCATAAATATTTTCAATTCAATACAACTTTTGTACAATATGTCTGAAGTCTCATATTCTTCTTCCAGGTAACCCAAAAAAATGTATGAAGGTTATCTCTTAAAGAAATTGCATGAAAACAACTTTTGTGTGCAGTTTCAATAACTATAAACCAACTCGAGTTAGGGTTACAGATGAAAAATCCTAAAGAGTCTTTAAACAAACTCTTTAACTAGTTTAAGCAAAGAAAATAAGGGTATTTCTGTTATAGCCTGAGAAGAATCATCCAGAAACCCTAAAGGGTTTTTTAATCATAATCAACATTAGTTAAGCCCTTATCAATAATATTTCAAAACCAAATATTTACTTGCAAAAAGCCATACAGATTTGAGTGAGCATAAAACAGTTTCATATCTTTCAAATAAGATAATCCCTTTATCATTCTTAACAAACTTCCTTAACAAATTATGTCAAGGCTTGTAATCATAAAAATAATTTTTTGCATTACCTAATTATGGTGGAAGAAAATTGTACAAATACTAGAAAAATCTGTCAAGGAGTTCCATAACTACCCAGCTGAAAGATGCCAACAAATCTTCACCAATGTGCTTGAGCTTTGTCACTTCAAGTTGCTGACAACAGTCCAACTTGATCATTGAAAACCCTAGACATAATTTCCATGTGATTTTCTGCCTATCATGCCCTAATGAGGGTCGTGAAATAATGAAAAAAAAAATTCCTTTTACCAAGCTTCGAAAATAAGCTTTTAATCTTTATTATCCCCAATAGCCTCGACTTAGGATAAATTTGTCACATATTTTAGCATGCCCAACTTTCCAATAGAAATTTTTTTATGTCACCTTTAGTGTCTGATATCTTTTACAAGGTGATTGCTAGCAATGCCATAACTTGTAAACCATAAACCATATAGTTAATCAAAGGTTTCATAACCATAAAAAATGTCGATTACCTCATGGAGATATGTATTGATAATGGCACATAGGAATGTGTGTATCAACTTCCTTAAACAATATCATTACATTTGAATGTAACAAGGAAGCTTTAAGAGACCTTAGAAAAACAACATGAATATACTTGAATCACCTTAATGAATATACTTGAATCACCTTAATTGAACAATCTGAAATACTTCAAGTGTAAAGACCACAGTGATATCAATGATGCCAATGCAAACTAATCCAAAAGACATCACAAGAAGCTAGATGTAACCACCATTATACAAATCAAGTATAAATATCATGAATGCCTTAAAAAAATACAGTAGTGCAATAATATGAGATTAATAATGCACTAACATATCATTCAAAGACAAACTGATAATAACCAATTGAATATACCTGTGACTTGTAACTTTGAAGGATCACACTGAAAAACAATCCTAGAAAAATGATAAACACTATCAACATCATCGTATATCAAAATCCTAAATCAAAATCCAAAATCATGTAACTGCATATCATTCACCAACCATATGTGAATAAACCAATCTGCATATCATATATCAAACAATCTGAGAATGCATCCTGTCAAAGAACTAGGGATCCAGTTTTGTCATCAAGGAAAAACCACAAATCATAAACAATTGAAAGCCAACAGTTTAATGCCCACTAGGACTCATACGCCAGTTTGGGTGATTTAGTCCCAGACTAGGGTTTATGTGCCAAAACTGGAATCTCACAATGGTTGATTTGAATTCACTAAAATCTATAAAATGAGTTGTATTGGGAATTATATGCCACAGGTGGCGTATCAGTCCCACTCTACATTTTTTGAGGCTCAAGACCTGAATCTTCTCTCCTATCTCTGCTCTTCCTTCCACACTTCAGTTTCGGATCTGAAACTCTAAATTCAGACCCGTAGGTAACTTTCTATGGAGATTGCAACCTTGTGACAACTTGACAACTTCTCTCAACCTTGCAACTTTTTCTTCAAGGGATCTTGAAGCCTCAAAGCCACTAGATCTGCAATCACACATATAGAGAGAGAAAAACTTGTTGATTGTTAGGAAATAGGGGTTTTCCTAGGTCAAACCTCACTTAGGTAATTAAACCTTGTGATGAAATGTAATGAAACATGAAATATGAAACATGAACAATGATACCTTGAATGATGTCTTGGAATACCAATCTACAAACTAACATGAAGTGGCCATGAAGAATGTAAATATTGATCTCAAATTGGATGTGGAACAATGTTTGCAAATGGATCTTTAATGCTACATCAAAAACATTAGCTCAACAACATGCTAGATGCACTATGTCTTTGACATGATCATGGATCTTGACTTGCTCCAACAAATAATGAATAAATCTTCCTTTGAATGCTTTAAAGATTCTCTTGAATTCACTTGAATACTCTTGTGAAGTCTTTTAATCACAAAATTGTTATTAGGAATGCTCTCTTGAAATTCTTAGGTGAAAATGAGTGAAATAACCTTGTATTTATACTTGTTTATGCCAAATTCCTCAAAATTTTAACACTACAAGCATACATCAAATCTAGGAGAATAAAATCATACCAAGAATTTGAATTTAATTTAGGTTTAAGCCATATGGGACTCATACACCAGTTGTGGTGTATGAGTCCTATTAGGTTGGGCTTTGGGACACATTTTTCAATAAATCTTTAGATTGATGTGAAATCAAGATCGGGGCCTCGAAACTTAGGTGGGACTCATATGCCCAAGGTGGCATATGAGTCCTAGATCACTAAATTTGGGCCATACAATCCAAGAAACATTAATTTTTGATTGGTGAAATTAGATAAATGTCAAGATTATCTCTAAAAAAAATGTATTTAATAAGGCTTGTGAGTGCAAAATAGGCCCAATTAGGACATAGATAATCCCAATTAATGAATGAACCCCTAGATTAGTGTAAAAGTGTTAGGATACACTTTACAATAGCCTAAATAAGGCACCATTAGGTCCATTTAGTTTACAAGGGTCCTAAACATAATGTGAAGGTGTAAATAAATACACTTTACAACACTAAATTAAGGAAAATTAGGTCTATTTAGCTTAAAAGGGCCCTAAACCTAATGTGAATGCATAAAACACATTACACCACTAGATCAAGGAAAAATTAGGTTCATTTTAACATCAATTATTCCCAAATTAAGTGTGAATTTTAACATCAATTATTCCCAAATTAATTGTGAAAATATAGAGGGATACATTTTTCATCATTACATTTAGCCCCCACTTTAGTGAGAGGAGTAACTTGCTTCAAACCCACACTAAAGTAGACATTCAAGAGTGGTCCCTGTATATTGATGTGGATGGTCTAGGATGACAAAGGTTAAGGGGGTGGTCAAGCCCCCAAGATCCAAGATCCTATGTGAAACCAACATAAGCACAAAGGGACACACACACAAGGTGCATGATATGAAAAATCAAGATACACAAAAATGCAATGTCAATAACTAAAAAAAACAAAAACAAAAACAAGAAAAAATTAAAAAAAAAGTGGATCAAGCCTCGACTGTTTGTCTTGTATGTTTTGGATCAAATCTAAGCTATTTGTGCAAAAATGAACACTCACTCTAAGGCAACGAAATTTTAGGCTATTCGAGTGGTGAGTATCCAAAAAGGGTGGCTTACAAGTGGAACACTGTAATGTCCACTACGCAAACCAAATGCATGCTCACAAGGGCTAGGGGAACCTTAGTCCATCCACTAGGTGAGTCCCCAAAGACACATACGCACGTGGCCGATATGTGCTCACACATAAGCAAGTGGCTATGGGAAGGTCATGCCTAAGTTCATCTCCCATACGTACAATGATACCAAAGCTAAACCTCCTGATGACTTTGATAAGGTGCAACACAAAAATGAACTTCAAGATCCATGAGGCAAGAAAAGCTTTGTATGCTTGACACCCATGAACAAACAAGATGGCACCACAGGAAAGAAAAGTGTGTTATGCAAGGTGGCCATATAACAAATGTTGTAAATGTAAAATAGTGTAAGGTACATTCAAAGGGATTTTTCTTAGTTCATGTAAGGTCTCTTCTTAGGGAAGGGTATGTGTAGGATCATGATGGGCCAAAAAGTGGCAATATGATGGGTATGTGGCTAACAACTTTTTTTTTACTCAAAATTGATGAGGCAAAAAGGGTTTTTAAAGGAGATTCTCAGCTTTCCACCAATATAAATTATTCTTTAATTTTAATTTAATAAGTAATTATTATTCATTTTCTATTCAAATTATGACTAAAGTCCTGATTGATAGAATGATTGAAAAACATCTATAGCTTTCAAATGATATCACATTTTTTGAATCCAAAACATGCATCACATTCTATGCTTTGCATACTATAGGATTAAAAAAAGAAAAATTGAATTTCATGAAGTTTTGACCAAGTTAAGGTGGAACAAATTTATCTTTAGAACTAAAAGCTCCAAATAATTTTTTTTTTGATTGCAAATGAGATCAAATGATCCAAAAATCACATAAAAAAGACTTTCAAATGCCCTAACTTTTTATCATAAATACATTCACACTTGTTAGGTAAAAAATTTACTAGAAATATTTGTGTCATCGCATGGATACAATGATTCTTAGCATACCTTTGCAATATATTCGCTTGCTCTAAAACCTTCATCAAAAGGATTACCATTGTTTAGCAAACCTTCTCATCAAAGGATCTAATCCAATTATTCTTTTATGCTAAATCTTTTAGCATATTATCCTTTTAAGGGGCTAAAAGGTTTGAAAATCATAACTTCCCCTAAGATAATGCTCTATCTTAGTTTGCAACAAGATCTTTTGCAAAATGTACAAGTGTGAAATCATCCTTCTCATTTTGTTGACCATGCTTTTCTTTCATAATCTTTTTCACTACCCTTCTTTGCTAATTTAGGGTTTCATCCTCCTTCTGCTTTTGAACAGGTGGCTTCACAGAACCACTTCTACAAATCCTACTATATTCCCAAACTTAATGCATTTGTAGCACATAATTTTGTGCTTCAAAATAGATTTGTTCCTTCTAGCATTAGTTTTACACTCAGCAGCCTTATGAAAAAAGTTTTACAAATAGTGCGATAACCATGAAATGAAACAAAACCATATATTTGAGGAAAAAATGATCTTATACCCATATAATCATTCCTTCTTTTCCTAGATCTACAATCAATAACGTTATTCCCAAATTTATTGCAAGAAAAATAACGACCTTGAAAATATTGATTGAACCTAGTAGGGGCATGCTATCTAGCAGGTGGAGGACCTTTGAATCTTCTTTGTCCCCGAACAAGAATGAATCAATCTCCATTCTTGCTATCTTGATATATCTTTGCATCTTTAGAGGAATTCTTCTTAGGTTCTTTACTTGAATCTTTCTCCTCCTTTGTTTTGGACTTTCCTTCTACTTTGAAATTATCATATAGGTTTATAGATGCACTGGTTATAAGACTTCTCCCTTTTTCAAAAACAAGACTAGATTTTTCTTTTCATGGATTTTGAGAGTTAATCAACTCATCAATAATTTCAAAACCTCCTTTCACCTTCAACCCTTTGCTAATTTTTTCTTTATCTTTTTCCAATTATTTTCTTAAGGAGACAATCTCTTCTTCAAGCTTTGAGCATTCAACAGTCTTATCCATGAGAATGATATTCATGCACTCTTCAATTATTTTTCCTTCCTCAATCGAACTTTCAACTTCACAATTTTCTTTTGTACCTTTTCAAGTTCAAACTAGATCTCTTCATTCTCTTCTATCTCTTCATCCAAATTATTTAGAGTAGAATTAAGCTCTCCTAGAAAATACAATTGACAATCTTCTTTGTTGAATTCAAACCCATATTCATCATCCTCCTTTTTTAGTACGGTCTCTTTTCTTGAGAAATTGATTGTTTTATATTTATGTAGTAGGTTTCATAGAATGTGTTGCACATCGAGCATGAACTTTGGTTGCAGTAAACCATGGATGCATGTGAATAGTGCTAGTTTTCTTCTAGAATGAGATGTTGAATAAAATCAAAGGAAAATGCATTTTATTGTTGTAGATCCACTATAAACCTCTTCACATAGTATGCATATGATTCTACTTTTTCATCAGACAGTGGAAATGTATGCATGACTTTCTTCAAGATTTGATTTGAACCAATCCAAATTGGCAATGTTTGCATATGTACATGTTCATCACTAATAGGGGGAGATTATGTAGGGGTGAGAAGATTAATGATATTTTCTTAGACACCCAATTTGAAAATGCACCATTCAATAGTATCCCACTATCAATGGATACACATTTATCATCTACATTGCAACACATGTAAAACTTGTATAAGGAAATTGAAATAAGAAAAAATATTTTTCTTGCATAAATTGAAGAACTTCAAAATTCAATTCACTTACCAAGGACCACTAATGCATAGTTAGATAATATTATTGTTATTTCAACAACCTTAAGAACATGATTGCAAGTGTTCCTTGCAGACTCCAGAGGCAATCACAAATATATAGGTGGTGGAAAAATGTTCTAACCACATACCAGTCACATGAACTCTAACTTTTTACCCAATAACATCCAAGTTATGTGTCATATGGAATGCAATCAAAATCAATAATTTATTTTTCCCTCTCCACACTAATTGAATATGTTGCATATTATAGTTAGTCAACAAACCAAAATGTTGTAGTTCTTTCTTCTTCCTATACAATGGTTTCATCATATATATAAGTTTATAATATAAATTGTGTACTATAGAAAAATGTATCCCTTTTACATTTTCACACTTGTTTGGGCCCTCTTAGTTAGTTTGGACTTAATTGTGCCTTAATTTAGTGTTGTAAAATGTATTTATTTACACTTTTACACTTATTGAGTGCTCCTTTAATTAATTGAGCTTAATTTTCCTTAATTGTCCCTTTAATTTATTTACCAAGCCTATTAATTACATTTTTCGAGGAGGAAACTTGACATTAATTAATTCCTTAATATAAAACTTCTCATTGAGCAATGTGTTTCCTAGGTTTAGGGACCTAAGACCCATTCACCCATGGGTGAATGGGTCGTCCCTTAGACCTAGAACCTAAATTTAAATTATGTTTTTGGAAATATTTTAATGTTTTCAAATCCATATTCAGATGACTTGTGATATTTGAATTTTGAGAAATTGAGGATACATACCTATAAATATAAGGTTATTTCACTATGTTTCATCAAAAAAATTTGCTAGAAATTTTCAAGAGAAATTCAAGGTATTCAAGAGAAGATTTATCATAGTTTTATTGCAACAATCAAGATCCAATTGTCATGTCAAAGTCTTCTTGCATCATGCATGTTATTGGAGCTAATATGGTGATGTAGGTTTCATGATCCATTCAAGCATTCAAAGCATTATTTCAAGAAAGATTCAAAGTTCAGGATCCACATCCATTGAATCCATTTCATGCAAATTACAGATCTACATTACAAGGTTTCTGTAAGGGTTTTTTGAGTGGTAACATTGCTTTGTTCCTTCTTCATTCCCTCTTTCATGTTTCATTTCATTTCAAGGTTTGATTACCAAAAAAACATTTGACCAAAGAAAACCCCCATTCACCAAAAAAAAAAAACATTTTTCCCTCTTGATTTGTGATTGAAAATTTAGGTGGAAGAAAGCTTCAAGATCTTTTGAAGAGTGAAATTGAAGAAGTTGCCAAAGTTGCCAAAGTTGTCATCTTCTCATGGAAACTCATCTATAAAATCTATTTCTAGATTTCCAAAATTGAAACCTGAAGAATCTTGAAGTGTAGAGATAGGACTAGAGGCTCTTGAAGGTTACAAAAAAACCATAACTGAAGACCCATTCGTCCCTAGTTGAATAAGTCCCAGATTAGCTTCAAAAACTGGCTTTTCGTGACAAATACATATGCTTTTTCCCTTCTCTAATCTGTATTCCATTTTTTGGTTCTATCAGTATTGAGGTTAATCTTGTTGTTCCAAGTGTTAGATTGCAATTTGGTGTTGAATTACTATTTTTAGATTCATTGTTGAGAATCTGGAATAAAGTGATAACAATTTTCAATGCACCAATACAACCATGTCCATCACACCAGAACTTCTTGAAGTACTCTCGAAACCAAGACATGTCCTTGATCTCCTCAAATAAAATTTTCAATAGTTGAAGAGTGTTCTAATTTCTATCATCCATGGTCATCATAATTATCCCAAGTTTCTAAAAGATCAACATTTCCCTCTCTTTTGCGGCATACTTATCTATTTTTTTAACCAATCCCTATGAACATGTCAAATGCATGGGAGCATATGACATCCATAAACAAATATGATACACAATATGTAGGAAATTGTTGAATACTAGTTCAAATGAGAACTTGCCATTGAAAAATACACTAACATGAGAAAAGCATACAAATCAATGCAAAATGCACTTAATATATGGCTTGAGTTTATGCACTGGCATCATCACTAAAAAAATAATTTATTCTCCAATATTTTTGGCTTCTTTTTCACATCAATGCACCTTTGCTAGCTATCCATAAATTTCCTCAATCTTGTTTTAGGAGGACATGAACTATAAAATGGGAACACCTCTTTTTTTCTCATAAAAAAAAAGAAAAGTATATAATTAGTACTATACACATAAAATGTTAACATAATCAATATCATGTATATAGTTAATAAGATCATTGAAAATAAAAATAAATTGTTTTTTTCCTTGTAATATCTTACTCCATAATTTTTTGTGGCAAACATGGAATCCATTAAGATGATTGAATCATAGGAGTGGAAAACCATCACCTCAAGCATCCATGGATTCTAAATCCCAATATGAAAGGTGTGGTAGTTCCATGAGGCAACTAAATGTAAGATATTTTTTCCTTCTACACATACCACACTAGGATACATGTTGAGTCATTGGCATGTTTCTAAGAGTGGATAAAACACACCCTTCTCTGAGCATTAATTACATCTATTTTGGTTAAGAATTTATCTCTTACTAAACATACCATAAAAAACAAGATCTATTAGATGTCTCTCCATTATAGCATCCACACTCATATCCTTGAGAAAAAGACTTTCAGTATAGATTTTGCATTCAATAGAAATACTTAGGGAAAATAAAGAATGAAACTTATGCCTATGTCCTCCATGCCATGATAAAATTCACCATTAACATCGACATGAAACATTTCATTATAAAGAATATATGCTACATCTAGTCTATCATACATAACCTTTACCAAAAAGTAGCATTGAAAACCTCTTTTTTTAAAAAAAATCACTCTTTTCTTTGTTGGAGGATTTTTCCTATGGTCATGAGGAAATGCACACCAGTAGCTACAAAGAAAGAATCATCTTATAACCTTTATCAAATAAAAAATAAATATCATGTAATCATACACATGAATATTTAAAGCTACAAACCATGAACACATGATTTTGATGTGATATTTGTACTTCTCAATCTCATTCACTATATGGCTTGTGTGGATAAATTAAGCTTTGAAACATTCAAGAAATTCTTCCCCTAGAACAAAAGCATCAAGTCTGCAAAGTGGAATTGTTGTAACAAGGTTAGTGATAGTGTCATCCTCCATGCCAATAGGAATCCACTCCAAATCGCAAGAAGAAAAATGACAGATTCCATCCCCTACATCTTTCAATTCTAGGTTCTTTAGAATTTTCCATAAATTCATTGTCTCTCCATCCTATAAAAGGTAGGAATTATTCCTATAAGGTAAAAAATATGCTTGAATTGCTACCACCAACCTCAAAATAATAGTAGGTTCTTTGGATCTATTGACAAAATAATTAATCAGTAATTGAGTGAACTAAGATAGGCATAAATGTGAAACAAATCCTAGGAACCATGATGTAATCTAATGCAAGTTGAAAATGATATTGTGTAGTTCAACTTGCATGTGGACATATATAATGAAAGAAAAATCATAGTTTTGTTGCATTGGTGGCTGCCATTGCACCAAAAGATCAACCTATTAATTCCCAATACAAATGCTAGATTTATACAAGATCCATGGGAGGCGGTTAAGCCATGTCACAAACCCAAGTGACACATTGCACCAAGGAGACCAAGGGACACACCAGCTTGCAACAATCCCCTCCCTAGCACAAGCGAGGTGTTCGAACCTGTGACCTTGGTTTTGATACCAATTTTTGCACTGGTGGTTGTCGTTGCACCAAAGGATCAACCTATTAATGCTTGATAAAACCACCATATTTATACAAGATCCACGAGAGGTAGTTAAGCTATGTCACGAACCCAAGCACCATGTTGCACCAAGGAGATCAAGGGACACACCATCTTTTAACAAGTTCTACATGGTCATTCAATGAAGAGTTCAATTTATTTGGGGTACACATACCTCTTTTACCTGAGGAGGAAGGTTATCAAATATAACCATCCATTTGGGGTAACTTAAAATGAGCATGAAAAGCATAACTTACAAAGCTTGAACTAAAGTTGTTCAGGTTGAACAACACAATGTGTAGTTCAAGCTAGAGCTTTTTGTATAGCCTAAAATTGTAACATGCATATTGATATGTAATTACTTCTAAAGATGCATATATATATATATATATATATGGGTGATCCCACAAAGGTGGTTTACAATTTTTGGGAGATTCTGATTTTTGTTGAAATCACATATTTTTAGAAAATATAATAATTTAAGCCTTTAAAAGTTTCATTTAAAGAATTTCAATTGAATATGGTTTGATCAAACTACCTTAGATCAAACCCCCTTGGATAGAACCTAGTTTTAAACCATACCTATAATGGAGTCTCCTTTACACCTATCAAAATGCTGATAAAAAACCACTTTTGATTTACCTTTTGGGGGATCAAATGAATTCATTTAAAATGTATTTTTTATAAGTATGTATTCCTTATTATAATCTTCCCAAAAAGCATAATTTTAAATAAATTTAATTTAATTATTATATTTATTTTTTATTTCTTGTGAATGTAGGTTTTTCACTGAAAATCAAGCTCTTTGTTCTGCACATGTGAAAAAATAGCATATTATCAAATATTTTTTTTGAAGAATATGACTGCACTAGATATTGAAGTCCTTGATCCAACAAAAAAATAAATTGAATTTCGATACATACAAAAGAGTTAAACATTATACAGTCGCGCTATGTCAATTGAAATTGGTTTGACTTTGAAACTTGATTAAAGAAAAAATATTCAATAAAAAACTATCTAACCAAGTGGAAGCACTAGATATTAGAGTCAAAAATATAAATTTGAAAGAATTAGAATTTTATCCTTCATGGAAAAAAATTTATGCGTTATACGATGAGCGTCACTTTTTAAAAATGTTATTTTCTGATAAAAACCATTTTTCGAGGGAGATGGAAAAAGAAGTGCAATATGATTCCAAAAAAAATTGAAAAAAATATATTTAGAATCTATAGACAAAATGTCACGAAACTCTAGTTTGCATCATCTTCAAATTCCTCACGGTTTAGCCGCTATAGGTGCCCAAAAATAAAGATTTAGTTAAAAATAATTATTTTAGTGTCCAGTTTGGCCAAAAATTGTAAACCACTATTGTGGGATCACCCATATATATATTGCAAACATCTTGGTTGTGGTGTATGTTTCTATCTAATATGTGAGAAGAAAGGTTAAGAATTCAACCAATTTTTTTTTGAAAACCTTGAATGTAAAAAAATATACTTGCATTGTTGCCACCAATGTTAAACAAAAATGTTGTTTGCATTTGTTAATAAAATAATGAATCATTAATTGAGTGAACCAAGATAAGAATAAATTTGAATCAAATTCATGGAACCATGATGTAAGCCTATGCAAGTTGAAAATCATAGTGTCTAGTTTAACTTGCAAGTGGATATATATAATAAAAGTAAAATTATAGCCCTTCATGGATATAAAATAAATAATTCAAATTATTTGAGGTGTGCATACCTCTTTTACGTAAGGAGAAAGGTTGTGATACCAAACCATCTATTTGTGGTAACTTGAAATGTGCATGAAAAGCGAATATTACAATCCATTAACTAAAGATGCCTAGGTTGAACAATGCAATTGATAGTTCAACTTGCAACTTTCTATATAGCCTAGAACTATAACATACATATTCATATGTAATTACTTGTACAAATGTAGGAAAATTATAGAATCTTGGAAGATACATTGGTTGTAGTACATGTGTGCATTTGTTACTTGAGATGAATAGCTAATGAGTAAACCAAAACCTTGGTGTAAACCTTGAACGTAAAAAAATGTGCTTACATTGCTACCACCAACCTCAAATAAATAGAAATTTTTCTTGTAATTGTTGATAAATAATGAATCCGTAATTGACTAAATTAAGATAGGCATAAATGTGAAACAACTATTAGGAAACATAGTGTAGTATAATGCAGGTTGAAAATAATAGTGTGTAGTTCAAAGGTCTGCAAGTGGACATACATAATGAAAGTACAATTGTAGCCCTACATGGACATTTAATGAAGAGTTTAGTATATTTGGGGTGCACAAACCTCTTTTACCCAAGGAGGAATGTTGTGAAATCCAACCATCATTTGGGGTAACTTGAAATGATTAGGAAAAGAACATCCTACAAAAAATGAAGTAAATTTTGTGTAATTTGAACAAAATGATGTTTAGCTCAACTTACAACTTTATATATAGCCTAAAACTATAATGTGCATATTGATATGTAATTACATCTAGAGATGCATAAAAAGTATATAGAATATTTCAAGACATGTTGGTTGTGGTGCATGTGTGTATATTTTATGTGAGAATAAAGGTTAAGAAGTCAAGTGAAACCTTTGTGAAAACTACAAATGTCAAAAAATGTGCTTGCATTGCTACCAATAACATATAAAAATAACACGTTGTTTGTAGATCTATTGATAAAATAATGAATTAGTAATTGAGTGAATCAAGATAGACATAAATGTTAAATAAATCTTCGGGACCATGACATAAGCTAATATAGGTTGAAAAACCTAGTGTGTACTTTAACTTGTAAGAAAACATAGAAAATGAAAGTAAAATTATAGCCCTACATGGACATAAAATGAAGAGTTAAAATTATTTGGGTTGGACATTCCTCTTTTACCTAATGTGGAAGGTTGTGATATCCAACCATCTATTTGAGGTAACTTAAAATGTGTATGGAAAGTGCATCTTATAATGCATGAACTAAAGTGCAGGTTGAAGAACACGATGGGTAGTTTAACCTAGAACTTTCTATATAGCATAGAATTGTAACATCCATATTCATATATAATTACTTGTACAAATGTAGGAAAAATTATAGAATATTGGGAGAAACATTGGTTATGGTGCATGTGTGTATTTTTACTTGATATGAAATGTTAATAATTCAACCAAAACCTTTTTCAAAATTGTGAATGTAAAAAATGCGCTTGCATTATTGCCACCAACCTTAAAAAAATAGTAGATTATTTGTAGTTGTTAAAAAATAATGAATCAGTAATTATGTGAATTAATATATGAATACATTTCAAACAAATCCTAAGAAACATGATGTAATCCAATGCAGGTTGATAAGCATAGTTTGTAAAAACTACAAGTGGACATACGCAATGAAAGAATAATTGCAAACTTTCATGCACATTCAATAAAGAGTTCAATTTATTTGGTGTGCAAAAAAATATTTTACCTAAGGAGGAAGGTTGTGAAATACAACCATCTATTTTGGGTAACTTGAAATGAGCAGGAAAATCACATCTTACAAAGAATGAAGTAAAGTTGTGCAAGTTGAATAACACAATATACAGTTTAACCTGTAACTTTTTATATAGTCTATAACTATAACATGCATATTGATATGTAATTACATCTAGATATGCATAAAAAAATATAGATTATAATGAGAAACATTAGTTGTGGTTCATGTGTGTATCTTATATATGAGAAGAAATTTTAAGTTTACTAAAACCTTTGTGAAAATCACATCCCTAGAGGGACATAAAAGGAAGAATCCAAATTATTTGGGGTGCAAATACCTCTTTTACCTGAAGAGGAAGGTTGTGATATCCAACCATCCATTTAGGTTAACTTGAAATGAGCAAGAAAAGTGCATCTGAAAATGAATGAACTAAAGTTGTGTAGGTTGAGCAACACGATGGGTAGTTCAACCTAGAACTTTCTATATAGCTTATAACTGCAACATGCATATTGATATGTAACTACTTGTATAGATGTATGAAAAATTATAGAATATTGGAAGACACATTGGTCCTAGTGTGTGTGTATCTGTTACTAGAGATGAAAGGTTAAGAAGTAAATTGAAACATTTTTGGAAACCTCGAACGTAAAAAAATGCACTTGCATTGCTACCACCAATCTAAAACAAATAACAGGTCATTGACATTAGTTAAAAATAATAATGAATTAATAATTGAGTGAATTAAGATAGGAATAAATGTGAAACAAATCCTAGGAACAATGATGTAAGCCAATGCAATTTGAAAAGCACAATGTGTAGTTCAACCTGCAAGTGAACATACACAATGAAAGCACAAATGCAACCCTACATGGATTTTTGAAGAATATTTCAATTTATCTAGGTGTGCGAACCTCTTTTACCTAAGGAGGAAAATTTTGATATCCAACCATCCATTTGGGGTAACATGAAATGAGTAGGAAAAGAACACTTTACAAAGCACGAAGTAAAGTTATGCAAGTTGAACAACACAATGTGTAGTTCAATCGGTAACTTTCTATATAGCTTTAAAGTGTAATGTGCATATTGATATGTAATTAATTCTAGAGATGCATCAAAAAATACAGAATATTGTAAGACACATGGTTGTTGTGCATGTGTGTATCTGTTATGTGAGATGAAAGGTTAAGTCAATTGAAACCTTTGTGAAAACTTCAAATGTTAAAAAGTGTGCTTCTATTGCTTTCACCAATGTCAAATAAATAACATGTTGTATTCCCCTATTGATAAGAAAATGAATTAGTAATTGAGTGAATCGATATAGAGGTAAATGTGAAAAAAAATCCTAGGAATCATGATGTAATCCAATCCATATTGAAAAGTGTGATGCGTAGGTCAACCTACAAGTGTAGATATATAATGAATGCAAAATCATAGACCTAAATGGACATAAAATGAAGAGTTCAATTTATTTGGGGCGCACATAGCTCTTACACCTAAGGAGGAAGGTTGTGAAATAAAACCAATCCTTTGAGATTACATGAAAGGAGAAAGAAAATAACATATGAAAAAGTATGAACTAATGTTGTATAGTTTGAAAGTCACAATGTGTAGTTCAAAAACTGTAACTTTGTGTATAGCATGAAATTATACTTTGTATATTGATATGTAATCACTTATATAGACACATAAAAAAATATAACTATTGCAAGACACATTGCTTGTGGTGCATGTGTATATGTATTATGTGAGAAGAAAGGTTAAGAAGTCAACCAAAACCTTGGTGATAATCTCAAATGAAAAAGAATATGATTGCATTGCCCCCACCAACCTAAAAAAAAATCACACATTGTTTGCATGTATTGATAAAATGTAACATCCCGCTACGCAACCCTGAAGAGTAAGAGCCAAAAGAGGACAAGATTTAATTTTTTTTGATAACATAAAGAATAACTTACACAAAAATTAGTTGCTAATATGATATAACGACCACAAACATGGCCAATCATGGCCGAACATAACCCAAAGAAGAGGACTAATCCACCCTCCAGAGAAAATCCAAACAAGAGAAAACATAATAGCTCCAGAAACTTGCTCTTGAACTTCCTACTCCAGAACTTCTAGCTACGGAAGTTCTAGCTATGGAACTTCTAACTACGGAAGTTCCAGCTACGGAAGTTCCAGCTATGAAACTTCTAACTACAGAACCTCTACTCCAGAACTTCCTGCTCTGGAACCTTTGCTCCGGAACCAACTGCTCCAGAACCATCTGCTCCGGAACCTTCTGCACTACTCTAAAACCTTTGCTCTAGAACTTTCTGCACTACTCCGGAACTCTAGCAGCACTGCTCCGGAACTTTGGCAGCACTACTCCAGAACTTTTGCACTGCTCTGGAGCCTTTGGCAGCACTGCTCCAGAACTTCTGCATTGCTCCAGAACCTTAGCAGCGCTGCTCCAAAACTTTAATAGTGATGCTCCAAAACTTTCATAGTGCTGCTCTGGAACTTTAATAGCGTTGCTCTGGAACTTTCAGCGCTGCTCCGGAACCTTAACAACGTTGCTCCAGAACCTTAACAACAAAAACAAAGATCAAAATAGAAAGCAACGATGCGCCAAAACTTAGTAGACTAAAACATGAAGGAAATATACAACCAAAACTCTAATTTTTGCATTAAAAAATAATGAAGAAAAAGCGATAATGATCATCATAATACAAGCAAGTCCGATACCAACATTGAAACTCGTAAATCAAACATAAACATCTCATTTCTTCTCATTCATCTATATGATTTTATCTTCTCTTTCAAAAATTAAAATATAGATAAATGAATGTACATGAAATAAAAGGCATAACCATGAAATAAAATACATCAACATATAAGACGAGAACAAGAGGGATCAACTTCAACTGGTGCTCCAATAACCTGTACACCGGTCCCCAATGGTGGTGGCAATGCCTCCCTACCATGTGGACTCAAAAGAGGCCACCTCACCATCCTTAGAGGTATTCACAAGTCCCAAGCAGAAAACAGGGCAAGGGTAACATATGACCAACACTCACATCAGACATGGAGCAAACATGGAATACACTGCATTAAGCTAATGACACAACAAGAAGATGCACATACATTAACATGTCGGGTACTACTCACGACTACTAAGGTACAAGGTGCAAGATTATAGACTGGATGGAATGTCATCATGTGTGCTGAAAGGGATGGCACCACATGGAACTAAGTACACTTCTCATACAGACGAGGAGACTCAATCGTGCCCACATCAATGCTCTATAGACGGATAACTCAATGCCTTGTAGATGGATAGGCCTTCTCGTTTAACAAAAAAAGGAATCCATAACAAGAGTGAAATAGAAGAAAAGCTATAAAATCCATCATAAATTAATATTTTTAAACAGTCAAACAAATATTGTTGCTAATCAATCAAATAGCCAATTTCAATCAAGAAGTAGAGGCATAAAAATTCAAAGTGCCCGGATTAAAATTTTAAAACTGGCCCAGTTCAGATTTTGGCATTCCAAGTTGGAATCCGCCTTCAATTTTCAATTTTAAGACCCATAATGAGGTGTTGTACCAAAAAATGTCATTTAAAGCAAGGTTGGGCAAAAACATGAAAAAAAAAGTGTCCGGATTAAAAATCGGACAAAGACCCAATTCGTATTTCGACATTTCTACAAGGAATCCAATTTTACTTTGTATTTTTGTCAAGAGGTTTAAGAGCAGTATCAAAAAAATTCATTTAACAAGAGGGCACAAATTTGGTCAAAAATGAAAGTGCCCAGAATTGAAATCTGCCAAAGACCCAGTTGAGGTCTTGGCAATTCTACATGAAATCCACTCTTAAATTTCATTTTTTAGCAAAGGGATAAAGAGAATCAATAAAAGAAACATTTTTACAAATTGGGCAAAAAAAAGAAGAATAAGGAGCCTGTTAGAACTATAAAAAATCTGATGTTTTCACATTTTGATTTTACTCATAAAATTCCAGATTTGGTCCTTCTGTATGCATATTCCACTCATATTTTTCCATATTGCCCCTTTGAATCCATTGAGTCATGCATTTTTTACATTTTGGTTCCTATCGGCATAAGTCTCCCTCTGTCTCCCCGACCCACTATGTTTTTCTGCTATTCTTTCTGTTTCAGGTGTATCGGTGTAACTGCATTAAGGTCTCTCTGACCCGTTCTTCTTTTGGAAAACGCTTTTTGCCTATTGACAAGACGTTTCTCTTGTTTCAGCGTTTGGAGTTTTCTTCTGGCTGGCAGTTATCGGCATATATCTTTGTGGTTGGGCTAACGTCTTACTGAAGTCACGATGTCTCGGCGATAGGTGCACTGTGGGTTCCCTTCGACGTAGGTTAAAAGGTTTCAGAAAGTGGTCATAGCGAAATATCTCATGTCTTGTCAATCGTGTGTTCCTGGCTTGTTTCGGCCTGACCGTGTGTCTTCGATATAATGTCATGGCGAGTTCAATATGTCTTGCCGACATCACATATGGTTTTCTTTTGACGTGAGTTCATTCTGGTCTCACCGATCGGTGGCAAAAAAATATGGGCATATCGGTATTGGTTGGGCCAATCGCCATAAGGTCTTAGCGAATAGATTTGGGTCTCACCGATGGAACGTAATGTAAGCCTTTTTCGGCATGAGTTTCACTTTCTCTTGGCAATCTATGGTGCCGGAATGACTTCCATTGTGACCTTGCAAATTCTACAAAATGTCTTGCTAAGGGTTTGTGGTTATAGCGACAATTGATCTTTGTCAGCATAGGATTTGCGTTGTCTCGGTGAACTGAGATAACAATGTGGGATTTTCGGTATAGTGAGGAGCTATCTACGTAAGGTCCCCCCAACATTGTTTTGTCTTGCCGATTGCCCGGTGTGTTTTCGTTTCGGTGGGAGATACGTAATGTCACAGCGACACTCATAATGCATTAATACTTTCGGTATAACAAAATACTTCTGCGTGACTTCTCACCGATGGTCAACAGTTATAGCGAGCATGAAATACTAGGTGCAGGGATAAGCGTTTGAATTGCCTTTGGAAGGATGATATGTTGTGTCTGGCCAACTGTTCTACTGGTAAAAATAGAATTTCAAAATCTTGTGGCCTACATGTTGAATGCTTGGAGACTGTTGCTGGCTGACTTTAATTGAGCCCGAATCTTGTGGGGGGCCGACATAATATTTTATTTTGATATTTTTCTCATGTTGATGTATAAATAAGCATGTTGTAGTTGTTAATTAGGACCAAAAATTATATTTTTGATATACTACAAGTAGATACAGTAGAGTAAAATTATCAGACCAGAGGCTATTATTGCATGATTTCACAATGGAGGTATTTATGAGATTCAGTTGATGTTGTTGTATTTCTCTGGTGTCAATTATCTATTGAATTGAAATGAAAAATACTGCTAAGTTGTCTCCATGATTGATTTTTTTGGTTGTTTAAATTAACATAACAAGTTTATGTTTGATCTATCGATACACATTTGTTGTATTTGTCTGATTAATCAATTGGTTCTTTCAAGCAAAGATTAAATCCTTTTATTGATCACAGTAATCAGAGAAACTCATTTTGGATTATTGAAGTAGAACTTAGTAGTCACATTATTACATGTTTATACAAGTTGTAAACAAAACGTATGCCAGATAATTTGTGTTTTCTCTAGAAAGTGTTGCTTATCTTGATCTCATTTGACTCCGCATACCCAACAAGGCACTAGTCTCTGCACTTCATCATTATGAATTCATTTAGTTTCTTTTAATTAGGACTTAGATCAGAATATTGTCACAATTTTCAAGTTGGATTTTATTTGTTCACTCCCATTTGCCATTGTGAACAAGCTGTTGTAAGAGGATTGATTGCAAGTTAAGTTTGCATTAATCAGAAAGGTACACCCGCCCAGGTTTGCAGCACCTAAAGAGTAGAAGGTTGAGTTCCCTTGACCTTGTCTATTACCCTGAAGCGTATTGAGAGATTGGTAGCCTCTTGAGGCTTTTCAGCCTATGTTTTTGAGAGCTAACAAATTGGCGACTTTGCTGGGAAACAATCAGAATCAAAGCCTTACTTATAGAGTCAGAATTATTGCACAGACTCTGTTGGGAACCATAAGTATCAAACATTTTCTCATTTTTGATAAAAGTGAGTGGCGACTCTGACAAAAAAATTTGGCAGTTGTTCATCATGAATGGAAGAAGATCTCAGTATAGGGGAGGTCATACTGGAGCTCCTGCTGGCAGTAGTAAATGGACACATAAGGATGACAAGGTGGATAAAGGAAAGAGGATCAATGAGGACATGTGCATGACTGGAAAAGATAAAACATCAAGAGCACATTGTGAAACATATGATACATGGAGAGATAATTCAAGTGCAGAGCCTTGTACTCCAAAAGACCAAAGAAATCCCTTTTCTTTTCTTGATCCTTAGAAACAGACTGAGTTTAAAGCTGAATTAGAAGCTAAATGAATCACAATTCAACATGAATATGATCAGCAGATGGAGAGTAATCACAAAATTCCTAAAGGAAACCATAAGGCCTCAATTTTTGATGAAGTAAAGGCAAAATTGGAACAACAAGAGAGGAAGATAAAGGAGTTGGAGACTGAATTATAGAAATCCCAAATTACTGATCAGACAGCTGGTGGCTCAAAGTATGTTCAACCTCACAAGCAGGGTGATCATGGTGCAGGACCCTCCAATCAACAGAATGTTCCTTACAATCAGAGTAGGAATCATTACAAGCAGCCAAACTGTCCACCCCATATTCCTACACAGCATACAGGTATGCATCCTCCTTTAGGTCAGCATTACATTCCACAACATAATGTATAGTTTAATAATCCCATGCATCAACATCACTATCCACCTATTCCTCCCCCTCACCAGCATACAACCATGATCAGACAGTTTGATTTAGCTGGTTTTCAGTTATATCCTTACCCTATGGATGGCAGTTGGAGGAACATGGTGCCTAAATTCACAGGAAGTAATGCAATCACAACTAAAGAGCATTTAAGGAGTTTTAATATTTTCATTCAAGATATAGATGTGCCATATGAAGATTTACACATGAAGTTGTTCATGATGTCACTTCTTGAAGATGCCAGGGATTGGTTCAACAGCCTGTCGGCCTTCTCAATCAATTCTCTCCAGGTATTTCAAGGTAGATTCTTAGAGAAATATGGAAATCAAAATGCTCTAGATGCGGCTCTTCATGAATTAATGAGAATTCAAAAAAATCATAATGATTCAGTCTATGATTTCAACCGAAAATTCAACAAGTTGCATACTAAAATACCTCCTGGATCAAGGTTGCCAGATTCCATTGCATTGAGTGTCTATTTAAATGCATTTGATCCTAAGATAGGGTATGAACTGAGAAGTAAATCCCCAAGAGATTTGGCTAAAGCACAGAAGATAGCACTGACAATTGAAAACAACAGGAAGGTTGCTGGTATGATTAATAAAAGAGACAACCCGAGGCCTCCTCAACAAAACAATAATTATCAGTATAGACAAGAGAATACATACATAAATGAGAATAGAACTGAAAGGCCAAGGTTGCATGATATTCCTTACAATACAGACTAGAAAGATGGGAAACTTGTAAATGCCAGGCCTAGAGGCAAGGAGACTCCTAATCCACTAAGCAAAAGGGGAACTTACATGGTGAGTAATAATTACTTCTGTGAAGTTTGTAATCACCCACATTCTCCAGACTATTGTGTGGTAGCTCAAAAGATGCAAGAAGAGGGAATTTTGATGGAAGATAATGGAGAAGATCACTAGATTTATTTGACTTCAAATACCTTTTATCTTACTGAGGAAAGAAATTCATCTTCAGAGGATGAAGGTTATGAATATGATGTTTCAAATCAGAAATATAATGTCCATATGGCTGAACAGCAGATCTTTTATGATTCTGATGAAGATTACACAGAGCCACCTCTTGTAGAGGCACCTACTCACTGTAGTGTAAGGAGACTCACTAAAGATGAAATAGAAAGAATAACTGTTGCTATAGTTGAGAAAGCCAAAAGTCAATACTGGTTGAGAAACATAAAAGTAAATGAGCTAGATGGAGTTCCTAGGGGAATTTTTATAAAAGATCAAAATACAACACAAGAAACTGTAAAAAAGCCAGAAAACAAGCAGCATAATAAAATCGAAAAGAAGCCTATCCAAGAGCAAAAAGTTGCAAAATTATACAAGGAAATTCAAAATTCTGATCAGCCTAATAAAAAAGAAAAAGAAGAGAACAAAGGAGAAGCGCCAGAACTGAAAAAGACTGTTAAGATGGAGTGCTCCTCTTTTGACTTCACAGAGGCGTTATCCCAGGTAAAAATGTCTGTTCCATTACTTGAATTGATGAAAATTAAGGAGTACAGAGGTAATGTTGTCCAATTGATTACAAATGGAAATGAAAAACATATGAATTCTGAAGAAGTCAATAGGCCGGAAAAGATAAATAAACCAGATGTCTGTTTGAGTGATGTTTTATCAAATCCTCCTCAAGTTGATCATTTTTTCATCACATTGCTTATAAATAATAAATTGCTGAGGAACTGCATGATAGATTCTAGTGCTACTATAAATATTATGCCAGTAGGTGTTATGAAGCAGCTGGGCTTGTGTGTTGATACATATGAAGGGAAGTGCTATGCAATGGATAACAGACTTGTACCTGTGATAGGCATTATGAGAGGAGTTGAAGTCAAGCTGGCTACTTTTCCACAGGTGGCTTATAATATAGATATTACAGTGATTGATACTCCTCCACAGTTCGGTATGCTTTTTTCAAGACAGTGGACAGCTGCTGTTGGTGGAAATGTTCAATTTGATTTGTCTTATGCTACTATTCGAGTGAATGGTCAAGATGTGAAGTTATATAGGGAGCCAAGAATGAGTCAACTTGTTGAATGTGTGCCACAAGATCAAATTAATTGTTTTTGTGATATTGATCTTGGGAATTTTAAAATTGAACCAGCCTAGCTAGAATTAACAAATAGTGATCCAATTGAAAAACATGCTGCACAGAATTGTAATGGCGTATAGAAGATGTACTTTGATGGAGCTTGTAGTCAAGAGGGTAATGGCGCTGGGATTTTTTTTGTTTCCCCTAAAGGTACTACTTTTAAATATTCATTCTTGTTGGCATTTGAATGTACAAACAATGTGGCAGAATATGAAGCTTTGTTGACAGGATTGAATATAGCTGTGAAACACAAGATTAAATTGCTGGCTGTTTTGGGCGATTATGAGTTGGTTGTTTCACAGATTAAATCAAAATATGCAGCAAAGCACAAAAGTTTAAAACAATATAGGAATACTGCATGGGACACAATTGAATTGTTTGATGCTTTCTCAATTGAGTGGATCGATAGGTCAAAGAATATAATGGCTGATTTTTTAGCAAATGTGGCACTCAAAAGAGATGATATTACACTGGCTGGGGTGTCACAGATTGAGTTCAAGATGAGGCCTATTTTTCCTGATAACGTTTATAGCTGGAAAGTTTTCAATGATGATACAGACCTTTTGAAATTCCTCAATTGTATAGATTAGTATGAGGCCCAGGAAATTGATTTCAATGCTTTTGTTGAAGTGGATGGGAAGCAAACTATGTTTGGCAAGGAAATATTGCAGCTCAAAACAAATAAATTTCCCAAGGGTCTAATGGCATTAGAGAGGCTGTATGATGGAAATGATAGATCTCTAATGAAATAAACGCCAGTCAGGAGAGAAGATATTGAAGAAGTCAACTTGAGGATTGAGATAGCACCAAGAAAGGTATACATTGGAAAAGGGATCAGCCCTAAAATTAGGAGAATGCTGATAGAGTTGCTGAGAAAGTACAAGCATGTTTTTGCTTGGTCTTATGAAGATCTGAAAGCATACAAGGAAGACTTATTTCAGCATGAAATACCATTGAAGCTAGACGCCAGGACTTTTAGACAAAAGCAAAGGCCTATAAATCCAACACTGGAGCCTAAGATGCAGGAGGAATTGATAAAGCTCAGGGACAAAGGAATTATTAAGCCAATCAGACATTCAATGTGGGTTTCAAATCTAGCTCATGTTAGAAAGAAGAATGGTGACATCAGATTATGTGTGGACTTTAGAAATCTGAACATGGCATCTCTCAAGGATTATCCTCTATCCAACATGGAAGTAATATTACATAAAGTGACAGGCTATGAGCTATTGTCCATGATGGATGGGTTTTTTGGATACAATCAGGTTAAAGTCAGGGAATCTGAGCAATACAAGACAACATTTACAACTTCTTGGGGAACATATGTATACATAAGAATGCCATTTGGTCTCACCAATGCTGGAGCGAATTTTCAAAGAGCTATGGATGTGGCATTTGATAATTTGATTAATATTATCATGGTGCTTTACCAAGATGACTTGACTACTTATTTGAAGAAGGCTGAAGATCATGTGCAACATCTTGAAAAGGTATTTATCAAAGCTCTTGAATATGGTATTAGTTTAAATATAAAGAAGTGTCATTTTGCAGTCACAAAAGGTAAGCTCTTGGGTCATATTGTTTCAAAAGAGGGAATTAGAATAGACCCTGAGAGAGTTGAAGCTATTGATAAAATTCTTATTCCCAAGACTATTAAGGCAATACAATCTTTCTTTGGACAAATTAATTTTGTCAGAAGATTTGTTTCTAATTTTGCTGAGATCATCAAACCCATATCTAAAATATTGAAGAAAGGACAAAAAATGGACTGGACTGCTAAAGCTTTGGATGCTTTTATGTCTATCAAAAAAGCTATGAAAGAGGCTCCTATTCTTAAATCTCCAGATTTTACAAAGCCTTTTCAAATTTTTTCATTTGCCTCAATGCATACTATTGCTGTTGTGATGTTACAAAAAAATGATGATAGCCATGAACAACCTATGTCTTTCTTTAGTAAATCATTACAAGGGTCTGAATTGAAGTATGACATTATGTAAAAGTAGGCATTTGCACTAGTGAAAGATATTAAAGCATTCAAACCATATCTTGTTGGGGCAAAAGTAGTTGATTTTGTCCCTCATGCTGTTGTCAAAGACATTTTAACACAATCTGAAGTCACAAGGAAAAGATGCAGATGGATCAACAAGATTCAAGAATTTAACATGGAAATATAGATCACTAAGTTGGTAAGAGGCCAAGGCTTGGCTAAGCTGATGGAAAAAACTAATATTGAGGCAAATCAGATATGCAATGTTGAAGAAGGGGCTGCAGTTGCAAGCATTGAATAGAATCCTTGGTATACTGATGTTATGCATTATCTTAAATATATGAAGTGTCTAGATAGGTTAAGTGACAACCAAAGGAGAACTTTGAGGTTGCAGGCATCAAATTATGTCTTTATTGATGGAGATTTGTTTTGGAAGAACAGGGAGGGCATATTGTTGTTATGTCTGGATGAGTCACAGGCCAAGCATGTTCTAGGTGAAATGCATGAAGGAGTTTGTGGAGGTCATTACTCAGCAAAGACAACTGCACACAAAATTCTCAGGGCTGGGTATTATTGGCCAAAGGTTTTTAATGATTCCTTTACACATGTGAGAAAATGTGAGGCTTGCCAAAGGTTTTCTAGAAAATTGAAGTATCAGGGTGCTTTGCCGCTTCGACCTTTGTAGGCTGATGCCCCTTTTCATCAATGGGGAATTGATTTCATTGGAGAAATGCAAGAGAAGTCAAGTGGAGGACATAGATGGATATTAGTTTCCACTAATTATTTTACAAAGTGGGTGGAGGCAGTCCCAACCAAGTAGGCTACAAGTAAAGTTGTAACAAATTTCTTGATGGACAACATTATCACCAGATTTGGTACACCATTGAGGATAGTCATAGACAATGGGATGTTCTTTAGATCAGATGAATTCAAAAGCTTTTGTGGTAAGTATGGCGTTACTATTTCTTATGCATCTTCTTATCATCCACAAGCCAATGGTCAAGCTGAATCTAGCAATAAAAGTCTTTTGATGATTATAAAAAGGATGCTGGGACAGAACAAGAAGGCTTGGGATTCAAAGTTAAAACTGGCTGTGTGGGCTGACAGGATCACTGTGAAAAAGGCAATTGGAAAATCCCCATTTGAATTAGTGTATGGAACACAAGCCAGGATGCCTTTGCAGAGTTTGTTACCAATATACAAGTTTGTTTTACAGGAAGATTTGGAAGTTCCTGAGCCTATGGAGGACAGAATGGAGCAATTGGCTGAACTTGATGAGGTAAGGAGAGAGGCCCAAAGTCAAAACATGAAGTTGCAGACATAGATGAAGTATCTATTTGATAAGAAGGAAAAGGATAGAAAGTTTGAATAGAATGACTTAGTGTTGATGTGGAATGCAAGGTGTCAGGAGAAGGGAAAGCATGGTAAATTTGAAGCTTTGTGGCTGGGACCTTTTGTTGTTGTTGGAAAAAGGGGTCAAGACTCATATTATCTAGAAAACATGGCTGGTGATGATCAGGAATTGCCTGTTCATGGGCAATTCTTGAAGCAATTTTTCTCTTGAGCAACATAGAGGATTAAGGGTTGCCAGTGCATGGACAACTATTGCTCATCCTCTTTAAAATTATTTTCCATGCACAGTAGTTTAGGTTCTCATCCATCTCCATTTCACTGTCATTTTCCATTCATTTTGCATCCATTTCTCTTCCATCTTGCATTCTCTACATTCATTTCCATTGCCATTCATTCCATTTCTGCTCACTGGTTCATCATTTCTGTGTCTAGTCTGCTCACCCAAGATTCTGGATCCTTGCAATGATCTGACTATCATTCATCCCCAGACGGAGCCACTGCTAGAACTATAAAAAATTTGATGTTTTCACATGTTGATTTTACTCATAAACTTCTAGATTTGGTCCTTCCGTATGCATATTCCACTCATATTTTGCCATATTGCCCCTTTGAATCCATTGAGTCATGCATTTTTTACATTCTGGTTCCTATCGGCATAATTTTCCCTCTGTCTCCCCGACCCACTATGTTTTTCTACTAATTCTTTCTATTTCAGGTGTATCGGTGTAACTGCATTAAGGTCTCTCCGACCCATTCTTCTGGCAAATGTTTGTTTCCTATCAGCAAGACATTTCTCTTGTTTCGACGTTTGGATTTTTCTTCTGCTGGCGGTTATCGGCATATATCTTTGTGGTCGGGCTATCATCTTACCAAAGTCATGATGTCTCAATGACATGTGCACTGTGGGTTCCCTTCGGTGTAGGTTAAAAGGTTTCAGCAAGTGGTCATAGCGAAAGATCTCATGTCTTGCCGATCGTGTGTGCCTGGCTTGTTTCGGCTTGACCGTGTCTTTGGTATAATGTCATGCGAGTTCAATATGTCTCGCCGACTTCACATATGGTTTTCTTTCGACGCGAGTTCATTCTGGTCTCACCGATCGGTGGTGAAAAAATATGGGCATATCGGTATTGGTCGGGCCGATTGCCATAAGGTCTTAGCGAATACATTTGGGTCTCACCGATGGAACGTAATGTAAGCCTTTGTCGGCATGAGTTTCACTTTCTCTTGGTGATCTATGGTGCCAGAATGACTTCCGTTGTGACCTTGCAAATTCTACAAAATGTCTTGCCAAGGGTTTGTGGTTATAGCGACAGTTGATCTTTGTCAGCATAGGATTTGCTTTGTCTCAACGAACTGACATAACAATGTGAGATTTTTGGTATAGTGAGGAGCTATCTACGTAAGGTCCCCCTGACATTGTTTTGTCCTTCTGATTGCCCGGTGTGTTTTCGTTTTGGTGGGAGATACGTAATGTCATGACGACACTTAGAATGCATTAAGACTTTCGGTATAACGAAATACTTCTGTGTGACTTCTCGCCGATGGTCAATAGTTATAGCGAGCGCGAAATACTGGGCACAGGGATAAGCGTTTGAATTGCCTTCGGCAGGATGATATGTTGTGTCTAGCCGACTGTTCTACTGGTAAAAACAGAATTTTAAAATCTTGTGGCCGACATGTTGAATGCTTGAAGACCATTGCTGGCTGACTTGAATTGATCCTGAATCTTGTGGGGGGTTGACATAATATTTTATTTTGATATTTTTCTCATGATGATGTATAAATAAGCATGTTGTAGTTGTTAATTAGGACTAGAAATTAGATTTTTGATATACTACAAGGAGATACAGTAGAGTAAAATTATTAGACCAGAGGCTATTATTGCATGATTTCACAATGGAGTTATTTATGAGATTCAATTGATGTTGTTGTATTTCTCTGGTGTCAATTATCTGTTGAATTGAAATGAAAAGTACTGCTAAGTTGTCTCCATGATTGATTTTTCTGGTTGTTTAAATTAACATAACAAGTTTATGTTTTATTTATCGATACACATTTGTTGTATTTGTGTGATTAATCAACTGGTTCTTTCAAGCAAAGATTAAATCCTTTTATTGATCACAGTAATTAGAGAAACTCATTTTGGATTATTGAAGTAGAACTTAGTAGTCACATTATTGCATGTTTATACAAGTTGTAAACAAAACGTATGCCAGATAATTTGTGTCTTCTCCAGAAAGTGTTGCTTATCTTGATCTCATTTGACTTTGCATACCCAACAAGGCACTAGTCTTTGCACTTCATCATTATGAATTCATTTAGTTTCTTTTAATTAGGACTTAGATCAGAATATTGTCACAATTTTCAAGTTGGATTTTATTTTTTCACTCCCATTTGCCATTGTGAACAAGCTGTTGTAAGAGGATTGATTGCAAGTTAAGTCTGCATTAATCATAAAGGTACACCCGCCCAGGTTTGCAACACCTAAAGAGTAGAAGGTTGAGTTCCCTTGACCTTGTCTATTACCCTGAAGCGTATTGAGAGATTGGCAGCCTCTTGAGGCTTTTCAGCCTACATTTTTGAGAGCTAACAGAGCCCACAAATCATATTTTTCTCAACAGCCCATTTCATATATGCTGAGAATGTACAAAAATCAGTCATAGCCAATACTATTGAGCATAAACTTGAGTCTAAAACAAAAAAAAATCAAACCCCAAGCAATACAAAAAAGAAATAGAGGAGTTCCTCCAATTTTCATATAATAAAAATAACCCAGATCAAAAAAATCTCAGCCATACAAGATACACGACTAAATGCCCAATTACCAGCCATACCAGATTGAAAGATAATAGAAGAGTACTTCAATTTTCTCCAAAAAAAAATGGAGGAATGCTCTAATTGTAAAGCACGACTGGAATCCAAACTGGGGCAACAAGCAAGAAATGGCATGCAAAAATGCACAAGCAGATGCCCACCAAAAAATTCTCAGTAAAACTCCATAATATTCCCAAAATCTACTGCCCAATTCAAGGGTTTTCCTTCTTCTTCCAAAGCTTAAAATTTCTTTTTCTCCCCAAAAGAACATGAATAAAAGTAAAAGTCCCCAAATCAAAGACAAGGATGTTCCTTTATACCTTTTCTATTAACTAAACTCCACCCCATAAAATGAAATGAAATAAATCATTTTATTAGGCAAGCTATTAATGCTCTCCAAGAAATTAATTAAAATCACCAAAAACACCAAAATACTCTATTTCAAATAAAAGTAGTGATTTAATTCCAATCATCCAAATACACAAAGCTCCCCAAAAAGGGGTTAATAAAATCATTTAAATTTTTTGAATGAAATATATCATTCTCTCGAATGATCAATAAAAAAAATCATTTAAAATAACATATTTAAAAATATGATGGGTAAAACCATTTAAATCTCCCATCAATAAAACACTATAAATACCATATTTAAAATCATGAAAAGATACCAATGAAGGCCCATCATAACACTGACAATCTGAATAAAATATATAAGAACACATAAAATATTAATGAAAACCAAAACCAAATACCTCAATAAAATATACTGGTAAACCACATACAATTGAAGGGTGTGCCAGAACATACGACAAAAAGGTGCTCTAGAACATACAGCTGAAAGGTGCTCTGGAACATATGGCGGAAAGGTGCTCCAGACGTTACTGTTAGGTAACCGGGCGGTAAGACATCAATAAGGAAAACACTGCCCTAACAGGGTACAGTGGGATAGGGGAAAACATTTGGCCTATGACTACCTCCAGTAACCACCATCAGGGAAGGTACGCTCAGACCTGTAAAGCCAGGTGGAGTCGATACCTGGTACCTATAACGTAGACATTGCATATACATATATACATAGCCGAAGCACATACTACATCCTAACTATAGTTAGCTACCATATATATCAATTACTTGCATTATCATAACTAATCATAATAACCTTTCACTAAATCACAATATCTAACCTCATTATAATAACATTTAACATTTAAAATATCAAATCAAGAATTAAAATACTATCTTACCAGCCTGGGTTTAGAGAGGTGTTACATAAAATAATGAATTAGTAGTTGAGTGAATTAGGTTAGGTATAAATTCATAACACATCCTACAAAGTATGATGTAATTGTGTGTAAGTTGAACAACACATAGTGTAGTTCAACCTATAAGTGGACATATGCAATGGAATCAAAATTATAGCACTACATCAAAATGAAATGAAGAATTCACTTTATTTTAGGTTGATACACATCTTTTACCTAAAAAAAGGTTGTCTAATCCAACCAATCTTTTTACATAACTTGAAATGAGTAGGAAAAGCACATCTTACACAACATGAACTAAATTTGTGTAGGTTGAACAACACAATATACATTTCAACTTGCAACTTTGTGTGTGGCCAAAAATCATAAGGTGTAAAATGAAATATATACAGTACCTATACAAATCCATGACATAATATAGAATATAGTAAGATAAATTGGTTGTGGTGTATGTGTATATCTAGGTAAAATTTTCTTTTACAAAATGTCTTGTTTTTACCTATATCTACATTTGTGTTTTGAATAAAATTTAATCCTATAGCTCTAAATTAGTCTGTAATCTATCATTTAACTTTTTCCACATAATGATGAATTCTGAAAAAAAATCATGGACTCTATAGATATAACCTCCCCTTTCTAATGATAAATAAACATTCTTTCTAATAAAATTCAAACATCACATTAAGGGAAGTTTCAATGCAAATGTCAGCTATGCTCATTATTCCTGCTTAATTCCTATAAAACATACTCACTTACACCACTAGTTATTTCCGATATAATTAACTCAGTGGTGAGGGACCTCGTCTATTCATTGTAATAGAAATTTTTTAAAGTACATTTAGTGGCATACCATGATTGTAGCCAAATGAATTTAACATTATATAATAGCTAATGTACTTCCCAGACCTAATTATATTAAATAAAAATACTATAGTCAATAATGATAAGGGAAGAAATTAACATGACCTAAATTTTGTTATAGACTGTGAAGATATCTCATTTAAACATTCAAAAATATCAAATCTAAACGCATGTTTTTCTTCTATCTAGATCCTAACACTAGTACACAAATATGAGAATTTAACTTTCCTTACCCTAATTGAATTAGTCTTAGATTAAGGGCGAGTCATGGGTGCACATGGATTCATTATACTAAGAGAAGCAAATAGAAAACATTTGATTCATCAATGCAAGAAATCTCAATTCAATTCCATGTTGTTTACATATTTATTACAAATTATGCATAATAAAAGCAAGTGATTTTCAAATAAATTACAGTAATAAATAAAACACGTGCACCTTAAAAATCATATTTTTTATTTCATCCTATATTTTTCAATACAAATCATATCTTATTGTCAACTATTTGTTATAGTAGGTAACATGTGTAGTGTATACACCTAAAAATGGTTTGGATAATCTAATTAATTAAATATGATTTATTTGATTAATTAACCCTTCTATTTTCATCTACTTATAAATAAATAGAAATATTTATTTATATAGTTCACATTTAATTCTTCTATCTTTATCATATAATTTCATCTTAATTAAATAAATAAATCACATACTTTGTTTTATTTAATTATCGAATTCTCCTATTTTAATCACATCATTCTATCTTAATTAAATAAACAAGTTCACATACTTTGTTTTATTTAGTTATCCATTTCTTCCATCTTAATTTAATAAACAACTTACTATAGTTTTTTTTATTAAATTTAAAATCTTCTTTTACTAAATTGAATAAATCCAAATATTCAATTAAGGTATTTATCTACAACTAATTCATCTTTTCATTCATAATATGCACCTACCAAATTAGATATTTGATATCTAATTAAATTCAACTCAATCTTCATGGGTAAATTTGGAGACAAATTGGAGACAAATTTGCATGCAAACCTCTTCATCTTCTTCCATTGATTCTTCCTATCCTCTGGCTAAATGTTTTTGTGGGGAGGAACAATCTCCATAATCATCTCAGGCTTCTTCATCTTTCACCATTGAATCCTTCATATCAAATCCAGACCTTTGCTTTGATGCCCGTTCACAAATGTGTTGTTGGGAATCTTAAATACAACCTTTGTCTACAGGAAAATGATCCCAATTTTGTTCAAACTTTGCAGAAATATCAATTGAGAAATCAAGCATTTTAGCAAATAGAATTAGCAAATAGCATATCATTTAGTTTATAATCATGTCTTTCATTATATATTTCATCTTAATATAGCTTCTATTATCATATCACAACAAATAGCTTTCATTATCAACAATCAATATCATAGCTTTTTACATCATATAGCTTGCATATCATTTAGCAATCATATAGCTTATCATTCTCATTCTCTAGATTGGCATTTTAATAGTCACAATGCTTACAAAATCTGAGAGCCTTGTGATTTAATAAATCTTTAGAGATAGAGAGCAATATGACATTTTCAATAGATTTCTTGCTTTTATTAGATTAATTGTTGTTTAAATTTATTGATATAATGTCTTATTGATTGTTTTTTTCATTCATTACACATATTTTACTCACACATAAATTGGCGCCCACCGTGGGGCCCAAAAACCCCATTTTAAACATATTTTTTCTGAAAAGTATACTTGCATGCTTCTGACGTGTTTTCTTTTAGCACGTTCGAGAGTTTTTATGGCGCATACAACAGATCTTTTAGCGCATATGAGCATTGTTGCGGTACATCAACATAATATTCCAATGCATATGACCTCTGTTCCGGTGCATCCAAGTTTATGCTTCACCAGTCAGGGAGTTCTCTTTTAGGGCATCCATAAATTTCTATAGCACATAGAACTTTTATTATAGCACATTTACTTTATGTTTTAGTGCATCTGATAACTGTTGTGGCACATCTAAGTATTTTTGTAGAATCTTAAAAATTTGAGGACTAATTTCTATTTTTTGTGTTCCAGGTGCAAAATACACTTGTCAAAGACAATTATTGGAAACACTTACGCTAGTCAAAGATGAAAATTCACAAATTACTAATGGTGTTTGCAGGGATTTAATTTTGTTATTTCTTTTTCCTTTGGTTAAGATAGTGCATCTAGCTTAATTAAAGAAATAGTTTGAACCCCATATTCTCTGTGTTTCAAAAGCAATAGGCTTATGCTCTCCCCTTAACTGGGTGATCAAAATGCTAGACTTGCTATCCTGCTTTATTAACACCTTTAGAAGGCCTGCCATAGTGGGAAAAAGTACTCACCCTACAAGAATGACCTAAGTGGGAACAACCAAAGCCAGGTTTTCCTACCCACTCTAATCAAAAGTGAATTTAGGGAAACCCACAATTCAACAGAAATGTGCAAGATAACCATTCCAAAAATCTTTGTTCTAAAGATTGGGAGGTCTCCTGAGGGAGTATATCATTTGCCACTCTGAACGGATACCTTTTCTAAGAACTTTAGTGTAGAATCCAACTGTGTTAGTTTCTGAACAATTTTTATATCATGGTGCAAGAGGAGGGAAGATTCTACCCCCAAGACACTCACCATATAACTATTGGAGACCCTGGCCAAAAGTGGAGGATTCGACTTTGGTTAAGACTTGGGAAAGGAAAAAACACAGGTTCCCTCTAGGGGGTGACAAGGCCGTGTGAGCTGACATAGTTGCAAGTCATGGGCTATGATATTCTAAGTGACCTACTTGACAATTAGAAAAGTCCTTGAATTATCTTTATTTGTGTCAAACCTGTGGAAATTGAAAGAATCAAACCTAATTCTAGAACACTCACTACATGTTTAATATATAGAATCTGAAACAACTATTTACAATCTGGCTTTAGTGTGTGAAGTTATTTTCAAAGGTATCATCCAATTAGATCATCAAACTCCAAAGATTTACAAGAAAAAAACCCCTCAAAATATTCATTTGGTCAAAAAATTACAACTTGGAATTAATCTTTTTACTGAGAAAAAGTAAAACTGGACAAAATTGTGAAAATACTGACAACTCCCAGACCAGTGCATTTACATTGTTTTAGTGCATATACTTAGTCTTTTAGTGCATCTTCCTAGTTTAAACAGCACATCAAAACTTTGTTTTAGTGCATATGTCCAGTTTTACAACACATCTACACCTAGTCTATCAACACATTTATCCAGAATATCAACACATTTAAACTTTGTTTCAGCGCATCTACCCAGTTTGTCAGCACATTTACCCAGTCTATTAGTGCATGCATCCAATCTGTCAACACATACACCCTACTTTATAGTGCATCTACAATATCTTATAGTGCATACACCCTATCTTTCAGTGCATTCACATTTTGTTTTAGTGCATCTGAGGTTTGTTATAGTGCAGCCAGTAAATGAAAAAACCAGAGAGCTATTTTTCCCTTCAGTCAGACAGTTAACCTCGAAATCTATATTTTTATTAGAACATAAACATTTTATTAGTCAACACATTGTCTCAAATTTGTCAAAAACTAAACTTTTCAAGTAAAAAAATCCTAAACTAAACCAAGATCTTACAATTTTAAAGTTCCTTATCATCAAACACAACTCTTGATTATTACGTTAAGTTTCATTATCAGGATCAGTCATCCTACAATAGTGAAATGAAGCAAGATAATCAGATTTTAACTTTATCTCATCAATAGAATTTTTCATTCTATTTGACTCCGTTAATATCCATTCCAGCACTCATCCAAACAAAAAGATCAAAGTTTAGTGAAGATAACAACACTTGTATGCCAATTTTGACAAGGTTACAAAGACAAAAACTTAGAGAAAAGAAATTGAAACACTAAATACCATGGCTAAAGAAAATCCCTTTCATAGATTCCACCAAAAGGACGGTAATGAAATAACCCAAGAGGACATTCAAACTACACAACAAGATCCTAACTTCCACCAATTCATGGAAAAAGTCTTAGAACAAGATATGGAAAAATACCTTTTGATGCTAGTTGAACTAGGTGCAAAACTTCCAAAGGACTTTGATGTTAGTCAACTAAAAGAAGCACCTAGATAGCAGCTGAAACGAAACCACAAAACACACAACACACAAATCAAGTAAATGTCTTAACGCATCAAATGCAAAAAATGCAACAATAACTTCAAGATATGCAAAAAGGGACCACAGAAAGGTACTCATTACAGGACATTTTTCCCTATCCTTTTGATCCAAGTGTAGACATGATACCATTTCCTAGACATTGTGAATTCACAAAATATGACAAGTACAATCGTAAAACTAATCTAATTGATCATGTGAGGGAATTTAGAACCATGAGTCTAGAATTTTCACAAGAGGAAACTTATCTAATGAGGTTGTTTCCAAGAATCCTAGGAGGTCAATGTATGGAATGGTTCTCTAAACTACAACTAGGAATTTGATCTTTTGAAGAAATAGTCAACAGGTTTATCTCACAATTCTCCTATAATATTCAACATGAGATAACAATAAAGGACCTTTACAATACCAAACAAAAGAAAGGTGAAACATTCCTCTCAGTTCTACAATGATGGCAAAGGTTGTTTGCTAGGTATCCTTGTTCCATACTTGAAGAGGAAAAGATGGAACTATTCATTGACAATCTAACTAATGAAATGAGCTACAGGCTTGAACTACAATGTCAACCTACATTTGAGAAAGTGATTGAAAATGGGCTCAAGATAGAAGAAGCCTTGGTCAAAAGAGGGGTAATAAAACATTACAATGAAGGATCAAACAATACAAACTCCTTGAATCACTACAACAACAATGATAATCCCAAGTTTTGGAAAAAGAATAGAAATACTGGTAATAATGATGCTGCAAATGAAACAAAAAATGTGAAACCGATATTTAACTTGATGGAAACAACTGCGAAGACCAATCAAAACAATGACCAAAACATCAATCAAAATGTCAATCAAAACAACAATCTAAACAATGGAGAATCTAAACCACAATCATATCAAAACCCATCAAATTGAAGAAGATTCACACCATTTGGACAAACACTAGAATCAACAATGAGAGAACTTCTTACACATGGACTTATCACATTACCTGAAGAAAGAAATTGGGAACTAAGAGTCAAGCCATCTTGGTGGAATGATGCAAATTTCTGTGACTTTCATAAAAACAAAGGACATAAAAGGAATGATTGTATGTAGTTGAAACATCTAGTACAATATTTGATTGACAACAAGAAGGTATTCATAGAAGGACATCAAATGAACAATGATCATAGTGCATTTAAAAATCCTTTACCAAATTATGAAAAGGGAGAATCTTCTTCTCCAAACAGTAAAGGTAAAAATGTAAATTACATTTATGACAACACCATTAATTGTATTTCGGTGGTTGAGAGGAATGGTGTCACTGATAATCAAACTAATAACATCGGAATCAATGACATCATACCACTAAATTTGATCCCGAATATGGATACATCCAACAATCAGATCAATGTCATAAAAATCAGGGAAAACCAAGATTATCAACTAGTCAATGTGACAACAAGGGGGCAATCCAAGGTAATATTGAAAGGAGTTTCATCTAAAACCATTGATACTCCTTCAAATCAGTACAACATAGTTGATCAACTATAGAAAATAGTAGCACAAATATTAATTTTGGAACTCCTTAAAATATCACCATCTCATAAGGAGGTTTTGGAACAAGCTCTTGTGGCCACAATAGTACCCAATAATCTGAATTTTTGTCAATTCCAGGCTATGGTGGGATACTTAACCATGCCTTACTACCTATCATTTTTTGAACAAGATGATGTATCACTTACTCATCCACATAATGTTGCCCTTCATATTGAAGTCTTAATCCACAAACACCGGGTTAAACATGTCCTAATAGATGGTGGAGTTGGTTTAAACATTTGCACTTTAAAATTGATCCGTGCACTAGGATATTCTGATAATGTTATTGATGCCAGAAGGAGAATCACAATAAAAGCCTATGACAAAGAAGAGAGATCCTCCAACGGATTGATTGTGTTGCCTATTCAAGTAGGACCAATTGTGAAGAATATTGTTTTCCAAGTATTAGACAAAGATCTGACTTATAATATACTCTTGGGATGTCCCTGGATTCATGAAATGCAAGCAATACCTTCAACTTATCATCAGTGCTTAAAGTTTTTTTTCAATGGACAAGAAATCACTAATTTAGCTGACTACAACAATCCCCAATATTGTAGCATGCTTAAAATAGCTCAAGACACTTTTGTGCCCCATAATAGGGAAAAAAATACTTCTAGTTCATCCAATGGTGAAAGACAACTAAACGTTGTATCTAAATGGGTTGAGAAAAAGGACTAGTCAAAAGAGACAAGTGTTGCTGACTCCACTCCATCAAACAATGAAGCTCAACTGGATTCTCTATCATGACAATTCAAAAAAAAGATCCAATTAAAAGACAAAGGCATGTGAGAGTATTCCATTAAACAATCTTTGTGTTTTTCACAGTTGTTACCATCTCCGAAATCATATGGGCAGTCATCAACATCAATACAACCATCATCACAAACTACTACAGTTATAAATGATATATTTGTCAAGGCAGATACTTTAGAGGATGAATCTGAAGATAAGGCCATACTCAATTGGCTCTACAAAGATGAGGAAGCATCTACATCGACAACTATCGGCATAAAGACAAATCAATATGGAAAGGGAAAAACAATATTAGAGAAAATGGGGTATGAAGGACAAGGACCTATTGGAAAAATAAAAGAGGGAATTATAGAACCCATTCAACCTCTCACACTTCAGTCAAAAGACAAAACATGACTGGGTTATACAAGGGAAACAAAAGAAGAAAACACTCAGAGTTGTTGAAAGAATCCTTCAAATGCGAGATAGTTTTGAAACAAATTCCAATGAGTATGAGTGGGATTATTTATTTGAAGCATCATACAAGAACATACCAATTGATGTCATAAAAGAGTATGCACCCACACGTGAGGAGGGACAAAGCTCAGGGGTTAGACCCCTTGTATTTGGATCACAAAATATCGATGACTCAAGTGAGGATGGACAAATATCGAGTGAGATAGATGACTTGGAGGAGATTAATACCATATACCTTGACATCACCACTAAAAAAATTGAAAAAATTGCTATTAGAACCCTTACTGTCATTGACCTTAGCCAATCTAATGACTTTCTACCCTTAATGCATCCTGAACTTATTGACTAGGAACCAACTGAACCTATCAATATTCCTATCTTTGTGAATGATGATGCTATTGTAGATTTCCTTTGTTGTGACAAACCTGACACAAGTTCTAATCATAATTCTCATAACGACTCTTTGGGTCAGGAGGGTGTCAAATCTTTTAGTTGCAAAATTGTAAACATGAATAATGGATCTAATGGTGAAAACCATTTAATGGCAGCATTAGATCTCAAAAAAGTAAAAATAAAGAACACATATGATGGTGAGAACCTCTTTGAGGCACCAAAATATGGGAGATTTGATACCCTTCCAGAACACTATCATGAAAGATCATCAGTATTGGTGGAGCCTACAAAGTCTATCAATAGTGGCACAACAAAAAAAGCAAAGACTCTACATCTGGTAGCATCTATGAATAAACAAGAAAAGCCTGAATTCATCAAGTTCTTTGAAGAAATACACATTAACTTTTCTTAGTCTTACTCTAATATGCCAGGTTTAGACCCAAATATTCTAATGCATCATTTATCTCTACCATCTGGAATAAAACCTGTGAAACAAAAACTAAGGAAAATGCATCCACATATTGCCTTGTTGGTAAAGGCCGAGATGAAAAAGTTGTTAGATGTTGGATTCATTAGATCTATTGATTATGTTGAGTAGATTTCTAATATTGTACTTGTTTCTAAACCGGTTAATAGTATCAGAATATGTATTGACTTCAGAGACCTCAACAAGGCATGTCCAAAGGACAATTTTCCTTTACCAAACATTGACATTATTGTCGACTTAATAGCAGGAAATTCCATGTTATCACTAATGGATAGCTTCTAAGGTTACAACCAAATCAAGATAGTACCAGAAGATAGGAGAAGACAACATTCACGTGTCCATGGGGAACATTCTGTTGGAATGTCATGCCTTTTGGTTTGAAAAATGTAGGAGCTACATATTAACAAGCAATGACCACCATTTTCCATGACATGATGCATACCTTTATGGAAGATTACGCGGATGATAAATAGCAAAATCATATACCAGAGAAGGAAATTTAGAGATTTTGGATAAAATATTTACCAGATTAGAGAAGTTCAATGTCAGATTAAATCCTAAGAAATGTGTGTTTGGCAGGTATGTGCAGGATCATGATGGGCCAAAAAGTGGCAACATTATGGGTATTTGTAGGATATGTGGTTGACGAATTTTTTTTAATCCAAAATTGATGAAACAAAAATGGTTTTAGAGGAGATTCTCAGCTTTCCACCAATATAAATTATGCTTTAATTTTGAATTTAATAAATTATTATTATTTATTTTCTATTAGAATTACTTAACTAAAGTCTTGATCGATTGGCTGATTGAAAAACATCTATAACTTTCAAACGGTATCACATTTTTTGAATCCAAAACACGATCACATTCTATGCTTCACATAATATAGGATTAGAAAAAGAAAAAAATTAAATTTCATGAAGTTTTGACCAAGTTAAGGCGGTCAGACATACGAGCTTTTATATTTTTTAAAAGTTGTAATAAAAATATAATAATTAATTATTTACTTGAAAAAAAATTACAAAAAAATATGCATCACATCCAAACATGATTCCTCTACTTAGATATAAAATATGATAAAAAAATATTACCATTTCATTATGGTTAGGGTGGTCAGACTGACACCTACCTCTTATTTTTTTCCTAAAATTTAAGTACTACTGCATTGAAATTTCAAATTTTCACCAAATAGATTTTGTTTATTTTTAAATAAACCTAGTAGTTTAGAAACTACATTCAATTTTCTACAGATTCTATTCTTACATATTTTTGAAATAATATAGTTAACTTATTCAAATTTTTACGTCAAGTTTCCTAACACTTATTTTTCTGAATTTTTTGCCACTTAAGGGCCTATTTTTTCCATGATGATCCTGCACATACCCTGGCGTTACATCAACAAAGCTTCTAGGGTACATAGTTTTAGAGAAGGGTATCGAAGTGAACCCGCCAAGGTTAAGGCCATAATGGAAATGCCGCCACCAAATAATATCAGTCAACTATGATCTCTACAGGGAAGGCTACAGTCAATCAAGAGATTTATCTCCCAAGTAGCAGACAAAAGTCATCCATTCAATCATTTGCTACATAAGAATGTCTCTTTCAAATGGGATCAAGGGTGTGAAACAACATTCAATCAAATAAAGCAATAGCTAATGTCACCACCCATACTAATGCCACCTATAGAAGATAGATCATTATTACTATACATTGCAACTACTAAGATTTCTTTGGGTGCTTTATTAGCACAAGAAGATCTTGCAGGAAAGAAACATGCTATCTATTATATCAACAAGAATCTGAATGGTTATGAGATAAATTACACCTTCATTGAAAAAGCTTGTTTGGCAGTGGTATTTGCTACCCAGAAATTGTGGCATTACATGTTAACGCACACAGTCAAACTCATAGAGAATATTGATCCGTTAAAGTATTTACTCAGCAAGGTTGCTCTAATAGGAAGACTAGCTAAGTGGGTCTTGATCTTGAGTGAATTTGATATCCATTATGTGGATCAAAGAGCCAGCAAGGGTCAAGTGATAGCCAATTAGTTAGTTGAAGCTCCATTACCAGATGATCATCCAATGAACATATTGAATTTCCTGATGCAAACATTCTTACAGTGACAACACAATAATGGAGGCTTTATTTTGATGGGTCCTACACACAACGTGGGTCAGGTGCGGGAATTTCATTTGTTACACCTCAAGTACATACCATCCCAAAGTCATATAGACTCATGTTTCCATGTACAAATAATGTAGCTGAATATGAGGAATTAATTATTGGCATCAAGGTGGCAGTTGAATGGAAAATCATAGAGCTACAAGCATATGGAGATTCACAACTATTCATTTATCAGGTAAATGATGAATATCAAACAAAAGATGAGAAGTTGATGCCATATAAGAAAATGGTGGATGATTTCAAAAATTACTTTGTTGATATCAAGTTTGAACAGATTCCAAGGGCAGAAAACAAAGCTATTGATGCTATGGTGATGATTGCTTCTATCTTATAGTTGCCAAAAAAGTGAGGTCATTATGAGTTTATGGTGGAACAAGTTTCTTACCCTGCTTATGATAATCTAGAATCTCAAACCATATGCCATTTAGTTGACATTGAATCCTCAATTTATGGAAAAACCCACACTTACCTAAAAGACAATATCCTTCCTCCCGATCTTTCCAAAAACTAGAAATGCAAATTCATTCACCAAACCACATGACATACCTTAATTGCTAACATATTGTACCGTCGAGGTTTAGATGGTACTCTTCTTCGGTGTCTAGAACATAACAAGTCTGAGACAACTTTACGCGAGGTTCATGAAGGTATTTGTGGAACTCATTCAAGTAGACTAACCCTAGCGAAGAAACTTTTCCGTTTGGGGTATTACTAGCCGAACATGGAGAAGGATTCTTTTCAGTTTGTTAAGAAGTGCGAAAAATTTCAAATACATGGTAACCTAATCCATGCACTGACACAAGAATTGCAACTGTTCACTTCAACATGGCCTTCTTGTCAGTGGGGACTAGACCTGGTAGGAAAGATTAATTTGTCTTCATCCAATGGACACAAATTTATAATCACAACAACAAAGTACTTTACAAAGTGGATAGAAACGGTTCCCTTAACAAAAATCACTGGAAAAGAGATTTCTTCTTTCATACTGAATTACCTCATATGTAGGTATGGAATTCCTTAGTCCATTGTCATAGACAATGGTTGACCTTTTAAGAATTAGGATGTTCAAGAACTATGTGAGAGGTTTCATATCCAACATAGTTTTTCAACATCGTACTATCCTCAAGGAAATGGCCAAGCAGAGACCTCAAACAAAACTATCCTAAAAATCCTGAAGAAGACTATCAACGATGTCGGATGTGATTGGCATGTTCAATTAAATCCTGCTCTCTGGGCATACCGAACCAGCATCAGAACACCTACAAGAGCTACACCATATGCCTTGGTATATGGATCAGAGGCCATACTACCTATTGAGGTTGAGATACCATCACTTTTTGTGTCGCTAAAAGGAATTATTTTAGATGAGGATTATAGAGTGTCTAGACTTCAAGAGCTGGAATTGCTCGATGAACACTGTCAACAAGTTGTGAACCATTTGAAGGCATATCAGCAGAGAATGTCTAGAAGCTACAATCACAGGGTAAAACCTAGAACATTTCAAGTTCATGACTTGGTCCTAAAGAAAAACCCCTAGAATCAACAAGATAGAGAAAAGAAAGGGAAGTTTGAACATAACTAGCTAGGTCCCTTTGCTGTTATATTTGTCTATGGATCTAGAGCCTATCGACTGTCTACACCTGAAGGGGATTTGTTAGATGAACCTATCAACAATATCCATATCAGTAAATTCTATACCTGAATCATCTAGTGGATGGTTGAAATAGTCACCTTGATGAAAACTTGGCAAATAGACATCTTGGTGACAGAAAAATACAAAAAAAAATAGAAAAAAAGGAAAAAATACAAATAAAAAAATAAAAATACAAAAATACAAAAAAATGAAAAAGAGAAAAATACAAAAAAAACATAAGTATGAAAAAGTGCAATAAAAACACGTAGTGGAAACCTGGAAACATACACTACTTGTGATTTAAACTAGCTTTTCCATCTATTTGGGACATTTCTTGATCTTTCACTTTCGCCATCATTTTCATTTATCATTTGATAGAAGGACCTCTTGTACATATCCTGGCAATGTGGTCGTGTCTCACCCTAGCTTGGGGGAGAAATCCTGAACTTACTGGGGGCAATAAACTTTAGCTTAAAACAAATAGACAAACAGCAGTATGGAAAACACAACAAACATAATGATCATAGTGAAACCCAACATTGAACATACATTGAACATCAAAACATTTCAGAAAATCAACCACCCATATCAAACAGCTGAAATAATTTAATTAATTAAAACAACTTTAGATCATGGATGATATTGTTTTGAATCATGATTTTATCACTTTAGCTTGAATGTTCAAATGTTGTACTTTGATTTTTTGTTATCATTTCTTTGGAGCAACTTGATGATGTATTTAACTGGAGAAGCTAGGAAGGAGGATGGTATTTTATTTGTCTATTGCTTGTGAGTTAATCATTATTATTGTGTGAATTGTCATGAGACGTGCTCTACAAAGTATCACTGATGACATTCCAAATTCACATAGTAAAATTATTGATTCTTGTCTATTTACACAAGAAATGCTTAGGTCATCTTGGTTTAATTATACCTAGATGCTTGTGTTAACTTGCAACATCAAAAATCATGAAAGTAGTACTCAGGTCATCACTGGTCTAAATTATACTATTGATGCGTGTACTTACTTTCAACATTTTAAAGGCTGAATGATGATAAAAATCATGATAAATGGACTGTTAAGATGACAATGCTTGCATATGTAGATTTTCATGGTAAAATTAGATTACATATAGGTTAGATTTTGCATCTGTAGAGTATTTTGTTACAAAGGTTGGCAAAAATTTCAAAAACATGATGCTATCTGTTATCATTAATGGATTGAGTATACTTGACATTAACAAAAACATCATCACTATAATGTAGTTGCATAATCATTTCCATTGCATACATTAGAAAGCATTATTATCATTTAGATCATTTATACATTCGATCATATATTTGCATTTATCATATCATATTTTTCATTTGTGCATCATCTCATCATATCATATAATTGCATAAGAAAAATATCAAAAAAAAATCATCTACATAATTGCATTTTCATTAACATTATCATATAATACATCAAAATTTAGAAGTATCATCATATTGATCATTCATTCATCCATTCATTACATCATATATTTGCATTTGAAATATCAATAATACAGTGCATTATATGCCATTTTCATTATTATGTCATCTATCATAGAGACATCATATCCAAAATCATACATATAGATGCATTTTCATATCATTTAGGTATATACATTATTGTACAACTATAATCATGCATCCATACATCATCATTATAAGCATAATCACATGTAACATCATAAATACATCATCATATAAATCATCACATGGCATGTAAAACAGGAAATTAAATGCATCCATCATTAGAACCAGATAGAAAACATATAGATTGATCAATCTACCGCATATCATATAAATCTCAAAATCATAATGTCAAGTATACAATGATGTCTGAAATATAAAGAGATACAACATAAAAAAATGGATGTGAATCAAAATATCAGAGTATACATCATGTCTCAAAATATATCAGAGAATCCAATCATGAGGCTGCGTGCTACTAGCTCCCGACGGTGTTGGCATCTCTGGACCAGTGCCTCCCCACCAGACATCCCAGGATCTGTCGGATCTCTTGGAAGAGGCTATGTCACACCCCTACTCATAGTCCTAGACTGGATCCTCCTTGATCGAGACTGAGCATAAGTAACTCTCTGCACTAAGGGAACTACATCATGGTATCGACCCTTGTAATACTCAACATCTCTACCCACACGAAGAACCTCCCTCATGTAATCAGCCACAGAGGTACCATCAACTAATCTCTACAATCTCTCAGCCAATCCATGTGCCTCCTCTGTAGCCCATCTGGCTACATCTCTCTTGGTTGTCAAGGAGGCTATATGTGCTTGTGTAGTTTCCAATTATGCTTGTACCTAGGAAAGAGCATGTGCATGAGCCTGTACTTGTGACTACATCTGTGTCTGTATCTGCACTAATAACCCCCAAGCATGTATCAACTGACCTTGTAATGTTTGCACCTGGACCTGTAAGCTCGCAATCCGGGTCTTTTGATGTTGGGAAGGTACTCTAATTTGCACATGCTACTCTGCAGGAGCTACTAGTGATCACCTCTTACGAGGCACCATGAAGTCCCTAACATCAATAGCTCCACCACCTCCACCATCTCCACCATCTCCACCTCCTCCACCAACTCCACCATCTCCACCACCTCCACCCCCATCTCCACCATCTCCATCTCCCTCCTCATCACCACTACTCTCCTCGTCATCACTGCTCTCCACATCCTCCTCCTCCTCACCTCCCTCATCTCTCCTATGTTGGTGACCATGTGCAACTGCAATCTCCTCCTCACCAGACCTAGTGGCAATGGCTCACCTGGAACATATATCCGTGGAAAAGGATGTAAAGTAAAATACTCTTCATAATCTGTTGTGATAGGAGCCTCGATGATCTTGGGACGAATCTCCCAAACCAAAGGCTATAGACCCTAGTACTCCTAAACTATAGTATCATATGATAGGTCAGATCCCCAATCAATGGAATCAACCTAACGTCGGGCATAATGTGCAACACCTTGGGGCATGCCTCGTACTATGTTGTACTGTTTGAGTACCCTCCTAAGCAAAAATTTCTCAATAACAAAACAAGTCCTACCAATTAGATAAATGGACTGGTAGAGGTATGGAATCTTTGTATCATCATCATCCCAATGCTCACAATCCAGATAAGGCCACCATGTAATGGACTCTACATCATCTAGGAATCTCCTCTAATGCTCCAACTTGCCCAGTCTAGGTTGAGCAAGTCAACCTAAATATATATGAACATATGGCTTCATGGCGGGTCGTTGTCTGACCATTGCTGGACGCGTCATAGCTATATGCTCCCACACCCACACCTGAAGTAATGTAACCCCAGAAGACAAAATTCCACCTTGGAGGTAGACCACCTAATGCAAATTGTGATAAAGATGAGTGAGCATATCTGGTACCATGAACAATCATGCTCTCCAAAATATGGCCCCACCCAACAGAAAGTCCATTTGACCTGTGATCAAGACAAAGGAATCCTCCAATGAAACCAACAAGTATTAATGGCAAGGTAGCATAGGCATCAACCATCTCTCCCTCTCATGTCCAAAAATATGGTAATCCTGAAACACTCAATGCAAAGCATCGTTCTCGCCCTACTCTGAAGAATCATAAACAACCAGCTCCCCAACAACAAGTATCCACAAAATCTACCACACATCCTCAGGAGTTGTTGTCATCTCGCCAGTGGGAAGGTGGAAAGTATTGTGCTCACTATACCATCTCTCTGCAAGGGCTATCAAGAGACCCTGATTAATCCTAATCTGGGGCATAGATAAAAGAGAAGATAAACCACAATGTGTGATAACTGTTGTCTTAGGTTGCACTAGCTATGGTATCAAATCAAATTTCCTAGGAAACCGCTCATGAATCTGTAAGTTCATCAATGACTCCTATCATCATGAAATATTGAAAGTCAATAATTTTTGTCAATTCATCAAACATCAATCAGTCTATCAAATCTAATTAGCTCTGGTGAGATTTTGATCAAATATCATGAGCAATTATCATTGAATCTCACCTATCATGAGGTCAATCATCAATCTAAAAAAATGTATCTTGCCTATCATGAGGTCAATTAATCAAATCAACCTTACTTATCATGAGGTTTATCAATCAATCTATAATTATTCTTTGCCTATCATGAGGTTAATTATCATCAATCAACCATCAAACCTCACCTATCACGAGGTTGATCAACATCTAATCTATCAGGATCATCAATCAAATCAAATCAAAGGCTGACATGACAAAAAATAAACAAAATCAAGGAGTAAATTCACAAAATCTATCATTCTAACTTAGATGCACCACACTAGTGTTTTGATATACCAAAAAATTCAATGCGCCATTAAAACTTCTCAATGCACTAAAATAGGTGGTCAATACGCTAGATCATTGGATGTGTCATTTCAGCAAACCAATGCTCTAGATCATTGGATGTGCTAGGGGGTCAATGCGCTACTTTAGCCTATGGATGCACTAAACTATCTGACCTATACACTAAATTATCTATACACTATTTCATCCTATCTATGTGCTATAACAGTTTACCTACGCACTAAACTAGTGAATGCACTAAAACAATAGTTTGATGCGCTACATCGATCAATGTATGTGCTAAAAGAAACTAAAAAGATTCAAAACGAAATAATACACATGAAATTCAACAACACAAATTATGAGGAGGTTTAAAGGTACATACTGGAGGTCCATAGGCAGTCGAGCGATTGTGTCGACACACGCACTTGAAAGGGTGAGTGTGGTATGGGATTGACATTTTGCTCCAAATTGCTCAAAATCACTCACCAAATTTTCAAAACTCAATATGCACAAATGAATTCAAAATTCAACTTTTTGACCTTTTAAAGGTTAATTAAGAGGATTTTTATGGGATTTATTTAATTTAATTTCTAAGGGACTTAATTCAATTTTCATCATAGGGGCAATTTTCACAATTATTTGTTGGGAGATAAATTGCTACTTCATCAAATCTTTATTGAATCATCATCAAATCATCACAAAAATCATAAAAAATTGTAAAATCCCGAAAAATCCAAATAAATAAAAAATTCATCGATTTATCTCCTAAGGGGGCATATTTCCATCATTAATTCAAAATCATCATCTGCAGCATACTGAAAAATTTCCATCAATACTGGAATTAGTAGCAAAATTTTCTTTGAAGCAATACGTAAACACATCACTTCAAAGAGGGGAAAAATGTATACACCTAAAAATGGTCTGGATAATCTAATTAATTAAATACAATTTATTTGATTAATTAACCCTTCTATTTTAATCTACTTATAAATAAATAGAAATATATATTTATATAGTTCACATTTAATTCTTCTATCTTTATCATATAATTTCATCTTAATTAAATAAACAAATCACATACTTTGTTTTATTTAATTATCGAATTCTCCTATTTTAATCACATCATTCTGTCTTAATTAAATAAACAAGTTCACATACTTTGTTTTATTTAATTATCCATTTCTTCCATCTTAATTTAATAAACAACTTACTATAGTTTGTTTTACTAAATTAAAAATCTTCTTCTACTAAATTGAATAAATCCAAATATTCAATTAAGGTATTTATCTACAGCTAATTCCTCTTTTCACTCATCATATGCACCTACCAAATTAGACATTTGATATCGAATTAAATTCAACTCAATCTTCACGAGTAAATTTGGAGACAAATTGGAGACAAATTTGCAGGAAAACCTCTTCATCTTCTTCCATTGATTCTTCCTATCCTATGGCTGAATTTTTTTGTGGGGAGGAACAATCTCCATAATCATCTTAGGCTCCTTCATCTTTCACCATTGAATCCTTCAAATCAAATCCAAACCTTTTCTTTTCTGCCCCTTCACAAATGTGTTGTCGGGAATCTATAAATACAACATCTGTCTACAGGTAAAGCATCCCAATTTTGTGCAAACTTACTCTGCAGAAATATAAATTGAGCAATCAAGCATTTTAACAAATAGAAATAGAAAATAGCATATCATTTACTTTATAATCATGTCTTTCATTATAGATTTCATCTTAATATAGCTTCTATTATCATATCACATCATATATCTTTCATTATCAGCAATCAATATCATAGCTTTTTACATCATATAGCTTGCATATCATTTATCAATCATATAGCTTATCATTCTCATTCTCTAGATTGGAATTTTAATAGTCACAATGCTTACAAGATATGAGAGCCCCGTGATTTAATAAATCTTTGGAGATAGAGAGCAATATGACACTTTCAATAGATTTCTTGCTTTTATTAGATTAATTGTTGTTTAAATTTATTGATATAATGTCTTATTGATTGTGTTTGTCATTCATTACACATATTTTACTCACACATGTAGTATGAAGTATGTACTATAAAGTTTAACCAATGCGAGTATGGAATAGTGTTTTTTAAATTTGAATTGGAGAATTGGATATACATGTATGATAACCATAGGAGTTGTCATCATTTTGAGTTGTAGCTTGAAACATTGGAACATGTAGTATGTTTCAATGCATAGTCTGTACTCTGAAGGTTGCCTCATTCTATAAAGTGCATGTTAACAATGAGATAATGTTTGGAAAGGTCCTATTTTCTATAATAAATTATTGAATATAGGTGTATTGTCTATATTTCAAATAACAACAAAATTTGACAATGGTGTGTTAGGTATGAGAAACTGCAAGTTTCAAAACATGGTGTGTTTTGTAACCTACATTTGATAAGGTTTTCAAAACACACTATGCATTGAATCCTCAACTAATGAGAAGTGTATTATATTTTTCTAGTACCAACAATAATGATGTTCTTGCTATTTGAATTGTAGACCTAGATATACATAAATGTGACATGGTTTGACATCATTGAAGTTTATAGCTTGAAACACAAAGTGTTGTTTGCAAAGTGTGTACTATAAAGGTTGTTCCTTTATAAATTGAATGTTAAGAAAAGAGTATGTTTTAGAAGGTCCTATTTTTTACAATCAATCCATAAATATAGGTATTTCTTGTTTATATTTCAAATGACAATAATAATTGACAACTAAGTGTTGGGTATAAAAAATTACAAGCTTCAAAACATGGTTTGTTTTGTAAACTACATTTGACAAGGTTTCTAAAACACATTGTGCTTTGAATCATCAACCAACAAGAAGTGTATTGTATTTTTCTAGTAGTATCATTAATGATATTTTTTCTATTTTAATTGTAGACCTAGATATACACAAGTGATAAACATAGGGGTTCACAATGTTGTGAATTGTAGCTTAAACATATAGTTTGTTTTGCATAGTGTGTACTATGAAGGTTACCCCATTTTATAATGCGCATGCCAATAGAGAAAACACGTTTAGTAAGGTCCTATTTCTTACAATAAATCAATAGGTTCTATAGGTATGTCTTATCTATATTTCAAATGACAATATTATTTGACAATTGTGTGTTGGGTATGAAAATTACAAGTTTAAAAACATGACATGTTTTGTAACAAGCATTTTACAAGGTTTCTAAAATACATCATGGTTTGCATCCTCAATTGATGATAAGTGTATTTTATATTTTCAATACTAGAATTAATGGTGTTTTCCTATTTTAATTATAGAATCGGATATATACACATGATAACCACAATGGTTGGCATCATTGTGAACTATAGCTTGAGATACATAGTGTGTTTTAGACAATATGTATTGTGAAGTTTGCCCCATTTTATAAAGTGCATGTTAAAAAGGGGATTGTTTTTGGAAAGGTCCTATTTGTTACCATATATCCATAACTACAGGCATGTACTGTCTACATTTCAAATGACAAAACATTTGACAATTGTGTGTCGGGTATGAGAAATTGCAAGTTTTAAAATATGGCATGTCTTTAACCTACATTTGATAAGGTTTCCAAACACACTATGCATTGAATCCTCAATTGATGAGAAGTGTATTATATTTTCTCATTACCAAAAATAATGATGGTGTTTCTATTTGAATTATAGACCTAGATATACACAAATGATAACCGCATAGATCAACATAGTTGTGAACTTCAATTTGAAATGTGTAGTGTATTTTGCATAGTGTGAAGTATGAAGGTTGCGTTATTTTTCAAAGAGAATGCTAACAAAGACATCATGTTTGGAAAGGTCCTATTTGTTATTATAAATTCATAACTATAGGTATTTCTTGTCTACATTTCAAATCAAAATAGTATTTGAAAACTTTGTGTTGGGTATGAGAAATAGTAGGTTTCAAAACATGTGTTTTGTAACCTCTGTTTGACAAGGTTTCCTAAACATGTACACTATGGTTTGCGACCTCAACTAAGTATAAGTGTATTTTAGTTTTCCAATACAAGAATTAGTGGTGTTCTTGCTATTTGAATTACAAACATGGATATACATGCATAATAACTATAGGGGTTGGTAACATTGTGAACTACATCTTGAAACACATAATGTGTTTTGCATAGTATGTACTATGAAGGTTTACCCATTATATAAAGTGCAGGTAATAATAGACAACACATCCATACCTATACACATGTTTGTATACATTAGAAATAACAACACCATTTAACAACTATCCACTCAAAATTAATTTTTTATCTTTCAAAACATGGCATATTTTGTAACTTGCATTTGATAGGGTATCCACAACACTTTGTGTTTTGAATCCTCAACCAAGGATAAGTATTTTTGTTTTTTACTAATGCTAGTATTAATAGTGTTTTTTAATTCATATCACAGACCGCCATATATACAAACCAAAACCACAAGGGTTGGGGTCGTTTTCATTTGCAGATTCAAACACACAGTGTATTTTGTAGGCTGCCATTTTCGATAGCAAGTAATGTCTACAATATTGAGTGTGTACAAATTACTTTATGTCATAAATTGTAGGTTAAAAAAGATGACATCTTTTCAAACTTCCTATTGCTTTCATTACATTTTTATTATCTAAATAACAATAACTTTTCATTACAAAGTGTTTTGTAACCTACAACCCACAAAGTATTTTGAAACCTTTTATAGATTACAAGAATACCAGTGCTGCACTCCCATCCGATTTGATTATATAAATAGTAAAGCTAACTTTAAAAAACAGCAACCCTCGATATCTTAATTAAAATATTTGAAGTTCACGTTCCAAATTGCAACTTTTGTTAAATCGTCAACCTTTTAAGGCGGTACAATCGCCCCTTGAATTTATCAGACGTTGCTTATCGTTTAAACAAAACTGGCGTTGTTGACACTTTATTTCTGTTGACTTTTGGTGAGACCAGGTGCATTCTACTCAAACATTATTTTTTAAATAAAAGTTTTATATAAATTATGTTTTATTCTAATTAAATCATTATAGTGATTAATAAATAATTAGTTAAGGATCATTCACAACCAAAATAAATTTTCATAGATGGGAGAAACAATAAAAATCTAATTAACCAAGAGAATTTATTAGATGCAAATGAAAATGATATAATATACAATGAAAAAATATTTGTTATAAAGAAAAGGAGGAAACCCTATGAAAAACTAAGATCATGACAAGTGTTTTAATCAAATGATATGAGACACACAAATTAAATGAACGAAGTAAGCTTAATTATGCAATTGTGGTATAAGGTTGATTTATATACTAGACCTACACACCTTGAAAGTGGAGGTGGTGGAAATGACAAGCAAGCTTTTTATACCCAGAATTTTAGGTGGGTTTGAAGAGGTGATGGATGTTGCCTCCCTCAAGTTGGGTATTCCTAGGCCCCATGACTCGAAGCATCCCCTGGTGTTGAGTGAGGAAGTAACCTTCTTCCCCTTCATACTGGATATCAAAGGTGAGGTGTTGCATGAACATAAAGAGTGGGTGAAGGTGGCAGTAAGATTCTAATGAAAATGTTATGCGTTGAGCCGATCCAAGACATCTACTAAGTTAGAAATTTCATCAATTATATTCAATAAATTGGTAATGTATGGTCTAGTTTTCTTAGCAAGGTCCAAACTCTACTCCATTCGTTTAAAAAAAATTGGCATTGACTTTTACTTCTGTTGGTTTTTGGAAATATCAAGTGCATTCTACTTAAATATTATTTTCTAATATATATTTTTTAAATTATCTTTTATTCTACTTAAATAATTATAGTGATTAAATAACAATTAATAAAGATCAGTATAGATATTTTAAATAGAGTTTTTGTAATGGACATGGATTTTGATCTTGTATTTTTATATCATCTATTTTTAATATTGTATTATTATCTTTTTAATTAATTAAAAAAAAAAAAATTATTTATCCAAACACATTAATATCTTTTGAATTTTCTTAAATGAAATATATATATATATATATATATAAGTTTAAAAATATAATTTATAATTTATTATATACTACTTTATCATTTGTAACTATTATAAATTCATCTAAGTTTCATGAAATGGTATAATTGTGTGCATTACTTTAATTAACTATTATCTTTTAATATCTATCTAAGGTATTAGAGACACATAAATAAGAAGATAATGATATATATATATATATATATATATATATATATATATATCAAAAGGTGCAAAGCACCTATAAATATATTAGAAAGCATAAAAGATTACAAATTATACAAAAAAATTGCAAAAGGATGGTTGCCATGAGAAATAGAGACAATAGCAGAGGTGATAAAACTAAACACAAACTATGCCCAAGGCCAACACAATGGGTCAAACAAGGGGGAGGAAGAGCTAACTACTATCCTCCTCACTAATAGTAGTATCATTGTTATCTAAAGAGACCTCAATAGCTTGGAGGAAAAACAACAAAAATATTAAAATTAAGGGTAATATATTTACTTTGAGATCTAATGATGAAAATATGTTATTATAGATGTTAGATTTGATTCACCAAAGGTGTTGGACTTTAAGGGAATAATTCTATAGAGGACTCAAATTTGACAAATTGATCATCTTTTCCTTGAGTTTTCCTATCTAAATATACACCTAATCTTCACAAGTGATTGAATAAGGTCCTTGCACATAGACCAAAACTATAACTCATGGATCTAAATTGATATTAATTGGATTATTTTAATTCACTTACTTCAATAGATAGTGTCTAAATATGCATAAGCATTGATTTTGTATGAAAACCTAAGTTGAGGAATTCACTAACTCAAAAATATTATATTATTCTCAACTAGATCCTAATTATACCAATTATATGATGATGAACCTTGTGTAAGAGTTATTGACCAACCAAACAATAGTTGAAGTATCATCTACAAACAAAATAACCTTTCATAGTAGGGAGAAGGAATAAAGATCTAATTAAGCTAGGTAATTTATTAGATTCAAAATAAAATTGATACATTATACAATGAAGAAATTATTGTTGTAAAGAAAAGGATAAAACCTTATGAAAAAAGAAAATCATGACAATTGTTTTAATCATATAATATGAGACACAAAATTTAAATGAACTAATTAAGCTTAATTATGCAATTGTAAATAGGACCTAATAAGAAACTAGTAAGGTAATATGTCATATTGACAATAACACTCCCCTAAAGTACAACTTAGGGTGTATGTTAAAAAACAAACATGGAAGGATGGATCACAATAGTTATTAGATGTGAGAAAGAATAAAGAAGAAATTACAAAGAAAAGTCTCGCAACTAAGCTCTAGGATTATGGGAAAAAGAATGCACTAGAAAATCACTTTCATTGCAATCAAAAATCTTATCTGTAAGGGAGAATTTTAGGGGAAAGAAAGGAAATTTGAATCTCAATAGAGGCCTTGGAAATTCCATAGAAACAAGACTATTAACAAAGGAAATCACTAGAATGCAGGGAGAGGTGGTGGTGCATGTAGAAGAGAAAATGCAGGATATCATAACAAAGGCTAGCCCAATATCAAGGTGACCACCCTAAATACGAGGAAAATTTAGAGAACAATAGATAGGATAAAAGAGAAGGATTTCTTTGTGAAATGGGATAGATGTAACAAGTCAATTGTTCATGCAAGTAAATTTCCTAAGTTTACACTTTCAAGTAAATAAACTATGCTACTTAACCATTGCCATAACAAATTTCTTTACTTAATAGACAACAAATGAACATAGATGTCATAAAAAATCCAATTTTGATTTCATTTCCAAAATAATATTCCACATACTACAATATTCCAAAGATTGTGTACAAAATACATACATAGTTCAACTGATCTTCAAGGCAATAGATATAGATGGTCTAGGAATCTCCTTTCAAATCTGGGTCGCCTACTAAGCAAGAGAAGCATCACTCAACTACTTTTCTGCTAACCACGTACTCAAATGTGAGCCCCCACACATCTATCATCTGATAGATGGCCCTACTCTTTAACGAAGAGATTGGTGGAGTAACCTTTTAATGACAACCATTCTAATCTTAGTGGTGTGTCCTACATAACTAGAACTTGTAGAATCTACAATCCTAAACTAGCATGCATTAATGGAACACAGTGAATTGAAAGTAGAGTGAAATGCGATCACACTACTTTGGCCAAAGTATTCTCACTCAGTACTTCAAGTGACAGTAATCCTACTCACATTGTACTACTCAAGCTCAATTTGGCATTAGGCCATTACAAACTATGCATAGGTAATTTTCTTCAATAGGTAGTTAGTAACCTCATAAATAACCTATTCCCTTCCCCCAAAACACAATGGTATTTCTACCCACAAAGCATTAACTTAGGTTACCCCCCCTTCAATGGATAATCAAACCCCAGGTATAACTTATGAGCTTTCTAGTCTACAAATTAAATTTATAATAAATAAACCTTAAGCTATCATTGTTTCATCATTCCTAGTATATAATACTAATGATAAACAAACTCTCCTATTATGGAGTATATACAAAAAATTCATAGGAAATCATAAACAGATTATTTTCCTTTCCATAAGAAAATAGTACGATTCACTAATACTAGCATTCTCATGCAGTTCCAAACAAATCAATCAAGACATTAATTATTTCATAAAAAAATAAAAATAAAAGGAGAATAGATTCTCATGCCTATGGATCGCTTTTAATCCAATAGACTAATATGGTTCTTAGCCTTCCAATATCAACTTGCTAGGATTCACCTTCAATTACTATATTCATTGAATGCAATATCTCACAATAACCACCTTCTCTATGTTCTCACAAAAATATCTCTAACTTAGGAAAATATAGCTCTAGAATAAAAGCAGTAGAAAGTAACTTCAAAATGTTTGTCCAAATGAGAGAGTAGGCTCATCTATTAATACTAAATTATGAAAACTTGATGCCTATAGAAGTGGTAACTCATTCAATACCACTTCAACCATGCAAGTCGAGTCAACACATACAAATAAATGTGGAATCTTCTAAGTTAAAACTCATCTTGGTAAACAACAAATCAACCTTCTTGCATGCCAATTATGCTTGACTAAATCAATCATGCACATGTTCTACAAATGAGAATCAAATTGCAAGTACAAAATACTTCTATAGGAATAAGAGAATTCATACTATGGTACCAAGTTTTAACACCCACCCTATTCTTTTTCCCATGGTTTATAAAAGGAAACAATCAATATTCATTTGGCAACACAAAATACAATCGACTTATTCATAGACTATTTAATTGACATATCATGGATGAATCGACTCCCTTAGTAATAGCACTTTGAATGTGATTGGCCAAGCACGTCTATTTACTCTGGTTCATAACTTTTACCCATGTTTTTTAAGCACTTTAAAACAATAGATTTGATGTTTAATGTTTCCATCACATATTATCCCTTTGGATAATGTGTTTCATTGCTTTTGCATTGCGCTACTTAAAATAGCGATGCATTTATATTAAATCGACCATGGCTTATAAACTTTAAATCGACCTTTAACATAAATTGACCATATATTAATACACACACACACATATGTACATATATATCATTACTTAAATAGCTTTTAATGCTACTATATATATATATACATATATATATATATATATGTATATATACATATACATATATATATACATATATATAAATATATATATATATACATATATATATATACAATATATACATATATATATATATATATTCAAATATATATATCTATTTATCTATAATCATTGACAAATATGTTTTTCAAAATATTTCACTTGATAATATATTTGAAGGAATAAGTCCAAGTTAACATTTCATATATAATATTGTTTGTATATATATATTCATCTATGTACATGTATATGTACGTATACATATGTTGATATATTTGTATGGAAATTTTTTATTGTCAACACATATGTGTATATTCATACATGTATACATATGTATATATGTATATATCTTATATATACATTCGATTACACAATCAAGCACATAAATAATTACTATCTTATTGATAGGAAAATATATGTGTGATGTATATATACATGCATGTCGCATTGTCCCTTTGATATTACCATGCTCACCTATCCATAAGTGTGCATAGGTACGTCTACCTATGTATATTTGTGTATCTGTTCCTTCATGCGTATGGTTTATTGTCAACATGGATATGTATACATATATATACATTCAATGTATGTACATCTCATCAATCAAGCATAGTAATATATAGAAGAACTCATAAACACCAAACATATAAACATCATCCAAGAATGCACTCAATAGCAATCAAGATCCTTCCTAATGCAAACACGTCATTCTAAAGGATGACTTACTAATTCCCAACACTATGACCTGACTCAACCATTCTATTGTGAGTGTGTGTGTAAGCTCAGTTAGGTTCTGTTATAGGTTACTCGACAAAAGTTCTTCTCCTAAGTGATACTTCCCCTTGCTCCTAGAGGATTGATTATGAACCTACATCCAACTTAACACATTTCTATGGTAGTCAGTCGTTCATCAGAACAAGCATTTACATAATACTTTTCATAGTTAGAATATCCAATTCAATAATCATTCATTTCCATATATGCATTCCATCACATAACATTAAATTAAATAAACATTCATTCATAACTCTTTGATAAACAAAGTGCATCCACATATATTTTCAATCAAAATTCCAAATACATTGACACATGCAATAATTTACCCTAGCATAGTAATGGTAAATAGGTAAACACATAATGGGGTGTGACATACTCCCCCCTTGTGAATCATCATCCCCAATGATTTTATGTAGCAAACATAAACTAAAAAAATAAACAACATGTCTTCAAGTACTTTCAAAAGTATGTAAAACATGTGGAAACTTTTGTTGTATCTCAACATAGTCTTCCCAAGTGGAAAAATCTTCTACATACTGGTCCCACTAGACTTTGCATTGCATAAATTCCTTGTTACATAAGTGAAGCTTATGCATTCTGAGCACCTTGATGGGCTCGATTGTTACCAATCCAGGGCCCTATACCTATAAAGCATTCTAATGAATAACATGATTATCTCTTGGTATATACTTCTTTAGGTAGGAAATGTGAAAGAAATTATGCAATTGGGCAACAGTTGGTGCCAACACAATTTGGTAAACTACATGATTTACTTCCTTAAGAATCTTAAAGGTCCTACATAGTGTGGAGCTTGGTGGAGCTCCTAAAATTCTTAGATTTTTGAGCTAATTCTTGCTTTTATCATGGTGTATTACCTATGTTCCTAAGGGTAGGGTTTAGGGTTTTGGTTTGAAAACCCTCATTTCAAATTTTGTTGGTCTTAAACCCTTGGGAATTATTTTTCCTCATTGAATCAATGCACCTAGTTACCGGTTATTCTAGTCACAACTTGATCCATCAGGATTGTCATTTTCATTAGCCCCTTGGTCTAGGTCTATTGGTCATCAAATACATTCCCATCATTTTAATTTTCCTATGCTCGAGTGAAATATTTCATATGAATTATGTATTAAGACATTATTTCTTGAGGGTTCTAGTCCCATCAACCTTATTAGGTCCCCCTTTAAAAATAACCTTTTACGCATGTGTGGTTTAACAACT
>VDFB02000003.1:414630566-414773566 GCA_007258455.2 Sequoia sempervirens | reverse complement strand
CACACAACAAAATCTGGACATGAAATTCTCAAAACCCTTAACCTCTAAAAATGAAATTCGATGATATGTTGCTTTAAAATATGATTTTCAAACCTAGAACTACAAATCTGACTTCACAACTGAATTATGGAAAAAGACAATAACTACCCTCAACCTAGCGATATCTTCTTGAATTTTTTCTGATTTTTCCCAAGAATATCGTCCTTAGTTCTCCACAAACTGTCTCAAGTAGAGCAAAACACTGTCGCAATAAATCAGGCACGAACTCACTTTTCTTTATGTCGGCCACAATTTGATTTTTTTTTATTTTTCATGTTTGTCGAAAATTCGACGAAAATGATAGCCGACATTTTGATGAACCCCAGGTTCATCAAAATTTAGACGAAGGTCGGGGATAAACTTTCAAAAATATGGAAATTACACATCAAATTTTACAAGCACCCGATGAACATCGAATTTTACATATTTCATCGGACAGTTTCATCGGATTTTGTAGTCAAATGTATTAGTGTTTGGTGCATCCTGAAACCTTGCTACCATGCAAATTACTTGCATTATATCAGGCCAAGATGTGGTTAAGTATATAAGACTTCCAATCATTGATCTATACAAAGTCTGATTTGCATCAAGTGATTCATTTGAATTGCTCAATTTGTAGCCACTAATCATGGGAGTACTGACTAGTTTACTATCCTCCATGCCAAACTTCTTAAGCATTTCTTTTGTATACTTGGTTTGAGATATGGATATCCCTTTTTCTGATTGTGCCATTTTTAAACAAAGGAAAAATTCGAGTTCTCCTAGCATGGACATTTCAAACTCATCTTGCATGTGTGTAGCAAATATTTTGCACATTACATCATTTCTACCGCTAAATATGATATCATCCACATATACTACAAAAATGATCATATGCTCACCTTCAGATTTATGATATAAATTGCTACAAACACAACCCTTCTTGAATCCTTGTTATTGTAGGTACTGATCCAACCTTGAATACCATGCCCTTGGGGCTTGATTTAGACCATACAACACTTTTCTTAATTTGCAAACATAACCATCATATTCTGACAGCTGGAAACCTTTTGGTTTCTCAATATATACTTCTTCTAGGTTTCCATTGAAGAATGCAAATTTAACATCCATTTGATATACTTTGAATCCCTTGTTTACTGAGAATGCAAGAATGTAATTTAGGGGAAAATATTTCTTCAAAAGATCAATACCTTCTACTTGTGCATATCCTTTGCACACTAACCTTGCTTTGTTTCTAACCATAGCTCCATCTTCATTAAGCTTATTTTTGAATACCCATTTGGTGTCAATTACATTCTTGTTTGATCATCTAGGAACCAATTCTCATGTTTTATTCTTCTCAATTTGATTGAGTTCCTCTTCCATTGATTTTATCCAACACTCGTCCTTACTAGCTTTAGTAAAGCTCTTTGGTTCAATCTAATACAAGAGAGAAAAATTTAATTGCTCCTTATCCTTTGCAAGTCTCCTCCTAGTCTGCACAACTTTATTTTTGTCACCAATTATTTGGTATGCAAGATGATCCTTTTGTACATATTTTGTAGGAGCTTGTTCGACCACTTCTTCATTCTCTTCTTGTTTTTCTTCTTTAACTACTACACCTACATCATCATCTTCTAATTCAAACTCAAAGTTGTTTCTGCTAGATTTTATTTGATTTGTATTTGCATCAACTTTGACATTTATGCTTTCAACAATCTTGTGTAGTCTCTTGTTGTAACACATGTAATATTTTCTCTGAGTTGAGCAACCTAAGAAAATTCCTTCATCACACCTCAAATCAAAGCTTCATAAATCTTCATCTTCTTTCTTAATATAACATTTACTACCAAAAAACACCTTGAAATGCTTAACGGATGCATGCCTACCAAACCACAATTCATATGGAGTTTTGCCACTATTTTCTCTTAGAAGAGCTTTGTTCTAGATGTACATTACAGTCTAAACTGCTTCCTTCCAAAAAGTATCTGTTTACCTCATTTAACATAGCTCTAGCCATTTCTTTCACAATCTTGTTTCTTCAGCTCTAAATATTTTATAGAGTTTTGTAGAGGCATGAACAAATGAACTCTTTCCTTTTTCTAGTCATAAGCTTGATTTATCCTTATTAGTTGGATTTTGTGTACTTAACAATTTATCAAGAATTCCTGAACCAACTTTTAGTTTTAGATCCTTACTGATCTACTCATTAGCTTTCTCCAACTCTTTCTTAAGGAAACTATTTCTTCCCCAAGCTTTAAGCATCTATCCACTTCATATTCTAGTTTGGACTTCATTACTTCTTCACCTCTTTTAGCTTCTTCAACCTGAATTTTTAGATTTACCACCAACTGATTGGATTCCTTAAGTTCTTGAGTTAATTTTTTAGTCTCCTTTTGAGCATTCTTTTTTAGTTTCCTTTTTTCCCTCTTAAGATTAAATCAAACTTACCTCTTAACTCATCAAGATCTTCAAGAGCACTAATCAATTCTCCCTCAAGATCAACAACCGCTTCTTCTTCTTCTTCATGAGAGTCCTCACAACTTGTGCATCTTTTTGATCCTTAGTGTCTTTGGCCATGAAGAGGAATTGTTTTTCAACTTCTCTCATTACAAGAGCACAATCTTGATCATCATTTGAACTATCACTATCATCAAATGTGTCACTTTCTTCATGAATGTACATGCTCAAGTATTTTTCTTTCCAAAATTCTTCCTTTTGGGATAAAGTGATTTTCTTCTTTATGATATAGAAACTTAGAAGCAAAATGAACTATCCTTCCACAATTAAAAAACTTAAAAGGAAGCTTACCTTTATATTTGTCAAATCCTCTCCTTAGTCTCCTTATGAAGTTTTCTTCTTCCTCATCAGTTTCTTCATGATCTGATGCAATGACAACAACCTTGTCTTTCTTGTCAACTTCATCCTTTTATTTCTTAGCAATATTAAATGCAAATTCTCTCCTAGAAGGCTCAACATCTGGCATTCTCATCTCATATGTTGTAATTATTGCCATGTAACTCATCAAGAGTGACTTTATCAACTTTCCTTCCTTCTTCAATAGTAGAAATCTTGGAATCATATTTAGTTGTCATAGACATAAGAAATTTCAGCACAATAACATCTTCTTTCATCTCAACTCCATATCCTCTAATGGAGTTTACTACATCATCAACTCTCAGAAGATAATCTACAATTTTCTCTTCTTCAGTCACCTTTAGGCTTTCAAATTTGGCTCTCAGCACTTGAAGCTTCTTCAACTTCACCTTTATGTCTCCTTCATAGATATTTTTAATTTTTTCCTAGACATCATATGCAATATGACAATTCATAACCTTGTTGTGCACATAATTAGACAAGTTGTTCATAATGGAAAACCAAGATTTTTCATTATTTTCATAATCCTTCTTTCCTGTAGCATCAATGGGAGGAGTAGAGGGAACAATGTATTTGTTCTTGACTGAAATCCAGACATCATGTCCCAAGGATCCCAAATATCCTTTCATTAACGAGATCCACTTAGCATAATTTGTTCCATCAAACCTAGGTGGATTGCTTGAACCTTCCTAACTTTCCATTTGTGTGTTCACTTATCCAAGATCTACCCAAGATGATTAACCTTCTCCTAGGGAGCCTAGGGCTCTGATACCAGTTTTTGGAACACAACAATGTACTGAGAGGGGGGAATTAGTAGATAATAAAGCTTATAGTACTAAAGACCCTTATGTAGATTCAAACCTTAAACTAAAATGTGCAAATTAAAACATAAATAGATATGATAATCAAGAGAATAAGAGAGATCAAAAAATAGCACAAAATATACATGGGAAACCCAATAAGGGAAAAACCACGGTGAGAAATGTTGCTAGGATTGACTATCCTAATCCAACCTCACAAGAAATGAAGTTCAATTAAAATTTTGAGGGCTCCAACCCTAAGGAAGTACCAACTCCATATTTTAGAAGCTTCAACTTCCAGGATGCTACAACACCCTGCTCTGAGCTTAAAATCAACACAAACAGAGGCAACCAACTCTACAAAAAATTACAAATTCAAGTATTGCATAAATTGGTTCTACAAAACCTATAATGCATCAATTCAATACATAATTTTTTCTCTCTATTCCCTCTCACACACAACTATAAACAACAAATGTACATTATAGATTTTGACAAACTAATATAGTAACACACTTCACTCATTGATTGAAGTATTTCTTCGCATAGACTAACTAGTTCATATCTCTGAACTGCTATTATATAACACATTTTTCCTTCATCAAGAAACAACACAAATCATATTGTAACCCTAATTGAACTTCAATGAATCATTTCATTTTTGGTAGGCTACATCTAGGGTTTATATGTCATTTTCTCATTTTATTGTGCAGTGGATTCAAATTCAAACTAAGTGATCTCCTTTGCCTTAGTACCACCATCTTCAACCAGTAGCCAACATAACGTGCTCTAGATAGTTACTTGATAATATATGCAAGTGATTTTATTTGATTATTCTCTTCCCTAGATCAATCGCATACCTTGTTCATTGACATGAAAATCTATGCCAATTACTTCACCATTGGATCAAATGCATTTACAGTTGTGTTTGTTTATATAAGAACTCACACTAACACCTGTGTCTTCCTGCGCTGAGAGTTCATTCCCTAGCTGTCATTTTACATTCTCTAGTCGACTAGGGTTATACATTAAATTTCCTTTGTCAAATACATCGATCGACTGAATGTTGATTTGCAACAAGGATGCAAAATCAACAAATGATCAATTTCCATGTGTCATCATTCTATTTTCCTTCCATATGCATGTCACCAATCAACATTTTATCATTTACTTAGTTGATTTTTATCTTATCTCCATATCGTTGGAACTCTTTATCAATTCTTCCCAAAATCTATATCTCTTCAGAATACATTGTTTCCTGAATGGATGGTCCCCACTCCCATGTACTTTCCACTATGGATTACTTTCCACCAATCCTCACTTCCTCGCAAGTTTCAGTAAGGACCCACCAAAGCATAGAGGGATGGCCAGGAGGCCATCAGATCTCCAAGCTACAATCTCTTTTGTTGACTTCATCCTTCACCATATCGAAGGGAGTGAAAATACTGTCACTCTGAAATACTTCTTTCAGCCCAATGCAAACCACATTACCATTCACTTGCAACTCTTATTGTCGCCAAATCGAGGGGACAAGTTCCTTAGTCTCGTCAAAGTATTGATGTCACTTCGATGAAGGAGTAAATGTCAATTACACCACATAAAAAATATTAACATTGGCAAGCATTTGTTGGTGGTAAAAGCTTGGAACAATAGTTTATGAAAATTTCCAATGTTGAAGCAAATTATTGCAACTTTGTATTTTATCACAAATTCACCTTTGACTTCATGCAAAATATTTCCTTTGCTTTTGCATGATTGTCACTACTCATATGACACTTTTGACATCAATGAGAACATCTTTTAACATCTATTGGCATAGAAAACCTTGACATTCAAGTCATATATGCAACTTACAAGTGTAGAGAACCTACAACACTATACAACTCATAGATCCAACAATGCAACATACAAATCTAACAATATATTAATAGCCATGTCTAATGAGAAAATAAGAGATATATGTGTAAATAAAAAATGACTCAAACACTAAATCTCCAAGATTTGAATAGCCATAAGCTCACAAAAGTACCAAAATTAATAAGAACTCATAAAAAACTCAAATGTAAATAACAAAAAATAAATAATGCCAAAAAATCTCTAGACTTGATCCAATATGTAGTGATTTGAACAATATTTTTGTTGACTATAAGAATTCCAAAATATGACTCTATAAGCAAAATTTATCTATCAAAATAAAAAAAATCTAGAGAAACCATTGATATCATAGTGAAGTAGAAGGAATTTCCTTTCCAACAAGTGTAAGAAGTAAAAAAATTGACACCCTAGGTAAAGTTTATGCTCCCTAGAAAAAAGTTACATAATTTGGCTATAAGGAGGTAGGTTGGTGGCCTTTGGGTAGCCCACTAGTGGCAACTACACCACCTGAGTGGTGCCACCCAAAGAGCTAGACTTGAAATAATTATAAAAACTAGTTTTAGTTTTTCAATTTTTATATAGGATTTTTTTTTTGATGGGTTTTAAGCCCCATGGGGGGTATTGGCTCCCTAGTCCCAATGGACTAGGGGGATAAGCCCCACTGGCACTAGCACCCACCAATCCTATTAGTCAATAGTTGATAGTTGTTGATGGGGTGTCAACCAAGGGATAGGGGGAAATTTTGCACACCCCTACATAAATAATATTTTTTTTATTATTTTTTTTTCTTAAATTGATTTTCTTTTGTGCAATATTTTCTTATTAATCCACAAAAAATAGTTTTATTTTATATATATTTTAAATTTTTCATTTGCAGATGAATTCTACAACTGTATAGTCGTACAACAAGGTAATGAGGGGATTTTTTAATTTTTCATGGTGGCCAAAATAGACAAAATTTTATGTTAATCTTCATCTCTCGAGCCTTTTAGATCAAATGGTAAGGTCTATTTTCTCACAAGGGGTCATATAAATATTTCCCCTACAAAAAATTATAGTGAACATCTATAAAACTATTTTTCCAACCAAGATTCATAACCCCAAATCTACAAAAAATAACCATAGATGTACACCCCAAAACCAAAAATGTACAAAAATAACCTATACAAAACCCTCATATCTTGTAACATCTTCGCTCTTTTCCTTACAATCCCTAGATTCAACTATACACCAAATCTACTCCAATAAGGGTTATACAAATCACAACCACGACTCTGATACAAAATGAAGGGAAATATGCATCCACCTAAAATAATTTACACATAACCAATATAGAGAAATCTATGCAAAAAAGTATTGAAAATCCATATGAAATAGAATAGAAAACATATCATCAAAGATGGCACAATATATATCCTAGAAAAATCCTCAAAATGGAAAAAAATATTCTCCAAAAGCATCCATCATTCATGTATTATTCAATAAGTAAGATTACAATACATCTTTAGAGTTCTCCATGAACACCTTTGAAATATTAAACCCTGTATAGGAACTCCATATGAAAAAGCATGTAACCACACATCCCATTCTATGCTTCAACCCTCACAAATGCTAACTAGAGATGCTCCCAACCCCTTAGCCAAATATCCAACTATCTGGAACCTTAGACAACTAACCATTTTCTTTCTTTTATAAAAAAATATCACACAAAACCACCAGGTCATATTACATAAAACCATGAGACTAATACAATGAGCTTACAAAACCATTAACCCCCACACTTACTTTTTGGTACTATGTTTTTCCAATATTAAATATTTTTCCCAATGTGCAACCCCACATTAAATATTTATCATAATGTTACATACAAAACATAAAGTAGCCCAAGAATTTTAACCCATTTGATACACACATCCTTGGATCCCCTAGGTGTACCATATAATAATAATGGACAATACACCTTTTCCTAACAATAATCATATAACAAATAAAATATCCTATGAAACAAAAGAGAAAATAATAATTGCTATGCCATCCATCTCCTTATTTACATGTCTCTAATAATTTAAATGAATATTAAAAAATACTATTAATAAAAAATAAATAAATATTATTTAACTTTTTTAACTAATTCAAAAGATAATAGTATGGATGGTAGAAAAGTACACCACCAAATTCTATGTCTGAAACAAAGATTAAACATAAAATATATTTAAAACATCTATATTTGATTAATGATTATAAATATTTAATTAACATATAAAGACAATTTATGAAAAAGCTTATAGAATTCATATCTCCAAAAGGAAATAAAAGCCAATTGAAATAATAGTTAATACCAATTTTGCTTAAAAAGAGAGCACATTAGATAAATTCAAGTGGGGATTATACCACCTTGAAAGGTTGATGATTTTACACAAGTTAAAATTTGTGATGTGAAAAATTAATAATTTTAATAGAAAATAGTGCTGCATAATAGCTAGTACTTTCCCATATAGTATTGTAATTATAGTATTTTAAATTTAAGAAAAAAAAATGTAATTTTTGTTAATGTGAGTGAAATTAAATGTAATTTTTTTTAATTATAGTATTTTAGTTTTGACCAGTTATTTGCATGTCTATATTATAGGATACTATATGCCTATGTTCTCTAAATGTCAATATATTAATAAAAAAAATAAAATTATATAATCATTTAAGAAATGACCTAGGTTCAACATGAGTCTCCTCCAAATTGATGTAGAAATTGGGGGAATTTTGATGGCTAGGGTTAATAACAAGGGGGTGTTGGGACATTAGAGACCTCTGCACAAACAAGGGAGTGTGTGGGGGAATTGGTTAGGGTGGGGTTCCAAAACTCGTCTTTCAAGTTGTCCTACTCACTAGACCCAAAAGTAGATGTAGGAGTGGGCTTAGACAAGGGAGCAAATTTTATGGGGTCTGGAGGGGTTTCCTTACTAGCAGGGGTTTTACCGCAGGCGTGGGTGAACTGGCGAGCAGTAAGAGGGGTATCTTCTAGGTTAATGGAGGGACTGGGGTCCACCATGGGGTCACAAATAGCTAGGATATTCTTTTTAATAGTGGCAGGGGAGGGTAGCATAGCAGCTTGGAACTAGAAAATACATAATATGAGGCCCTGGTGAATGGGTAAATTTCTACTTTTACCTTGGACATTTTTAATAGTTTTTTTGAGAGAAGAAAAAATCCAAAATGAAAATTTCATTTTTATATTATATTGGAGGTGGTTAAGCATAAGAAACAAGTGAGCATGAAAGCAATGGGCCAACCTTCGAGCATAACATACCTCATAAAGACTTCGGCCACCTTGCTCCAAACATCGGGGAGATCCACACAGTTGAAGCTATTTTGGAGTTTGTTCACTTTTTCTCCCTCTTTCAAAAAATAGTCCATATCTTTTTGGTAGGTGGCCTTGAGCTTGAGGAGGATGAAAACACCCTCTAATGAGAGCCTCGTCACTTCTACAATAAGCTCAATTTTCACCATGAAGGAATACCCATTAATAGTGAGTGTCATCCACCTACGAGGTAGCGAATGCCATCGAGATCTTAGGATCATGTCCCAACATACCTTCCACATAAGAGGCCAACTTTCCTTGTTGAAATATGGGCCAAACTTCCTTGTCTTGTTTCTACATTTTTCAACTAGTAGGTTCTTCTTGCACCAACTCACCTCCCATAGCAGAATTCAAAAATATATAGAGCAAGGAAATACAGTTTGTAGAACCACCAATGTGAATACCAGAGCCACATGTAAATGAGTTTATGAAAAGAATTTTTAGATGGATTAATTTGCCATAAGTGAGACTCATGGAAAATATCCAAGAGAGCTGACAATGGATCCAACTCGATCTTAATTAGGTATTACTTTAGCATCATGATTCATCAATTCACACACATGCCCAGGGATTTTCCAAATATTATCCCATATTACTAAATTTGGTGTGAAAGCGTCAATGTTAGCAAGCACGTTGACAACTTTATTGTTGTTTTTAAACACATGAATAGGCCTGCTAATATTGAGGGTCATCATTAGATTTCATGCTGAAGACATGGGGTCTTGGAGAGTCCAACATGGGTTACCTTTCCCCATCAGGATGAGGATAGTGTTTCTAGAATCCCCTTCAATAATCAATTTGGAAAGCCCAACTTGCATGACAATTGGAATATCATGAAAATTTGTTGCCACCTCAGCAAAACTAGATGATTGGACCCCCATGATCACTACATAAGCTAGGATTAAATTACCCTTGAGATCACGAATGAAACCACCCCCACTAGCCCAACCCAGGTTAGGTTTAATTGAGCCATCAAAGTTAAGCTTCAGCTAGCCAGGTTCGGTAGGGGGGGAACCAATGACACATTAATGTTAATTATTATGAAAATTATGTAAATAATATATTAATCATTATAATGTAAATAATATATTAATCATTATAATGTAAATTGTATGATAATGCATGCAATGGATCAAAAAGGTAGCTACATACATTTATATTAATATTAATAATTATTAATTTTAGCATAGTGGACAAAAACGTTGCATGCGTATATTCTAGCTTAATGGACCAAAAAGGAGTAGTTTTTATAATTATAATTGTTTAATGTCTTATAAGAAGTCAAAACATAAACATGCAATGATAATTATTATTTTTTAAATTATTTTAATAATTTTACTTATATAATTTTCAAAAACATATCAATAAATAATTTTATAAAACATAAAAAATAATTTAAAATGATTGTTTCAATTTTTAATTTATGTATTAATAATAATATTATTTTTGATAGTAAAGCAGGGAAAGGGCCCTAATCCAAAAGGTTCAACAAAATGAAAAGCAAAAAATAGACGCCTAAATGCCCCAACCAAAAAAAAATAGCCAAGAGAGGAGGCATGCAGGCCTTAGAAAGATATTAAAAAATTACTAAAAGTTCACATTCATAACTAAGAAGGCATGCAAGCTAGAGAAAAAAATTCAACAACAAAATATAACAAATCATAATAGACATCAATAATCTTTAGGATTAGTAATTAAATCCTAGTCAGCCTTTAACTTGTTAAGAAAGTCCTTCCAGTCTTTCTCCTCGGTGTTGTCTATGTTGGTCATCATTTGAGAAACTTCTTATTGGTTCTTTCCCATTTTCATTTTAATTTTATTGATCCTAGATTTACCTAAAATAGTTTTTCAAATAGCCCACTGCATGATCCCTCAATTATTGAAATAACTTTGTATATAGCATCTTCCAGAGCTGAAACTTTGTCCTTCATGTTATCATAGTCACCATCTGGATTAGCTCTCAAAATGCAACTACACAACTCCTTTATTTGGTATTTTATATTTTGTAGAGGCTCAAAGTTAGTCACTTCCTCTCTTAGATGGTTTCCTCTATCTCTTCATTAGTATTGGCATTGCCATGATGGGTGCTGCCACAATAGTGGTTTACACATTCTGGGAGATCCTGATTTTTGCTGAAATCACATATTTCTAGAAATATAATGATTTAAGCCTTGAAAAGTTCCATTTAAAGGATTCCAATTGAATAGGGTTTTATCAAACCACCTTAGATCAAACCCCCTTGGATAGAACCCTACTAGTTTGAAACCATACCTATAACGAAGTCTCATTTACACCTATCAAAATGCTGATAAAAAACCACTTTTGATTTACTTTTTGGAGGATTAAGTGAATTCATCTAAAATTTATTTTTTTGTAAGTATGTAGTCCTTACTATAAGCTTCCAAAAAATTATAATTTTAATTAAATTTAATTTGATTATTATATTTACTTTTTTATTTCTTGTGAATGCTAGTTTTTCACCAAAAATCAAGCTCTCTGTTCTGCACATTTGGAAAAATAGAAGATTATCAATTTATTTTTTTGAAAAATATGAGTGCGTCAGATATTGGAGTCCTTGATCCAACAAAAAAAAAATTGAATTTGATACATACAAAAAGAGTTACGCGTTATACGGTCGTGCTATGTCTAAATTGTAATTGGTCTGACTTCAAAACTTGATTAAAGAGAAAATATTCAATACAAAACTATCTAACCAAGTGGAAGTACTAGATATTGGAGTTACAAATCTAAATTCGAAAGAATTAGAATTTTATCCTTCATGAAAAAGAAGTTATGCACTATACGGTGAGTGCCACTTTTTAAAAATGTTGTTTTATGAAGAAAATAGTTTTCAAGGGAGATGGAAACATAAGTGCAATCTAATTCCAAAATTTTTGAAAAAAAATATATTTAGAATCTACAAACAAAATTTTATGAAACTCTAGTTTGCATCATCTTCAAATTCCTCATGGTTTAGGGTCATCCCACAATAATGGGATACACTTTTTGGCCAAACTTGACATTGAAATCAACATTTTCATAGAAAACTTCACTTTCTGACACTTATAGTAGGTAAACTATTAGGAATTTTAAAATGATGTAAACTAGTGATTTGTGAGATTTTGTCTATAGATTTTAAATGCATTTAAAAAAAAAAAAATTGAAATTAAATTGTAATTTTTTTGCATCTCCCTTGATAACTAGTTTTTAATAGTAAACAACATTTTTAAAAATTGGTGTGTACTTCGGCTCGCATAACTTTTTTTCTACAAAGGATAAAACTCTAATTCTTTTGAATTTAGGTTGGTAACACAAGTATCTAGGGCTTTCATTTTGTTTCATAGCATTTTGTTGAATATTTTTCTTTTAATTAAGTTTTGAAGTCAAAACATTTATAATTTAGACATAGGTGCATTTCAGCCCGCATAACTTTTTTGGTATGTATTGAAATTCAATTTTTCTTTTTTTGTTAGAAAGAGGACATCAATAGCTAGTGGATATGTATTTTTCAATTTTTTTTTCCTCAAATTTACTATTTTTTCACAATGATTTTTCATCGAACTTGATGTTCGGTGAAAAACCTATGTACAATAAAACTAAAAAATCAAATATAAAATAAAAACAAAATGTATTAAATTTATAGTTGTTGGAAAGCACATTTCGATCACTACAATCATCCAACTTGGTTTATCAATTTGACTCCATTTGCACCTCCTTCCCAAGCTTCAATAGTCAAAAAAATGCATAAATTTTGAAATGGTGGAGGGGAAGGTGAAAAAAGGGGGTTCATTAGAAGGGGGGTTCATTCGAACCCCCATTATATGGTGCAAAAGGGGGTTCATTAGAAGGGAGGGGGGTTCATTAGAAGGGGGGGTTCATTAGAAGGGGGGTGGTTCATTCGAACCCCCTTCATTAGAAGGGGTAAACCATTTTAAATTTTTTGATGAGCATTTCTAATTATTCTTCATTCAAAAAATTGTAACCCACTATTGTGGGTTTACCTTTTAGCCGCTATAGGTGCCCGAAAGTGAAGATTTAGTTAAAAGAAATTATTTCGATGTCCAATTTGGCCAAAAATTGTAAACCACTATTGTGGGATCACCCCCGTCCTCCTACCCAAAATTGAGAACATCCATTTCCTCTTAATTAATCTCCTCAAAGATCTCTTCCTCCTCGTTGTTTTCCTCTTCTTCCTCCACACTAACCTCTTCTTCATCCTCTTCTTGTAAGCTATAGTCCAGGCTATCATCTTCATAATCAGGGAGGAACTCTTCATCAAAGGATCCCAACCCCTCTTGCTCAAGGGCCAAATTATTTCCTTTAGTATCCTTACCTTTATTTTGTTTACTAGCATGGGCTCACTTGGTAGACCACCTTTCACCTGACCCACCGCTTGTAATGCTCTTCTAGTAAGGTTTCGATTCATCACTAATCTCTATAGTAATAGAGCTAGAGGGACCCTTCTTTTTTATTTTTGGAGGTGAGAAGGGTGGGAGGGGATTTCCTTTTTTGGGGGATGGCGTTATGTGACTCATCGATAAAAGGGGTATTGGGGAAACAACAAAAATCAAAACCCCTTTTTGGACTTAGATTTTAAACTCGAAGGAGGGGTATTCAAGGTCAAGAGAGGATTGATAGAGAAAGTAGAGTTCAGTTGGGGCTTTGTGGAAAGCACAAATTATAATAATATTCTTATAAATATAAATTATATTGATATTATAATTGTATATTTAAGATTCATTACACAATATTATTTAAAAAATGATAAAACATATAATAAATGATTTTTAAAAATAATGAATTGTCATTAAAATAATTTTATTATAAAAATCATATTTTTTAATATTATTAATTTTTATATTAATAAAATTAATAAAAAAGTCGATACTTGTTAAAGATATATTTTTTTAAAGAAAAAATAATATTAATAATATATTAATAAAATAAAAATACCACTTAAAAATTAAATATATTAGAATTTTTACTTTAATATTAATTATTCAAAATATGTATATCTTAATAATTGTACATTTTATATTTAAAAATTTATATTATATAAATACACTATTAGAAAAATTATTCTTAAAATAAGTTTAATAATTATAATTAACGTTATATGAAAGTAAAAAATTTTACTAACCTATTTTTAATGTATGATAATTACTTTTTACTTGATTCATTAAGTAATTACAAGGATAATAATACAAAAATGTATACCACCAAAGTCTATGTCTAAAGTAAAGACTAAACATAAAATATACTTAAAATAATCATTATAAATATTTAACTAATTTAAAAAGATATTTTATGAAAATATTTTGAATGAATGTATATTTTCAAAAGTCAAGAGAAATAATATTCAATACCAATCTTGCTTTAAAAAAGTAGCCATATATTAATATTTATAATAAAAATAAGAAAAAATAATATTGATAAAAATATAATAATGTAAAATTGAATAAGTCTTATTTTAATTTTTTAATTAATTCAAAATTTAATAGTCAATACCAATCTTGCTTAAAAAAAGTAGCCATAAATTAATATTTATAATAAAAATAATAAACTAGCAATTGCACCTTGGTGTGCAATGGGTACGCCGAAGAGGTGTGGAAGGTCAATTAGGAAAAAAAGGGTCTATTTTTTTTTTGCATATATTTATGCAGTACATGAAGTCAATTGGTAGGTCATTTAGCAAATGATGATGTTTGTGGAACAAAGGTCTCAATGGAGAAGTGATAGTTTCAATCAACTATGCATCCTCTTACAAGGATCCAAACGAGATTGAAATAAAACCTTTGAATGCGGAAGATAATTAGACTCCATTACCCATTAGGTTAAGCATATTATGTTTGCAATAGAGAGGGAGGGAGAGATAGGGTTAGAAAGAGTTAGAGCTAGAGGGGGGAAGAGCAAGAGAGAGGAGGGGTAAGAAGATAGAGGAAAAGATAGTGTGATACATAAAGAATGAAGAGAGGGGACTTGGGAAAGAGATGTATATACAAAGAGGGAAGAAGGAGATAGAGAGAGACACACACATATTAACAAAGAGAGATGGAGACAAAGAGATATAGAGAGATGTAGATAGATAGTGAGACCAAGAAGCATATGGAGAGAGAGATAAGAGAGATAAAAGGAAATAGATATTGAAAGAAGAGAGACTAATAGTTAAATTTGTATCTACAATGTATCTAACAAAATCCCCTCCCATTATGTTGTGATAGATGTCATACCCTATTATAGAGCTCCTATTTTGGCACAATTAAGGAGAAGATAGGCAAAGGTTTTTGAGAATGACTTTATACATGTTGATTGCATTTACATGAAACATTCCAAGGATTGTGCAACAAATCCATTATGTGCATATATTCTATGATCGTAGAAAGCCATGCCAACACATCTTTAGGGTATTCTACCAAACAATTTTCTTTGATAGAATTTAATCACTTTGAGTTTAGGTGCCAAGTGCCACCCATTAAATTGAAGATGAAAATGTGGATTGTTTAATTTCTCTCCAAGTATAAACCTTCATTACTTCTTACCCAAAAAATATGGATTCAAATAGAGATAGAGCATGAAGAAGAGAGAAAAGATATAGAGGGAAAGAGGGAAAAGTAGGTGAGAGGTGGTAAGAGAGAAAGAGGAAAGAGATAGAGACAAAGATATAAAGGAAATTAAATAGGGAGAGAGGGAGATAGAAGACAAGAGAAAGAGATACATTTCTAAAGAGAGGAATAGAGAAAAATAAAGAGATACATTTCTAAAGAGAGGAATAGAGAAAAATAAATAGGGAGAGAGGGAGATAGATAGGGAGAGAAAGATATATTTATAGAGAGAGATAAATAGGGAGAGGGAGATAGATAGGGAGAGAAAGAGATACTGTTAGAGAGAGAGAGAGTGGGGGAATAAGAGATTTAAAGGGAAACAAAGACTGACTTTTGAGAAACTATTATGTGCCAACAATCCAAAGATGGCACATGCCCATGATATATATATATATATCCTTCTCTCTCTCCCTCAATTTTTATTTCCACATAACTATAAAATTTGACATGTCAATCACAATTGTAGTAATTGGTAAGTTGAAATTTCTATAGGAAAGAGGGCCAAGAAGGGAAGCCACTTGAACATTTCATTGAATATGTACTAAGTTATAAAATGTTTGTTGGTTTGAATCCCTTATGATTAATCCACTATATTTTTTTTTTCTTACTTCTATTGTTTACATTTTATTCTCACTTTTTCATGTCATTACAAAAGGACAAATATTAGCTAGAACATAATTACGACTCACAAGTTGAAACACGAGGGAGGAGCAGGCAACAAGAAAAGGGTAGATAAAGCTTTCTGTTTGTCTGCGTGGAAATAGTAGCCCATTTAATGCATTTCATCAACTTATCTAGATTATAGTCCATTTTCATACTCTGTATGAAGGGTTGGGTGAAATACGAGGAGAAAGGGGTCTCAGACTTTGCAAGCAAGTATTCTAAACTTTGTTCTCATCTCTAGTTGGGGCAAGAGTAAGTCACAACATGAGGAATTGAAAGGGGTTTCAGACTGTGCAAGCAATTCAACATCCTCTTCCCATTCCTTTTTAGCTCATTCCATGTCCTCCACCTTATCCACCCCTGCTTCCATCTCATCCACTCTCTACAAGCCTAAATCTAAGGACCAACATGTCGCACGGGCGTCTAAGAGGAGTAGTGATACTCCTCCATCTTATCATACAAAGCACAAGTCTTCTTCCTCTTCTTCTTCCTCTGCCTCTGCCAACAAGGAAAAAAATGGGAAGATCCGAAGATGGATGATGTTTGAGAAGAATGCCCTAGCTTCTACATTGAGAAATTACTCCACCAATGTCAACAACAACAAAAATTTGGATGAGGTGTATGCAGACAGTGATTCAAGCTATGACCTCTTTGAGCTTAATAACATCTACTCGAGAGATCTTCCTGATTATGAGACTAGCCAGAATGGACAACTTTTTCCAGCATTTGCCCTGCTTGTGCCAAAATAGAAGAATTGGAACAAGGTTTGGACATCCATCAAAGCATAAAGAATAGAGGAATTTAATCAGGCGTTGCAGTTGCAACTACCCTGGTGGACATGTATGCAAAATGTGAAAGCATAGAAAAGGAACATGAAACATTTAATGATACATATCACAGCCATGAGTTGTTCATGTGTTCTATGCCTCTTTCATTCTGCACTTATTCAAGCTAAAATGTAAGCCATATACTCGAAAATGGCAGATTTTAGTGTTCGGAGCATCATGAGAAGCAAAAAGATTTGGAGCCAATTTAACTCCCTCATCCTCTTCACTCACACTCTAATTCTAACGAATAAAAAACCGTAAACCCTAACTCAATCATTTAAACCCTAAATTTTGCAATAGACTATTTTCTCTCCGTAAAATGCACATCAACAGGAGCAATATACAACATTCGTAAGCCTGTGCCCGATCCATACCACACTCCATTGACAACAGGAACAATCCCATTCAATCAATATGAGGAATACTCTTTTTACAAGTGTCAGTTGTAATTCCCACTAAAATGTATAGCAAATTCTTGATGTGGAAGTAGTCCTCGTTCCTTCTTGCAAGAATGGCCATCAACAATTACTACGTTAAATGGACTTGGCAGGTAAACATGACGATGAGGGGTTTCTGTTTCAACTTCAGCTTCACATAGAGTAAGGGAGTACCTTCTCCTTTAGTTGCATATCATGGTATCAAGGACATCCTTCTTAGCTAACACAAGCAAAACCCAAATAATATGAAGGAAATTGAAAATTTGTTGAATATCATGAGATGCCAAGGCTGTGTAATTGATAGTGGCTTAGAATGTAAATCTGACAAAGGTTTTAACGGATACGATTACCCCGATCGCTGGCATCCATTTTTAAGCATTGCACACCGTGGATGACAAGAAGGAGGTCGCCCATCTCAAATAAGGATACGCCTTCGGCGTAAAAAAAAAAAGGAGGCGGTGGAAAACGACCAACACTTATGATGCATTAATGGCATTAAAATATCCCATTCACCAACTTGTAGTTGGTGGGTGTGAAAATGAGTAGTAAGGAAAAATATATCTCATTTATGAGGCCTGAAATATCCTAGATAGTACACAAAGGTGGAAGCAATCTAGACAAAATCTATCCTAGACAGCAAGCTGTGCGTGTAGCAGATTTGATAGGTCTGTAGAAACATTCCAGCAAGTGCGATTGCTAGTTATTGCCCATATTTATTGTGCATGGTGAGAGAAGCATGTCAAAAAGGCAAGCACATATTTGAATTGATATACACCGTTGATTTTTTTCTTAAACGCATTGCTTATTAGCAGACGATGGTCTACGGTGGAATGGTCATTAAATGCATTGCTTTTGAGTAGAGGATGATCTACAGTGCAGTTCATTCCAATCATTTGCCAGCTGTTGTGGACAGAGCTCAACCATGGATTGCAAAATCTAGGTTGGTCTCTCTCAAATTGGATACGCCTTCGGCTAAATTCGGCGTAAAAAATAATATTGATAAAAATATAATAATATAAAATTGAATAAGTCTTATTTTAATTTTTTAATTAATTCAAAATATAATAGTCAATATCAATCTTGCTTAAAAGTCAAGAGAAATAATAGTCAATACCAATCTTGCTTAAAAGTCAAGAGAAATAATAGTCAATACCAATCTTGCTTAAAAAAAGTAGCCATAAATTAATATTTATAATAAAAATAATATTGATAAAAATATAATAATGTAAAATTGAGTAAGTCTTATTTAATTTTTTAATTAATTCAAAATATAATAGTACATATGGTAGAAATGTACATCATCAAAGTCTATCTGAAACAAAGACTAAACATAAAATATATTTAAAATAATCATTATAAATATTTAATTAACCCAAAAGGATAATTTATGAAAAGATTGATAGAATGCATATCTTCAAAAGTCAAGAGAAAACAGTCAATACCAGTTTTGTTTAAAAAACAAACAGATAGATAAATTAATATTTTTAGTAAATATAAAAATAAAAGTATTCATAAAAATATAAAAAAATAAAATTGAATAAGTCTCATTTATTATTTAATTAATTAAAAGGATAATAGTACATATGATACAAAAATACACCACGAAAGTCTATGTCTGAAAGAAAGACTAAACATAAATATCTATATATTTAATTAATCATTATAAATATTTAATTAATTTAAAATGATAATATATCAAAAGACTTTTTCTAGAATGCATATCTCTAAAAGCTCACAGAAGTAATAGTCAATACCAATTTTGCCTGAAAAACGAGTTCCAATTTGTGACGACAAACTTTTAAGATTTTTAATTAAGATTTCGGGGTTTGCAGTTTTTGTACGTTCGCTTTGATATTTCTGTAACCAATCTGATGGGAGTGCAGCACTGGCACTCTTATCTTTACTCAACAATCCACTTTTTTAAGAAAATAAAACATTGTAATCGACAAGCCTTTTGTTCAGATAAAGAATTGATTTATTGCTAGTTGATTTATCTCTTTGATAAAGAGATTACATAATGTAACATTGATTTTTTTATATATTAATTTAATTGGAATGTTAAAGTGATAATTAATGTTTGAATTTTTTATTTTATATTAATTGAATATTTGTGATGAGTATATTTTGCATTTTTTATATCAAGATGTTGATTTCTAAAAAATAGAAAATAAAAATTTTAAATTTAAATTTTTGATATTGTATTATGTTTTTTCTGTTGAGAATGATAAATTAGATAATTTGAAATTTGATCATAAATTTTAAAAAATTATAAATTAATATCATTAATTTTTATTATTATATTCTTGAAATTACATACCCATGTCAATTTTCATAATCTATCATGGTTCCCCGGATTCATATTATGAGTTCTAAGACATAATATACTTCTACATTTGAACTAAATACTTACACATCTTATATTTGAACAATATAAATACATTTTCTCACAATATTGTTTTACAACCATTCCTATATAAGCTTATAAAATAGGAGTTAAAAAAGAATACAATCTCAGGGGTATAACATGTCATAGTTATTTCGATATATCATTTCATATGTTGTTATATGGAGCCTAATCAGACTCGGAGGTTAAATTTTCCCCACTTTAATTGGTGTGGTTTCCCCTCAAATTATTCAATGGGGGTTTGGAGGCAGCGCCCCCAAGACGGAGTCAAGGAGCAGCGCCTCTGGCGCACTCCCTGTCGTGATATCGGGTGGGGTCGAGGGGCAATGCCCCCGCGAGGGCTCGGGGGCAGTGCCCCCAAAACCTCAAATGAATTTTATTATTTTATAAAGGAATCGAGAGTTATTTTTCTATTGGCCAACATAAAAAAACTCTATTTTGTAATTGACATAAGTCTTGATAAAACGATTAAGGGTTAGGGTTTCCATTGGTATTGTATTTGTAGCATTTGCAGTGATATTGAGTTGCAAGAATTGTTGGTTGTAATCGGTTTGATTTGCTAGATAATAATATTGGACTCTCTATTGGTGGATGTAGCTCGACTTTGGGTGAACCACGTTAAAAAATGTCTATCACTGTTATTATTTCTATGTATTTTCATTCCTTTGTTTAATCTTTATTTGCATTTAATTGATATTTTCTGCATGCAATCCCTAACACCATTTAAGAAAGATGATCATCATAATAAAATTTAATCAACATATGTAAACAATACCAATGCTCTAAAAAAATTATTCATATCAATAGAAGATACTTATTTCATTCTGCCAAGTGAAGGCACCTGTTCAATAAAATTGAGCATATAAATACTATCACTAGAACTAAAATTAAACTAACCTTCCATCTATAACAAAAAATAAATTTACCAAATGTTGATGTCATGTGAATACTATCGATAGTTCGAAACAAATTATCAAGGGGGTATTTTTCTACCAATTGTAGAGCTTATATGGCTCCCCCACTATGTTAGACCATAGTCTTCATAGATCTCTAGGTCATACAAGACAATTGCATGGGTATAATTGAGGTAACAAATACAATGTACTTATTATGATTGGCGTCATGTTGTAGAGAATACCTTGGCTAAGGTTTTGAATTTTACTAAAGAGCTACATGTCTCCACAAGTACCACATCTTTCTACATGAAGTATTGGCATAAAATAGAAACATGTAGCATCTAGTATGGAAATTCATATGTAGTTTCAAATACACAAAAATTAATATAAATAAGATGCATGTTGTATTTTCCAAAAAAATCTAGTAAGATATTGATACACAACATCCAATATGTAATAGGCACATGTAGTGTCAGGAGATGGAAATAGTCAATTTAAACACAAAAATAGATTTACATCCTCTATAAATAACACTTCCACCAATCATATGTTGCTAGCATCATATAATATAGGAAACTCTCCTCCCTTTAAAATATATCATGAATATCATCCACTATGTATACATTTAGGTGGAGGCCCATGTTGATTTCAAACATTTCACATAATAATGAACATGTTATCCTTTCAAGGATCACATCCCCAAATAGTTCAAAAAGGATAACCACTTATTACATAAATAAGATAAATATGATCCAAATGACATTTGATTATTGGCAATATGAGAAGGCCTAAATTCACAAAATATATAACCATATTCTCCTTTCGCACAACACATAATCAAATGTAAGGGTTAGTGCAGGATCATGGGGGTCTAAACTAGGCCCTTAAGTGGAAATGAAATTCAGAAAAACAGAGTTAGGAAACTTGACATAAAATTTTGAATAGGTTATTAACAAAATTTGAAAAGTATGTAAGAACAAAATTTGTAGCAAATTGAATGTAGTTTCTCGGATACTATTCCTTTTTTGGAAAAAAAAAGTAAATCTAGTTGGTGAAAATTTGAAATTTTAATGTATTAATGCTAAATTTTAAAGAAAAAAAAAGTAGGTGTATGTATGACCAAATTCTAAGTACATGTAAAAAAAAATTTAAAAAAACTTTCAATATAAGTAGAGGACACATGTTCGAATGTGTCCCATTTTTTTTTTTGTAATTTTTTTGGAAGTTAATAATTAGTTATGAATTTTTTATTAGAATTTTTTAATTATAGTGTTTTAATTATAAGTTTGTAGACTTTGTTTATAGTAATTCAAGTTTGATTGTAGTATTGAATTTTGTAACTAGGAACGATTCTGACAAGAAATAAATAAGATAAGAATAGTTGAAAGATATGAGAAGTAGGTAAAGTAGTGTGTTTCAAAATGATTGATTTACAATCATAAATACAAGGTACTATAATACTCGTATATCAATGTGTAGTTTTTGATAAAGGAAAAAATAGGTTTTATAGGGACCCGAAACCATAGAGTTTACAAAAAAAAGAATAGGCGTTAAAGGAACCAGAAACAAAGATTAGATATTAGATATAAATATTATACAAAAATTGAATTAGCTTAAATTGAATAATTGTGTATGAAAACATATTTAGTTGAAAATGGTGTTTAGTGGATAAATATATGTTATTTATATAAATTAAAACAAAATTTGATTGTAGTTAAATTTCACAACTAGGATTTAGGAAAATTCATTGTGTAATTCTTGTAAGCATTCAATTAATAAGGGAAAGATATGTGTATTTTGTGTAACTAGAATGTTAATTGTTACAATATAGCTTTCAATGTGTAAATATCAATTAATTTGTTGCTTATTTAGATGATTGTTAATAAAAAAGAGCATATTAGTATTTGTAATGGCGTGAATTTGCACCCCTAGGAAAATTTCCCATTTACATACCCCTTACCTTAGAAAATGAAATCCGATGATGTAATTTCTATGTCCACCACCTTTCCTCATCCACCTGACATCTTGTTTTAGTGAAAATAGAGGAATTTTGTCAGGGATGTGCACATGCCACGTAGACTTTCGTGCATTGTGCTACCATCCTGACAGGATTCCTTCCTATGGAATCTGCAGAGGCATTACGTTTCTCCATTGGACACAAGTTCCATAATGCTTCTTTCTCCCTTGCCTAATGTAAAACGATTCATTTTCCTCCCTCTTTCCATTCAAATTACTTAATCTTTCATTTTATCCATATTATTAGAACCTCTTACAACTTCTTCACCATTCTTGAACTCTTGGTTGCATTCTTGATGCTCTCTTGATCAACTACACACTTCAAGCTTCACCATCACCTCCATTGAAGTTGTAAGCTATTGGTTTCTTGGCTTCTCCACTCTGTTCGTTGCAACAACATTGTTGTTGGAGAATTTGCAAGCTCCCTCCTTTCTCTACTTGTCTTGAGAGAATGTAGCTGTGAAGGTGATATCTCCCATTGTCCATTGATTTTGCATCATTGTGTTTACATAGTAGCATATTGTAGTTTGTGTTATTGGTTGGCACTACATTTCCATATATTTCTTTATCACTTTTCTACACTCATTTCTATCTGGTTGTTCATGAAGGTGGAAACACCAAAGTGGGGAACTGACTGAGGCAACCCTAAAAAATAGCCCCAACATTTTCCTTGGTCTTGTGTGTGTAGGTTCTTCTTGGTTGGAGTTTCTCAAAGAATCAAGTTGCAAGGAGTTCAGTACCACTTTCTCAATCCCTTTTTCAACTCGAACGTAGTTTAGTTAAAGTATTCTTCTTGTTGTATTTCATTTTCATATGTTTCTCGTTATTCCGTCATAGAATAGAACTATGCTAGTTAGGCTATTAGTTGGATTTCTAGAATTTTAATTTGTTTCTTAGACTCTCTATCGATACGGACACTAGCGCACCATTGAGATGCTAGTGCGCCATGTTGGAGTCCATATTTTGCATTGTCATCCTCAAGCAGTGAGTTGTCTGGGTAGTAGATTGAACTCTAAAAATCTTCTTGTTTGACCCCCTAAAACATTTAGGTTAGCAGAAGGATGATAGCAACTTGATTGCTCTTCCTTTTTGACCTTAGCATCTTAACATTCTTGATTCATTTAGCAAGCTTGAGGTAGATTAGGGTATCCTGTTCCTTAGGAATTTCCTATGACCTAGAGTCTCAGAGTATCCAATCCCCCTCCTCTACATTTTGTTGAACTTGATGTGAACTATTTTGATTCCATTTTGTGATGTTGAAGGAATCATATCTCGTATCCTAGGCATGTTGTAGGTTTGTGTGTTGAAGGGTGCATAGCCTTGTGACCCAATCTACGACCCTTAGCAGCATAGTTAGAAGGATCCCTAGATATTGGGAAGTGAAATCTAGATAAGTCACAATTTGATTTTTGAACCTTTAGAGTATCTTGAGGAAGTCCTCTAGGAGTGCATAAAAATGGTCTCTTTTATGCATCTCCCTATCACCCAGCCTATGAATGGATCACCTGCTATAACATTCACATCAAAGGACCTACCTATGAATAAACAACCTTCTCTTCTATACATTCCTACTCACATCAATGGGAACATCATAACGGGTGTTTTGGCTAATCCCACATACCACTTGAATGTTATAATGGAGGAGACGTTGATAAATTTCTTACATAAGGATGGGTATGATGAATCAAATAGCATAACACGTACACATGATGGATTCTCGGTCCCTTCAACTCACTCCATCACCCTCCCAGTCTTGGTAGGACCCTGGACTATAAATTCTCTTTTTGATATCATCCTAGAGTCAAACTTTTTTAGGGTGAAACTAGGTATCCCATGGCTAGTTTCCATGAATGTAGTCACTTCGATAATTCATAAGTGTTCAAAATTTTCTCATGAGGGCTCTGTGCATGTTGTGCATGACACCAAGTATAAGCCATTGGTGTCATATGGGGGCTAATCGTTAGATCACTTTGGCATGCCCCAGTGGGTTTGCTTCCTCCAAGGATAGAATTGTTGTACCACACCTATGTCAAATATAAGAATAGGGGCATAGAGCTGACAATGGCCTACCCTATATCCCCTAACACCATTCCAGTCAAAGTCTCTATGATCATGCACCAACAAGCTGCCTCCTCTCAACAAAAGGGGAAGGGGAAGCCTACTCACACCTAGGATCCTTCCTCTTCTTCTATTGTTCCATCTACTTCTGCCTCTTTCCCTACTATGGCACCTTCAACCTCTGCTCCCATGTGATGGGGAGTCTGATGGTGCCTACTTGGTGAAAGGCTAAGCGTCAAGTATTTGAACTTCTCATCTTACCCACAATGTTGAGGCCTCTTGTCTTTGGAAAGGGGAAGGGCCCTCATGGGGTTTCCCCTACATCTCAACCTCTACAGCCTCCTACCACTCCTACCCCTAAGGTGGTGAATGGGAAGAGGCATGATGCTGAGGTGTTTGTGGCTGCTCCTCCACCTGCTGTCATTTTTGTTCCTACAATTCTTGCTCTTGCTCTCATCCAAGAGGCTACCCTTCGATTGTCAATGGTTGTGGAGGACACGCCTATATGACAGAACATAAGCCTCTCATTCTTTCTAAAGCAATAACTTCTAGTTCCTAGAGTTGACGAAACTAGCTTGGGTGTGAGTGTAAGTGTTGGAAGAAGGCTCTGGTTTTTGGACAAGCTGCCTTTCAGAAAGCAAAAGGGGAGCTAGCAGCTCCTATTTTGACATCTCCTACTATGCCTCCCTCTTCTACCCCTTCCACTTTAGTTCCCTTCCCCTAATTTTTTCTTCTAGCTCCTCCCATGAATGTTGATGACCCTCACCCCAAAAGGATGTAGGTGTTCATTGATCCTCGGTGGAGCCCCATTTTTTGATGCCCCTTCTAGAAATCCCTCCATTTTCCTGGGCCATGGACATGTTGAACACCAAGGTGATGACTGTTGCGACATTTTCCTCTTCCTCCTCACCTTTCATTTATTATGTGGGGATTCCACATTCTTCATTGAAGCATAAGTTTGAAAATGACCTCACTTCCAATGGAGGTCAAAAGAAGGGATCACCTTCTTCAAGGGATTGTTCTACTTTGGCTTGAGTTGTGCTTGTGACGGAGGTGGCCCTGATGTCACCTGATTTTTTCACCATCCCTTTTGATGAGGTTGATGGTGGATCTCGAGTGCCTCCTTCATCTACCACTCAGTTAACACATGGCACTCTTGTTAAGTTCATGTTTAACTCGGTTGATGATGTCCAAACTCTATCAGTGATCTTTGCAAGATCAATGACTTTTTCCTCATAGGAATTGAGTGAAGGAGACCTTGAGTGGCCTTCTTCCTTAGCTCTTGTCATAGGAGAGTCAGAGGGTTCTCCCCTCACTATCCCACCCTTAGAGGTTGATCCACCCTCCCCATATAATGAACTAGATTGGGAGAACAACAACCTCATGGTTGATGAGAACTAGGGTAGTACCTCTTCTTTTTTTTTGTAGATTAGAGTTGTGTGAGTGTTGTTTCCCCCGTGCTTATTTTTATGTGTTCCTAGAGGACCCTTGTCACCCTTGTAGGTGTTTGGATACAAGAGTGAAATTATGTCGTAAACTTCCTCTATATGTTTCATCATTCTTCTATATGTTCTAACTTGATTTTCAATAGTTGGAGATGATGCAAAGTGTTGGGGGCATTTAGGCCTCCCTTCCATGTTGACCCAATTTTTTATTTTATTTTTTTCTTCATGTGATATTCTTCACATTCTAATACACTTAGGAGTTGATGCCAGTTCATATGTATATTATACTATATCTATCTATCTGTATATATGAACAGTTCTGACCCCAAATTATCGAATCCCCCTATCTCTTGATTTCTTCATCTTTGCTTATTTTTCCTTGTTTATCTTTCTCTCTTCTTTTCTTGCTTCTTGATGTTGTGGCGCCTATGTGTTGTCCCTCAGATGTGTGAAAACTTTTCTACATCTACATCTCATCATGTATTGTGGGCCATAACATCTCTACATCTTTTCTTCATTTCCTTAGGATGCCACATGCTCCTTCAGTTTGCACGTATCATCCTAAAGGGGCACTACTACTTCTCCAATTTTTAATAAGGTGCATTTTGTGGCCAATGAATCCCTTACTAAAAATTCCGCACTTTCAAAAATTGTATCCTTCATCAAGGATCCCTTAAGCAAGATTTTCTTTTGAAATCAAATTCATAGCAAAAAGAATTAAAAAACTTGCATTCACAAAGGCCATAATTTTTTTGGATTCCTTGATGAAAGAGATCTTTCAAAAGGATTCCTTGATGATGGGTCATTTGAAAAAAATGTTATTCTTTTCAAACAGAGTGTCCCTTTGAGTGAGCCCCTTGCAATCTTGAAGGGTTCCTGAGGGGCCTGTTTGGAAACTTTTCCTTCAATTGCTTGTTCTGAGAAATTTGACTGTATGTCTATGTGACCTTTGCTTGCCTTACATATTTTTTTCTGTAGACTAACATGTTTCTTTGTAGGATTGAGCACCTATGAATCCCATATAAAAGGAGGAAAATTGTGGACTTTTCTAGGGTTTAGGACCTAGAATGACAATCTTCACTCACTTTCATTCAATAACAAACCATTGAGATCTCAATTCAAAGGAGAAAGAGATATTGCAAGATAGTTGTCATAGGGGCTGAATATAAACTAATGAGGGGTTCACCACCAATTAAGAACTTGGAAATGCTAGTGCAATGCAAGTTGAAATGTAAGATGTAATGCAAAACCCTAGCTCAATGCAAGCCTTAACTAAATAACCTAGAAATGCACATGAAACAAAACAAAAAGGTACATAATGAAATGTGTGCACCTGGGAATCTGAAGATGGTTGAATGGAGCTCTAAAACATTAGAAAATATGAATTTAATGTTGAGTGGGACTCATTCACCAAGCTGGGTGAATCAATCCAGATTCTGGATTTTTGTGCAAGAACAAGAATATGCAAAAAATTGAATTTTAATAGAAACTAGGACGCATTCGCCAGAAGTGGTGAATCAGTCTAGTTAAGGTTTTCTAAAGCTTCAAAGTTTGATCTTGCTCTTCTTTGTCTTATCTATCCTTCCTAAGTGATTTCTAGATCCAAAACCCTAATTTGTAGCTTGTAGGTGTTCTCTAATGTTCTCCAAGGCTTGATGACAACTTTGGCAAATTTGAATGATTTGAAAAAATTTCTCCAATCTTTCTCCTTAGGAAATTTGCAACCTAGACCTACAAATCACACTCAAAGGAGAGGGAAAAATGTTGTTGGGTTAGCAGATAGGGGTTTTCCTTGGTCAAACCCCATTTTGGTAATCAAAACTTGAAATATAATAAAGTAGGAGTGAAGAATGATGAATGAACAAAATAAGATGTTGCGACTCACCAAACCCTATCAATGAAGTGCTACAAACATGTGTGAGATGGCTCCAAGGGATTTAGATCTTGGCTCTTGCTTGAATATGATAGATCTTGAATGAAATGCTAGCTTCAATCATGAAACCCTACATCACAATTGTTAGGTCCAAAACAAACATGATGCTTGATGCTTGAATACTACTCTAAAATGCTTGATAATCTACCCTTGAAGACTCTTGAATGCTCTTGTGAACTGAAAATTGCTATAAGGATGAATACTTGAATGCTTGGGGTCAAAATGAGTGAAAGAACCTTGTATTTATACTCAATTATGCAAGAATTATCAAAATTACAACACGACAAGCCAACATTGATCAGATCTAGGAGAATAAAATCCTGCCAAAATTTTGAATTAATTTTGATTTTGGGCCAAATGGGACTCATTTTCCCAAGGTGGTGAATGAGTGCCACCAAGCCTAAATTTTGGGACCATTTTTAAAAATGTTTAGAAAGGTGTGAAACTAGGTTTGGGACCCAAAAATCTAGGTGGGACTCATTCGACCAATGTGGTGAATGAGTCCCAGATCACTAAATCTAGGTCACACAAGCTAAAAACACTTGACTTATGATTGGGTATTGATTAGTGTTAGGATTATGCTTGAAAAGATGCATTAAATGTGGCTTGTGGATGCAAAATAGGGCCAAATAAAGCATAAGAAAGCCCAATTATTAATGAGAACCCTAGAAAACTATGAAATTTTGTTGCAACACTTTACAACACTTTAGATAAGGTAGGATTAAGGTTAAAAAGAGGTTTATTAGGTGTAATTAATTAATAAAACCTTAGAAAAGTGTGAAAGTGTGTTACAACACTTCACAATACTTTAGCAAGGTACCATTTAAATTCATTAGTTCACAAGGGCCCAAGAGCTAATGTGCATGTGTCTAACACATTACAACACTAAATCAAGGCATCATTAGGCTCAATTCTACAAGGAAGGCCCAAACAAGTGTAAAAAATGTCACCAACGACATTTTTCGACACTAATTTAGCCCCCACTTTAGTGAGAGTATGAACTTGCTTCAAATTCACACTGAAGTAGAGGAACACACATCAAGAGAGGTCCAAGTGTGCAAATGCTAGTAAGATAGGATGACAATGATCGAGAGGCGTGATAAAGCCCCCAAGATCAAGATCCTATGACAAACCAACATAAGTGCAAAAGAACACACATGAAAATGGTATAAAGAGAATCATATAGGCACAAGCATACACGCCAAAAACGAAAAGAGAAGTAAAGAAAAATAAAAATATTAGATGAATCTTTGATCATTTTTCCACTGCGATGTGGATTAGATCTAGGCTATTTGTCCAATAAAAAAAATGCATACTCACTCTAAGGCAATGAAATTCTAGTTTGTTTGTTGGGTGAGAAGTCCAAGAAGGTGAGACACATACACACATGTCCGACATGTGCTCACACACACACGCGAGTGGCTAAGGGAAATTCATGCCTTGAACCGGCTTCCCGTCAAACCATACCAAAGTTATACCTCTTGATAACTTTGATAAGGCGCCACACAATAATTAACTTCGAGCTTCATGGGGCAAGAAAAACTTCATATGCTTGAAACTCATGAACAAACAAGATGGCTCGATAGGCATGCAAGATGTGTTATGCAAGGTGGCCATATAATAGGTATTGTAAAAGAAAAATAGAGTAAGGAATGTTCAAAGGGATTTTGCTTAGTTCATGCAAGGTGTCTTATTAGGGAACATTGTGCCTAATGTCTCCAAGAGAGGAAAAATCAAAGAAGTATCACACTCTTAGAGGAAATCAAACCTAATGACACCAGCAAGAAAAGGACACATCGTAGGAGGAAAGAAAATCACACAATGAAACATGAGCATTGATGTATGCCCCCACTTTAAAGTGGTTGCTAACACCACTGCCATGAGTAATTGCTTTAAAGTAGAAGAAGACATGAGAACTTATTCAAAAATCCCTATGCCAAGTCACATGTTTCCAATAAGCTACGTCATAAAAAAGGTAGTATGTCACATGCAAGCCAACTTAAGGCATGTCATCCACATCCCAAGCTTGCTCTTATATGTACATGAAAGGTGATCAACTAGCTAATAGAGACAACAGTAGGTGACATACGAGGACAAGGCTACCTAACCCATTGCCCCCACTTAGTGCAAGACAAGGATGAGATGAATAGGATGAAAGTAAGTATTAGTTAGAGGAATTAGGTGCTTCAACGCAAGAGCACCACAATCCTTAAGATGTTAAATTTTGTTACCCAAAGCCTTACATTCATTAGTAGAATGACCATGAACTCTATGATATGCACAAAATGAGCTCTTGTAGTAAAATTTATTTTGTGTTCTTGGAGGGAGAGATATTAGATCTTGGAGGAGTCTCGTCAAGATACTCTCTTACTCAAAAGTAGGGGATGTTCCTTTATTATGTGACAAATATATCTCTTGCTTAGTACAAGATGTCATACTTACACAAGACTCTTTATATTGAGAGATTTTGTTCTCTCCTTTATAAGAGGGTGTAAAATCTAACGAACTCAAATCATTAGTTTTTTGCATGATGATATTGACATTAAGAAAAGATTTCTTTGCTTTTTTCATATGTTTCAAAGGATAACAATCAAAGCCACTAGTTTTTATCAGTTTAGGATGCACTACTATTAAATTCGGCTTAGAAGAATCTTTTGTAAGAGTGTTGATCTCAAGTGAAGGTTTCTTTGATGGTTTGATCTCTATGAAAGGACAATAACCAAGACCATGAGTTGTTTCTTGCATGTTAGGATCTATAGAGACACAAATACCTTGAACATTCATTATCACCACATCCTTTTCCATTATAATCGAGTTGTTTCATAAGTTCATAACCTCTTCCATAAATCTTTTTCATTTCTTTTGGATTCAATAATTGTTCATAGTCAAGTTCATCAAACTTTGTTGTATTTTGTTCTAAATTGGTTGAAGTGGATGCTTTCAAAGGGTCTTCCAAAGTTTTTGTTGACATTACCAATTTTTCTTTTCCATTTTCAGAGTCTTTGTTTACGATCTTGTATTCTCCCGTGAATGTAGGTTTGAAATCTAAGGAACCCCAATCATCATCTAATAATTTTGACACTATTTCCATTGCTTGTTTTTCCATTTTCATATGTTCTATGTTTGATGTTGGAATCAATGTGTCTACAAGACTTTTCATTCCATTTTCAACTTGTAGGAAACTTTTAGGCTTGGGGTCTATTTCAATTTGATATGCCTTATTGTTGTAGACATACTTCATTATACGATGAAGGGTTGAAGGAACTGCATGCATTTCATGAATCCAAGGTCTCCCTAAAAGAGGTTTATATGAAAGATTACCGGGAATTACATGAATAGGGGTTTGCAAGGTTGGTTTTCAAACTATAATAGGACTTAAGCACACCCAATGGTTGTTTTCCTATGTTATCAAATCTATGAATTGACAAGGAATTAGGTTGAATTTTTGACTTATCCACACCAAGTTTATCCAAAAGTGTGATACTACACACATTAAGAGTGGAACCATTTTCAACAAGGGTTCTCTTTATTCCTAATCTGTTGTAGCCAACTATTATCATGAAGCCATCATTATTCTTTCTCAATTCCAATGGAGGCAACTCATGTTGATGAAAGGTAATGTCTACATTAACTATATTCATTCCTTTTATTAAAGCTACCACATCATTTGCATTTGTACTAGGAGGAACCACTACTTGTTGTAAAGCTGTTTGAAGCATGGTGTGATAATTAGGTGAATTCTAAATTAGGTCCCCTAAGGATATCTTTGTAGGAGTATTTTTAAGTTGTTTGAAAAGATCATACTCCTTCCCATTATGCGAAGTTAAATGAAAAGCACTCGACAAGATGGGATTAGGAAAAGGTAATGTTGTTGGGGTTGGTTGTCTTGGTTGTAGATTGTTTCTAGTGTTACATGTATGAGTGATGGTATTATGACTTGATTGCTGTGAAACATTATTCTTAGGCGGGTAAAGGATAAGTATGGGTTTGTTTTGAGTTTGTGGTTTGTGTGAAGGTGGGTAGAGGATTCAAGTTGAGGTTGAATAATATTAACATCCCTTAGTGAAGGAGAGTCTAATGCTACTTCATCATCTCCATCTAAGGGCACAATATCATTATTGTCAATGTTATCCTTTTCTTGTACCATGATATCCTCCCTAGGAGGAGAGTTTTTAGGAGGACTACAAGCTAGATGTTCATGACATTCAAAGCTTAGTTCTTCTAAAATGACTTCATCGCATGTAGGGGAGGACATAATATATTCTTTATTAATAATGGGGACATTAAGACAAGGCTCAATTTGATTGTCATTTTTCTCTAAGGTCTCATTCTCTTGTACCCTATAAATGAAAATATTGTAAAAATACCCTAGTTTTAAAAGAAAAACAAAAAAAACCCTACTTTTTAACAAAAATCTATAAAATTCTCTAATTTTTAATACAAATACATAAACAACACTATTTTTAAATCAAAATCCATAAAAAAAAATTCATTTTTAATCAAAACCCATAAAAAAAGCATTCATTTTTAATCAAAATCCATTCTAAACTCAATTTTTTCATAAAAATTCAATCAAAAACCCTATTTTGAAAAAAAATCCATAAAAAACTAACTGAAATTATACAAATCTAATTTAAAATTTGATCAAAGCAAAGAAAAATCTAAAATCTAACATTTTCAAAACGAATATCGGATAAATTGGATATCTGATATGTGGAGAACCTCCTCACTGTGCGCCCACGACCTGTTTGTGAATGTGAAATGATTTTGATAGGCCCAAATTTTGTATATATATGTTTGCATTTGGATCGGATATTTGATTTGGATTGGATATCCGATTTGAATTGAATATCCAATATGGAGATCTTGGTTTGGGCATTGCTTTGGAGGTGTGTACTAACACCCAAGCCACAAAAAAGTCAACTCGGCATTTTCTCGTTTTTGGGTTGATGAAAAACGTATTTTTTTCCCCATTGCCACTTTTTGGCCCATCATGATCCTGCACATACCCACCTATAGAATTTCGATAATCTTGAAGAGCAATGCACAAGTGCATGAAGGAAGGGAATTTCATCATGGTAAGCTTGTCCCTTATCTTACTTTGTAAATTTTCTATAAACATCTTTTGAAGGTGAGAATCAAGAATCTTCACACTGATTTGGGAATAAAGTGATTGGTAGCGTGAAATAAAGTCAATGAATTTTTCATCCTCATTTTTCTTACATGTCATCAAATCAGCTAATGTCATTTTAGGAACCATGTGCAGTTGGAAATGGTTAATAAAGGCCTCAACTAGTTCATTGAATGAACGAATTGAGTTATGCGATAATGTAGAAAACCAATCCAAGGCAATGTCTTTCAAGGATCAGGGAAAAAGCTTAGCCAAAAGTTTGTCCTCAAGGATGAAGTCACTACCAAAGCAGTAAAGGCATTGGCATGATTAGCAGGATCTCCCTTTCCTCCATATTTCTCAAATCTAGGGATCTCTATACCTTGTGGCCCCAGAGTTATCAGTATTTCCAAAGATAGTGGGTTGCTTTTGACATAGTATGAAGGTGGACCATTTTGATTTTGATTTATGGTGGAAACTTGATGTTGAATGGATGAAAGGATTTGTAAAAGGTGGTTAATGATAGGATCATTACTTGTGGTTTGAGATGGATGTGAATATTACAGTGGTGTGTATGTGTTAGAAATAGTAGTGAATGGATTGCTTCCGGGAGGAGATAAAAGATTATATGCCACATAAGTATAAGGAGCACTAGTGGAAATATTCGAGGTAGGAAGGATGTTGATATTTGGTTGCATTTTTTTTTTTCACTTGAGGATTGGTATAGGTGGGAATGAATGTTATGGTTAAAGGGGGAGGAGTTTGATTTCCTCCTTGGCTTTGCACATTATTTGAAGCTTGAGCACCATTGGTGGTGGAAGGAAGATGTTTTCCAAAGATGTGGGCTATGTTACACACAACTTCCAATCCTTCATCACTTTCCATCATGTGGTGAATACTATCTATGGTAGGTATAATAGTGTGGGAAATGTTTTCAGTACTCACACTATCTTGTAAATGAGCTAGGTCTTCATGCATTTTCATTATGTTTTCTTGAGGGATATGATCAACCATTATTTGAACATTCAGCATAACACTTGTAGGTAAGGTAGGCATAGCAAAAGATGTATCAAAGGTATGGTCCATACCTAGTGAACTAATACCAACACCAGAAGTAAGAGAGATTGATAACCCAAGATCCACAACGAGTTTTTTATTGCGAGATGCCATGAGTCTCGCACTTCATCTAACCATAGTATTAGAAGTAGGACACCAAGTACTATAGCTCATACAAGGGAAAAACCAAAGGAAGTGAAATGAACATAATATCCTACGCTTGCAATTACACTTGAAATGAAAGAAATTTGAATAACAAGAATTATGCAAATTGTAATAGAAAACTAAAAGTAGCAAACAGAAGCACATAAAAGAAATTTCAAATCCTAAAATCTAGAAAGTCAAAATCAATAGGGACTAAGATGCTCGTAAGGGTTTCTTGGTCCTACTGGTGAAATTATGAAGTTCCAGGGACTGAAACAGGCAGCAAATAGTAGAAAGAGGATTCTGAGGCAAAAACCCTGAGAGGGACTAAGGCGCTAGGAAGGGAATTTTAGTCCTAGAAGAGGTTTTTCTCAAAAAAATAGCAAATTCTAGATTGTTTATAGTGTTCATAGGTTGCCTGTTTAGGGAGCTAATGTTTGGAAACAAAAAAAAGTGCGAATGAATGCAAGAAAAAGTAACTAGTGACAAGCAATTGAATGCATTTTTTTTCAATTTTGAATGTAATAACAATGTTTCTAAATGCAATTAGGATGACAAAAAATACACTTTTTCAGTTTTTGAATGAAATGAAATGATGAAAGAAAGAAAAAATGCAACCTATATGCACTTTCATTAATGCAATTATGAGAAACCCTAAATGCAATTTCACCAAAAATGAGAAACCCTAGGTGCAATTTCACTAATACAAGATGAAATGCAAGAATTTATGCAACCTAGATCTAGAACTTTAAAATGAACTCCAAATAAAAAATGAATGCACAAAAAAGTCAAGTTCACCAAAATGAATTGGAAAGAAAATGGATGTGGGGGTTAGACCACTCTATTCTCCTTCAATCATTCAATTATGTCCTAGGAACCCTAATTGGATTGACTATCAACCTTGCACGGTAAATCAATTCTCAACAAGGAAGACCTAGGAAGGGGATTCTTTAAAATTTTAGGGGTTCACCACCAAGAAAATGCTTGGAAAAGACAAATAAGCATTCAACCTACAAAACCTAGTAATGGAAGCTAAATGAAGGATGCAAATGATGAAATAATGCAATTGGAAGTTAGGATATGTGTACCTGGGAAGTCTGGAATTGTTGTGAGGATTCCAAAAATGTAAAGAAGTTGTCAAAATATGCTATGGAGGAAAAAGATGCTTACTGTTGTCTTAGTCTCGTTTCTTTTTATTTAAGGCAGATGCAGAATCTTCGGATGTTGAAACTGGATTTGGAAGAATCTCTGAAAAATACCCTCGGGAGGACTAAGATGCCCTAGGTGGTAACTTAGTCCCATCTAGAATTTCTGGAATCTCTGAATGTGGTCCTAAGGCTTGATGTTTGCACTTCCTTTTTCTCTGATCTCAAGTTCTTAAACTTTTGAATTTGGCATGTGAGTGAGTTTTCATGAAGATGACAACTTTGCAACTTTGCGCTTTAAATGATCACCAATTCTTCAACCTAAATTTGCAATCACAAACATGCAAGAAGAGAAAAACTTGTTTATTTTTAGTGAATGGGGGTTTTCCTTGGTCAAACCCCTTGTTGGTAAGTAAACCTTGAAATAAAATGAAATAATGAAGGGAAATGGTGAATGACCAACATGCAATGCTACAACTCACCAAACCCCTGTTGTAAAGTCTACAAACTTGTGTGAGATGGCTACCTTGGATATGGATCTTGAAATACTTGAATGCTTGATAGATATGCCAAGGTGGCGTATGAGTCCCAGATCACTAAATCTGGGACACAACCCAAAAACATTGAATTATGATTGGTAATTAGGCATGTGTCAGGATTATCCTTGGAAAGATGCATTGAATAAGGATTGAATAAGGCTTATGGATGCAAAATAAGACCAAATAAGGCATAAAGAAGCCCAATTTTAGTAGGGAGGGGCCAAACAAGTGTGAAAATGTAGAGGGATACATTTTTCTACACTACAATTATATTCCAATTTGATGTGAAATACATGTAAGAACATTAAAGATGTTTGAACAAATTTTAATACAATTTGTAGATTTGAAATATCATAATTGACGAATTGTAAGATGTAAAGACATAAAAATGATGACTTTTCAATTCAAATTATGATTCTAAACAATGCACTTTCCTCTACCAAATGAACTAAATGTAAAATGCTACATAATATACAAATTTTGAAACTATAATACACATATGCAAGTTAAAGGAATTTGTGTAGATAGAGACATAAATGTGTGAAATTTTTTGTAGAAGCACCTATATGAGGACAGGGTCGCCCAGGGGTGAATGAGTCTTTGTACAAGGTTTTGAAAATGATAAAATTGAGTGTCTAGGTTATTGTTTATGATTACTATTTCTAGATGCAAAGTGATTCTATGGTGATTCTTTTTCCAAAAAATATTGATGGAATGCAAGTGCAAATGTATGATAATGTATAAAAAAAAGTGACAATTTTGAGTGTAATTTTGAATGAAATTCTGATCTAACTAACTAAAACACAAACTAATGCAAACTATGATGAAAAATGTATGCAATAATTTTATATTTTTTACATGGATTTAAAGATGCAAACATTCAATATACAACCCTAAATGAAGAATGCAAAAACTAATGATGCAAAACCTAGATCTCAGATTTGATGGACATCCAAATTAGAAAGTTATGATGTCAAATGCTGAGTTCACTAGAATAAAATGAAAGAAAAGTGGGGTCCTAGATCCTAAATACAAAGATCCTAGGACTCAAAGGATGCCTTTTCCAGTATTTCATTACAATACCAACCACAAAGCCAAGAGATTGACTTTCAACCTCAATGGTGATAATTCAGACCTAGGTTGGTGAATTTTTTTAGGGCCTTAGGATGATTGGGGATTATCTATAAACTATTTGAAATGTTGAAACTAATTGAACTATATGACCTAATATTTGCAATGAAAATTTCTGAAGATAAACAAATTGTAATAGCACTTTGCAAGTAGATTTGGGAGATATCAGAGAGTATGTACCTATCACCAAAAGTTGATTCAGTCATGTGCATAAGGACTAGTTTTCCCCGAGGTGAATGTTTCTTTGATTAGGCTTCCAAAAATGCTTTTTATAGTCCTCTAGTACTAGATATGAGATGCTTTCCACTTGCAAACTTGTCAAAAATAAATACTGCAACTTAGGTTTTGTAGGTTGACAACAAGGATGATAACAAATACAATAATTTAAATTTTCTCTTGAAGATCTCTTCAATCCTTCTTCAACCTATAAATTGCACATACAAAAAGAGGGAAAAATGTTTGTGCCATATAGGGGTTTTCCTTAGTCAAACCTTGTGAATGGTGTTCTCACTTTCACAATGGAAATGCCAATGACAAAAACCTCAACATAAAGGAAGGAAATGATGAATGGACAATTTTCTACAACTCACCACCCTTTAATAGCTTCCTTGAAGGAGTAAATTCATACACATCACTTTAAGGGAATTGGATCTTGTTCACTTGATTTTCTTGAATGCTTCAATACATGAAGATCTACAACAATTGTTAGCCTTCACAAGATGACATGAACACAATGGCAATGTGAATGGTGTTCCTTGTGAATGGTGTTCTCACTTTCACAATGGCAATGTCAATGTTAAAAACCTCAACATAAAGGAAGGAAATGATGAATGGACAATTTTCTACAACTCACCACCCTTTAATAGATTCCTTGAAGGAGTAAATTCATACACATCACTTTAAGGGAATTGGATCTTGTTCACTTGATTTTCTTGAATGCTTCAATACATGAAGACCTACAAGAATTGTTAGCCTTCACAAGATGACATGAACACACATAAACTTTAACATGATGTTAGGATCTTGATTGATTAATTTTCTTGAATGCTTGAATACATGAAGACCTACAACACTTGTTAGCCTTCACAAGAAAATATGAATACACATAAACTTTGACATGGTGTTAGGATCTTGATTGTTGCTACAAATTACTGATAATTGTTTTCTTGAATGCTAGAAGGTGTGTGATTTTTTAGTGTTAGATTTTAAATGATAAAAAACACTATGTATTTATAGGTGTTTATCTAATTTCTCAAAATTTAGATTCCAAAAGCTAACACTTACAATTTGAATTTTGATCATTAAAATGCTCCCAAAAATATACTTTGATTTAGGTCTTGGCTCATAAAGGGAACCCATTCGCCCATGGGTGAATGGGTCATGGCCTAAACTTCTAGGACACACATGATCCAAGGAGATTTAATTATTAAATTTATTTACTTAATGTTAGTTCCCCTTTCAGAAAACGGTAAGAATAAGGCTTTGGAATGCATAATTTGGAAAATTAGAAGCTTTACTAAGTCTAATAAATTAAGGGACCCAAACATAGTGTGAAATTAGAAAGGTATAAAATTTTCTACACTACAAGTTAGGGTATGTGCAGGATCATGATGGGCCAAAAAGTGGTGATATGATGGGTATGTGTAGGGTATGTGGCTGACGACTTTTTTTTTACCCAAAATTGATGAAACAAAAAGGGTTTTTAAAGGAGATTCTCAACTTTCCACCAATATAAATTATGCTTTACTTTGAATTTAATAAATAATTATTATTCATTTTCTATTTGAATTATGACTAAAGTCCCTGATTGATAGGTTGATTGAAAACATCTATAGGTTTCAAACGTATCACATTTTTGAATCCAAAAATATGTGTCACATTCTATGCTTCAAACTATAGGATTAAAAAAAAAATTGAGTTTCATGAAGTTTTGACCAAGTTAAGGTGGTCAACATACAAGTTTTTATATTTTTTAAAATTTGTAATAAAAATCATAATTAATTATTTACTTGGAAAAAAATTACAAAAAAATATGCATCACATCTGGACATGAGTCCTCTAGTTATATTTAAAATATTATAAAAAATAATTATTATTTTATTATGGTTAGGGTGGTCAGACAAATACCTACTTCTTATTTTTTCCTTGAAATTTAAGTACTACTGCATTGAAATTTCAAATTTTCACCAAATAGATTTTTTTATTTTTTAAATAAACCTAGTAGTTTAGAAACTACATTCAATTTGATATAGATTTTATTCTTACATATTTTTGAAATAATATAGATAACTTATTCAATTTTTTACATCAAGTTGTCTAACTTTGATTTTTCTGAAATTTTTGCCACTTAAGGGCCTGTTTTTTCCATGATGATCCTGCACATAGCCGTTAGTAAAATTAAATGTAAGTTTTTTTATTATATTATTTTATTTTTGACTAGTTATTTTCATGTCTATATTGTAGGATATTGTACACCTGTATTCTCTAAATGTCAATATATTAATAAAGAAAATTTCTTAATCATTTAAGAAATGATACATTAATGTTAATTATTATTAAAATTATGTAAATAACATAATCATTATATTGTACATTGTAAGATAATGCATGCAATGGAACAAAAAGGTGGCTACATACATTTATATTAATTTAGTAATTATTAATTTTAGCTTAGTGGAAAAAATAGTTTGCATATGTATATTCTATCTTAGTAGACCGAAAAAGAGTTTTTTTTATAATTATAAAAATTGTTTAATGTCTTATAAGAAGTAAAAACATAAAAATGTAATGATAAAATTTTATTATTTTTAAAATTATTTAATAATTTATCTTATATAATTTTCAAAAACATATATAAAAAGTTTTAATGTAACATAAAAGTAATAATAAGATGATTTTTTAAATTTTTAATTTGTGTATTGATAATAATATTATTTTTTATATTAAAGAAAGGAAAGTGCCCTAATCCAAAAGGTTCAACAAGATAGCTAGCAAAATATAGAGGCTTAAATGCCCCAACCAAAAAAAAAGCCAAGAGAGGAGGCACGCATGCCTCAAACAGACATTAAAACATTAGTAAAAGTTCATATTCATAACTAAGAAGGCATGCAAGCCAAAAAAAAGAATTGAACAACAAAAGACAATGGAGAACAACAAACAACAATAATCTTTAGGATTAGTAATTAAATCCTAGTCAACCTTTAGTTTTTTGAGAGAGTCCTTCTAGTCTTTCTCCTTAGTGTTGTCTATGTTGGTTGTTATTTCAACAACTTCCTCTTGGTTCTTTCTCATTTTCTTTTTGATTTTATTAATCTTAGATTTACTTGAGATGGTACCAAAAATAGCTCGTTGCATGATCCCATCAATTATTGAAATAACATTTCCTATAACATCTTCCAGAGCTGAAACTTTATCCTTCACGTTATCCTTGAAGATCTCGAAATGCAACTATTCAGCTCCTTTATTTGGTGTTTTATATTTTCTAGAGGCTCAGAGTTAGTCATTTCCTCTCTTTCAGTTTCCTCCATCTCTTCATTAGTATTGGTCCATTACCATCCTCCTACCCAAATCAAGAACATCCACTTCCTCTTCATTAATCTCCTCAGAGATGTCATCCTCATTGTTTTATTCCTCTTCTTCCTCCACAGTAACCTTTTCTTCAACCTCTTTGTGTAAGATAAACTTTGAGCTATCCTTTTCATAATCAGGGAGGAAATCTTCATTAAAGGAGCCCAACCCTTCTTGCTCAAGGGCCAAATTCTTTCCTTTAATATCCTAAGCTTTAATTTTTTGACTAGCATGGGCTAACCTAGTAGACCACCTTTCACTTGAACCACCACTTGTAATGCTCTTCTAGCAAGGCTTCAATTCATCACCAATCTCTATAGTAATAGAGCCAAAGGGAAACATCTTTTTTCTTTTTGGAGGTGAAAAGTGTAGGAGGGGATTTTCTTTTTATGGGGGTTGGCACTTTGTAACTCATCGATAGAAGGGGGTATTAGGGAAACAACATAAATCAAAACAAGCTTTTTTGGACTTAGATTTCAAACCCGAAGGAGGGGTATTCAGAGTGGAGAGAATTTTATTTTCAATTAGCTTGATTTCTAGAGGATTGATAAAGAAAGTAGGTTTTAGTTGAAAGGTTGTGGAAAGTAAAAATTATAATAATATTATTAATAATATTGTTATAAATACAAATTATATTGATATTATAATTGAATATTTAAGATTCATTACATAATATTATTTAAAAAATGATACAACACATAATAAATGATTTTTAAAAATAATGAATTTTCATAAAAATAATTTTATTATAAAAATTATATTTTTTTAAATTTTTTATTAATAATATATTAACTAAATATAAATATAAATTAAAAATAAAATATAATAGAATTTTTACTTTGATATTAATTATTCAAAATATGTATATCTTAATAATTGTAGATTTTACATTTAAAAATTTATATTATATAAATATATTATTAGAAATTTTATTCTTAAACTAAATTTATTACTTATAATTAATGTTATATGAAAGTTAAATTCTTTTACTATTCTATTTTTAATATACGATAATTACTTTTTAGTTAATTCATTAAGTAGTTAAAAAGATAATAATAATAAAAGGTACACCACCCAAGTCTATGCCTATTTAAGCAAAGACTAAACATAAAATATATTCCAAATGTCTACATTTGGCTAATCATTATAAATATTTAATTAACATAAAAAATAATTAATCAAAAATCTTTTATAAAATGCATATCTTAAAAGACACCAAAAATCAAATTCAATAGAAATTTCAAAATCAGTAATAACAATTTTGCTTAAAAGTAAAATTAAATTAAATTACTCTTAAGTGAAAATAATAATGTATGTCACCCATCTCCTTATTTATGTGTCACTAATAGATTAAATATATAATAAGAAATAATATTAAAAAAATATAATAAAGAAAAATTGAATAAGTTTTAGAATTTTTTTTAATTAATTAAAAAGGTAATAGTATAGATGATAAAAAATTATATACAACCAAAGTCTATAAATAAATACTATACATAAAATATATTTAAAATAATCACTATAAATATTTAACTGATTTAAAAAGATATATTATGAAAAGATTTTGATAGAATGTATATCTTCAAAAATCAAGAGAAATAATAGTCAATATCAAATTTTATTAAAAAAAATCATAGATAATTAATATTTATAATAAAAATAAAGAAAAATAATATTCATAAATATATAATAATGTAAAATTGAATAAGTCTTATTTAATTTTTTAATTAATTAAAAATATAATGGTACATATGGTTGAAATGTACATCACTAAAGTCTATCTAAAACAAAGACTAAACATAAAATATATTTAAAACAATCATTATAAATATATAATTAATTTATAAAGATAATTTATGAAAAGACTTGATAGAATGCATATCTTCAAAAGTCAAGAGAACACAATCAATTCTAGTTTTGCTTAAAAAACAAGCACAAATAGATAAATTAAGAAGTTTAGTAAATATAAAAATAAAAGTATTTGTAAAAATATAATAAAATAAAAATGAATAAGTCCCATTTATTGTTTAATTAATAAAAAAGATAATAGTACATATGATACAAAAGTACACCAATGCCTATATCTAAAGCAAAGACTAAACATAAAATATATTTAAAATAATCATTATAAATATTTAACTAACTTAAAAATATATTTTATGAAAAGATTTCGATAGAATCCATATCTTCAAAAGTCAAAAGTCAAGAAAAATAACAGTCAATATCAATTTTGCTTAAAAATCAAGTACAAACAAATAAATTAATATTTTTAGTAAATATAAAAATAAAAGTATTTATAAAACTAAAATAAAGTAAAATTGAATAAGTCTTATTTATTTTTTAATTAATTAAAAATAATAATACATATGATACAAAAGTACACCACCAAAGTCTATGTTTGAAAGAAAGACTAAACATAAAATATATTCAAAATATCTATATTTAATTAATCATTATAAATATTTAATTAATTTAAAATTATAATATATGAAAAGACATTTGTAGAATGCATATTTCTAAAAGCTAACAGAAATAATAGTCATTGCCCAAAAAACAAGTTTCAATTTGTGAGGACAAACTTTTAACATTTTGCTTAAAAAACAAGTTTCAATTTTGACTTGAAACTTTTAACATTTTTTAATTAAAAACAAGTTTCAATTTTGACTGGAAACTTCAAACATTTTGCTTAGAAACCAAGTTTCAATTTTGACTCGAAACTTTTAACATTTTTTTATTAAAAACACGTTTCAATTTTGACTCGAAATTTTTAACATTTTGTTTAAGAAACAAGTTTCAATTTTCACTTGAAACTTTTAACATTTTTTAATTAGAAACAAGTTTCAATTTTGACTGAAAACTTTTAAAATTTTGCTTAAAAAGCAAGTTTGGATTTTGACTGGAAACTTTTAACATTTTACATAAAAGAAGTTTCAATTTTGACCGGAAACTTTTAACATTTTTAATTAAGATTTCGGGTTTTGCAGTTTTTGTCCGATGAGAGTGCAGCACTCGCACTCTTATCTTTATGCTGTACGAGAATGGTTGCTCCTGCGTTGTTGACCGTCTCTCCTCCATTATAAATTACACGCTGCGTCTCAATATTAACGGAGCTGAGCTGAATTCAAACGAAATGAAGAGTTACAATGTGTGGCGTATTTCTTCAATTTTCTTCCTGTTATTAACTAACTTTGCTGTTCAGATGAGATCAGATTCTGTTAGTGCTCGCACAGGTCCATATGATTTCGTGACATGGTCTACCAGCGACAAGTACGCCGTGGGTAGCACATTTGAGAGTAATTTAATGACAGTGATGAATTATCTGGCTCAAAATACATCTCAAACAGGATTCAACACGTCCTCGTACGGGCAAAACCCTAACGTCGTCTACGGCCTTCTGCAGTGCAGAGGAAACGCCACGCAACCGCAATGCCACGAATGTGCCCAAAACATTACCAGATATGTCATCAGCAGCCCTTCTGAAGGATGTAATCAATCTATAAGTTGCCAGATATTGTGGGATTCGTGCTATGTACGGTACGCCAATTACAGTTTCATTTCAGTCTTTCAAACGGATGGATCGTTTGCTAGTTATGGTAGCAATCTTGTAAACAGCAAAAGCCCTGATGTGTTTGCGAACACTCTCGAGACACTTCTGTCCAATTTATCTGCAGAAGCGTCTCAAGACGGTAGTAAAGGGTTCGCTGCTCAATCGGGTAATTATTCAACTCCTTCCCCAGGAAAGATAGATGCTTTTGTAGAGTGCTCAAGAGATCTGTCTTCCGCCAACTGTAGTGCGTGCTTGGAATCCGGATTTGAATTCTTGAGGCCCATTAAATATCTGCAAGCTCGATTTTACAATCCAAGTTGCCTTTTTCGTTACGTATCAACTGAATCGGATTCCGTATCAACTGAACCAGGTTAGTTTTTCTATTGTATTTATTAGTGTGATTTTTTTATAAGCATCCCAACTCTTATCGCAGCCGTTGGTATGAGAACTCAGGGTGTCCATTGATTTGTTATTTTAGAAATAGATGAATATAATGTGTGCTTGTGCAGGTAATTCGGCATCAAAGCAACTGCTCATAATGTGGAGTCTTATTGGGGGCCTCCTGCTATCCATCTTTGCACCCATCTGTGCATAATCCGTTCACTGGCTAGCTGTTTTTCTGTTATTTTCTCTACTCTCCCATATATGTGTGGTGGCACGGACGTCTGCAATGTTTTCAAAATAGAAAAGGGGCAGTGGGCTGCACGTCAAATGTTACTGTCATTAAAGCTAAAAAGTTGTATACTGAACAATCCACTTGTTTTAAAAAACAAAAGAAAAAGAAAATGTTATTGACAAGTCTTTTGTTGAGACAAAGATTTGATTGGTTGCTAATTGATTTATCTCTTTGATAGAGATTACATAATGTAAGATTGAATTTTTTTATATACTAAACCCTTGTATTTCAAGGAGGTTCAAAGATTACGCTGATAGAAAACTATATGTATGTTAATATGTTAGAGAGTATATGTTTGTGCATGGGTATGTATGGATGCCATGTGCTATAAATTCTAGTTGTATGCGGTTGGATTAAACAATTAATAATAAGTACTAAATAGAACTATATACAAAGAACACAGGGCAATCCTTTTATAGAATTCACAGTCCCCAACTAAATAGAACTATACTGCCTTATAACTTAACTATACTGCTTTTTACATGCTTTTACAATGCAATTGAAAGTCTCCTGAAATGGTGAATAAAGCACTTTAAAACGAAACAGACCATACAGCTAAAAATATGCCCTTCATGCATTAATCGCACAATAGCTTAAAAAATAATAAAAACTAATTCCAAAATCGGTGCTTGAAAAGCTTTTACTTCATGGTGGGCATCACTTATCCAAAAGGAATGTACTGCAATCTCCTTGCATTGCCACAGCAGCTAACTTTTGATCAATACTTACAGAGTTCAAGAATAAATGTAGAATTATTCTCTAATATTGGAACAATGTAAAAATTCGTAACTTCCATTATCATACCCACGCGTTCCAAATACTTTATGTTTAACATTTTCAACTGTGACGACAAATTTCATCAATGGATATCTTAAGGCACAGTCTGCATTTCTTCATTTCCCGACATGGGTGAGAGAGTATATGCAAATCAAAGACATGATATTTTCATAGTCCATTAAGATTAGAAATTTCTCATTCAATTTTCTACCGAAAATTCTTACAATTTTATTTTCAGAAACTCTTCAATATATATATATACAAGTCTGAAACAATTTTCTGTAAAAAGACCTTCAATTAATATTTGTATATGAGCAATACTTTTTCTGTTCCTGTGATATACAAAAGTAAGATATTGCTTATTACTGGTTGTGCTGAGCTCTCAAGTTTACCAATTGAAAGCAAATGTAAATGAAAACGATCAACAGTCGTTGCTTTATATAATACATAAAACAGTGGGTTTTTTCTTTTAGCAAATAAACATTTAAATTATATCCCACATTACTATGTAGCAGACAAAACAGATGTCAGAGTAGGAAGCATCCTGGGCAAGGCAGATTAACAAGGAATTCTCTGTCACTTGGTGGAGACCAAACATGGTCTGTGCATCCGATATTACGTCTGTCCATTTGAAGTCCAGAGTTGGATCGTTGTAAATCTCACACCAATTGTTTACCAGCATCTTTATCTCTCAAGTATTGCATCTCCCTGCCACCGGGCTTGTATAGATTCACATATAAATTCATGCAATAACACCTGTTACTTCAAATTCACAAACTCTTTTATCAAATCATTATTATTTGTGGAATACACAATACCATCTGCCTTACTTAATGACAGATAACACTCTTTGATAATTGATTGCATTCAAGCAGCATTTGTAACCGGTTTCTTCAATTCTTCTCTCTCCTCCATCTTCATTGGTTTTGTACTTGAAGCCCTCATTAATGATGAATGTAACATGAATCATATGAAAAAAACTTGCTAACTCTTTTTGCACTTGGGAGCTATTGGATCCTGCATTATCCATTTATGCACACAGATCAGCTAGTATGGACTTGAAGCATAAGCTGTAAGTGTCAAGCTGTTCCTTTACCCAGACAATAACTTTGTCAACTATAGCCTCTTGTACCTGTGTCACCCACATTTCTAGTTTAGCACCAGACACCCCCAATTCAAGAGCCAGTAAATAAAATTTAAGGAACTTTGGTATTCGCTCTTTGGCAGACTGAATTGCTTGCAAAGCTTTGCTGCTTCCTTCGAGCTCTTGCATGTATATCTGCCATTCTGGTATTCCCCAAAACCAATTTACAGCGGCCATATTTTTATAACTCAAAGCTCTTTCACTTTTATCATGGCCTAATCCAATCAGTTCACCTTTGGCAGCATAATCACAGCCTGTGCTAACATGGGAGTTGTATAACAGCTGGCAACTGCCACAAAGATCTCATTTTAAAACCATTATTTACAGAAGTATAGTAGACTGCAAATTAAATGAGGCCGAAATTATACTCTTTGGATTTCATTTGACTGGACTATGTTAATATTATTTTCTTAAGCAAACATGAGGCCATAAGAAGAATAACCTACAGATGCTACAATCAAGGCAAATAAATAGATGCATTAACACATCCAACAAATGCATATACATTAATTAATAAGCCCCTGGAGAAAAAAAGACCCCTTTGACTCTATAAGGAGAGACTGGTCCTCCCTAGATTTGTCTGAGATTAAGTTCAACTCACTCGCAATATAGCTGCAATAAGCAATTGGAGGATAAATTTTCAGAAATGTTACTGATAGGAAAACAGATTAAAGACAAAATAATTATGAAAAACCAGCGAGAAACAAGGCCAGCCCAACCCAACCTAACCTAACAAACAAACCACAAAATCAAAAACCACCCAAAAGAGCACCCTTTGACCTGCATGAAAGATAAACATGAGGACATAAACATCAGGTGTGACAAAGAAGAAATGGGCTAGAATTGTCTCATATTGGCACATTAAGGGAATTGCTGCCCACTGGTTATAATTGAGTAACAACATTTCCAGATAATTTTGATCTGGACAATGTCTGTTCAAATGTGTCTGACATTTTTAAGCAGGGAATTCGTTCAACTGTTCATGATAGTGAGACTGAGTTACATACATCTGTTCCACAGTGGCCTAACATAGGCAGCAAACCTTCAACAACAACAACTACACATTCAAAGTACACACTTGCCAAAGACATTTATGGGAACAGGATACCATGAAGTTGAGCAATCTCTATCAGTGATGAAAGCTAGGCTACGTGTGTTTTGTATTGGTACAAATGGCATCCTGAGTAAGTCTTTTATGTTCCTGTTTGATTAATAGGTTTCCTTCAGAAAAAATATTGTGTACCTATATTTTTACCTAGAATACTGTCTTGTGCTAAATCAAACTTGGCAACTACAGAAATGAAAAGTTAATACCAATTTCAGGTCTTCTTATCAAAGAATTTGAATTGGATTGTGGATGTTTCCTTTGCAGTAAAATATAAATATTGATCTCTCATGTATACTGACCTTTTTGAGATCACATCCACATTTGAAAAGTGGAGAGCTTGTTCTCAGTGATACAGGACGCCTAGGAGTGCTCTGTTCTTGCCACAACCATCATATGTCTGTAGCTAAATTTAGTTAGGTAATATGCCTTTTCTGGAAGTGATTATGGAGATGTGGTTGTCTTCTAGGAAAAGGTATATGCAAATGTCTATGTAGTCACAGGCTGTGTACAATCTTTTATGATTATAAAAGATAATATTGACACTGGTTAAATTTTTGCAGCATGTAGGACAAGCTTCTTGTAACCCCGGATCTGTAGTTCGCATGGAGAATGGAGAGGCTCTTATTTTGTGGCGGAAAGCCTTCTTTTTTCAATTTGGGGTTAGCTTTATCTTTCCATTGACTGCACCTACATTCTATGTTTCAGTATTGATCTTCTAAACTGTCTGAAATTGCATATAGGATAAGATCAATGCTACCAAGTTGCTACCTCAACCATTTTCTATGTATACACACGTACACTCATTGCAAATATATCGAAATTTTGCTTTTCCATTACTTTAGGCCTTAAGGTTACTTGGGTCTGGGAGTGCGCAAGGTATTATATAAGAAAAAAATTATAAACATATCCAGGAACATCAAAAAACAATTAGAAATGTCTTGTTCTCATTGGAAATGTATGAAGTCTCAGATTTACCAATCAAAACTGCTCCCTTCATCGAATATGTATGATAAACCAATAAATTAGAGGATTCTTCTCTTTGAATTTGTTTGAAGAGCAATAAAGATTTATCCTTTTAAAATTAGATAAGCTACTCTCAGGAGGATCTTTGCATGCAGTCTCCACAACAATTTCGGCAAGCTAACTAATATAAGATTCTACTCCTCCTTTGTTAGAACATCCAGTCATCAGCACTGAAATCGCTACCCAAAAAACACCCAAATGTTCTTGTGCAGGCCAGAATAAAGGAGTTTCTGCTTAGTTACAATTTACACCCATAACACTATCACAATTGAAACTGTTCCAAAATAATCAACCCAAATGTTCTGTTACAGAACAGAATAACCATCTGGGTTTGGTAGATATTATCTGCTGGTCACTTGAAAATTCGTAAGGCTCATTCTACTAGGGCAAGCAAAAATCAACAATAAACTCTGAAATAACTCACAATTTGTAGGGTTTCTGACAAGAATATCATTTATCTGACAAAGCAACACAATTCCTGGATGAAACAATGTTCAGAAATCGAACATGAATGGATTTCTGTCTACAGAAATTGGCCGGTATTGATACGAGGGTAGAAGAAAAAGTTCTGTGATTTACCTCAAGATTCTGCACAAATTGTATCTTGGTGTCAACGATGCCGATGAGGAACAACGGGCGAAGTTTGCAGCAAAAAGTAACGAAACCCTATCTCCCTTGAGTAAACGAAAGATCATCTGAAAATATCGGCTGCAGTTCGCTTTTATGAGGAGGTCGCCGAGATTTATTCAGCCTTATTCACACAGATGCGGAAACAACACAATTACGAGTTGTTTCGATAAGATAAGAAACTCCATTTTATCACGAGTGATTTGCAGCCAGATTTTAGCCGAACTGACGGGAATTGTTTCAGGTGAACCAACAGAATTTTTCTCGGGCCCGAGACAATTCCAGTGGGCTGTGCCTACAAGAGTGGTAATTAATGTTTGAAATTTTATGTTTTATTTTATATTAATTGAGTATTTGCGGTGGGTATATTTTGTATTTTTATATTAAGATGATGTTGATTTTAAAACTAGCATATCTATCCTATTACATAGGCTATATAGAAAACGTCGAGAGATATCGATTGTAGGAATCCAAAATTACTGTAATATTTATATTTTTTTTTTTGTTTTAATATTTTCTTTAGTTGCATCATATACAATATAAGAGTGTCATCATCATTTACTGTAATTGTCATTGGATTATATTATCATATACAATAAGAGTGTCATCATCATTTACTGTAATTGTCATTGGATTATATTATCATATACAATAAGAGTCATAATCATTCACTATATTATGCCAAAAGGTTTACATAAAAGTTTCCAAATTGTGTGAATTCATGGCTTAATCTATAGCTTCGAAGAAATATCTACATCATTCATCTTGAATTTTGCAATATGATAATCTTGAAGTATTATAGTAGATATAAATCATATTCTTGAGTATAATACAATTTTCAAACATTTAATACAATTGTAGGCTTGTCAAACATTTTCTGCTTTTCTGTTAGATATTTGCTTTCCTGTACGTCCGTTATATATAGGCCATTTAAAGAGATGACACGGAACATTACCACGAATGTTAACCCTGATCTTTCTTTTCCTGCCCCTTTTTGCTTATATTAGACACATGTTTGTGAAGCATATCAAAAACTGTAAATTAGTTGATGCATCACTATAACATAGAAAGGAATTATCATGATTACCACATTTATTATAAACAAATCTTTAATGGAGAAAATTATATCATTTACTACTAAGCCTCAATCTTTATAAACATGACCAGAAAACCTCTCTACACCTAGCAACCTATGTTATGCAATTTCCCAGAAATTCCATTGTGTAACAGAACATATGCCTATTTGCAAGAACTCTGTTTATTCATCCGACTTTTTTCCCTCAATGCTATTTTACATATGCATGCATGCCATGCACATATAAATGGATAACGTCAATATGAAAAGCTTAAAAAATTCTTAATAATATTCTGTCATATGACTTATTTATTTTGATTACCAAATCATCTAATATTAACTATGTTCCATTGTGTTTCAGAGATGGCAGTTCAGGGGGCATTTTTGGGGACGACAGGAGGTATAGATAGATAGATATAGGAATTTTTAAGTGTACACATACAGACTTATAGGGATACTCAATTTTTTACAAATTTAACTATGCATGACATCAAAATTAAGATAGCAACAGGAGTATAGCAGCCATATATATATCATGAGCAGTACATCAGCCATAAATATATCATGAGGCAGTATAGCAGCCATAAATATATCATGAGAGCAGTATAGCAGCAATAGATGCATATTTGATTAAGACAGTGATTGCTAGAAAGTGTGAACCTTTTCAAGTTCAAGCTGCTGAGAATTACAAAAAAAAACAGAAAGTAAAAACCTCACAGGCACAAAAGATTACAAATGTCTATGTTTACGTTTCAGATTTTTGTGAAAAATTGGGAATAAAATAGCTCTGCCAACATAAATCAGAATTTCTTAGCTCTGCCAACATCTGCGCCAAAATGCAAGATTGGAAAAGGCGTAAAGAACATTAAAATGCATGAAAAACGTGGGAGTGTAGACAAGGCACAAGAATCATTGAAAAAAATGCATAAGGCAGCCACAAGCTCATGGGACGCCATGATGACAGAATCCAGGTTACTCGCTCGCCAAACATATCATGCAAACCCATGTATTGGGCTTGTCATCAAGACAGCATTAACGTATTTTAATCTTTTTTTTTATTTGGTTGGTTTTGAACAGCTGAATCACATTCCAATTGAACAAAGTTAAACCCACTGCAAGTATAAATGCAAGTATGATTACCATACAAAGACAAGAAAACAAAGTTCAAACCCACTGCAGCTATAATGAAGTCATTAAATATAAATATTCTTCAAAATCCTGAAGAAATTTACAATCTGCTACATAGCTGGAAAAATAAATTTAATTAGTGTAGTCAAAACCTCCCCAATCGAATTTCTTTAAACATAAATGAAGGTAAAGTTCAAAGAAAATACCATGAGCATGGTCATTACAAAGGATTTAACAGCAAAGTAAAACAAATGAGCCAAAGAAAAACAGCTCAAGCCTCTAAATAAGCAGGCATTAATAAAAAATGCTAAAATTCCATAGTAAGATACTTAATTGTTGGAAGCGTATGTCAGCTAAACTTAGAGAAAGTAAAGACAGTGGCGGTAATATAGAAACAAAGCACAGATTTGTAGTTAAGACTAGGTGTACGTAAATAGAAGACAAACACTACCTAGTTTTCTTTCAAACTTCACTTTTCCCTACTCAATCAAAATGAATTCCATGCTGTTGCAGAATACTTCAAAGACATGAATACAGGAGATTAAAGCATAAAATTCTTAGATTTATATGCAAAGAATTAAGTCGCAAGAAGACACGAACTGCATGACAGAGAAGTCTCTTAGGAATAGCATTTGAATTCATAGATGTCTGCAGAGATAGTCTGCCATAGATATGTTGAAAAGGCTTTCAAATCCTCACTTAATGAAACTGGCAGCTGTTTCATAGTGTTTACCTCACAGATAAAGACTACGAATGAGGCTGAATTGTTCCACAGTCTTCTTTCCTGCTCCCTTCTTAAATAGTTACTCTCGTGTTCTTCTTCAACAACACCTATACAAAATAGTAAACAATATTTGATTTGCCAGCCCCCTGTATCTTCTAATAGAGGTATATATAATGATGCTGGAAGATTCGGTTGTAGATTTGGATTAGAATAACTGTATATAATAATAGTTTGTCTGTTTGGTGGCTATCTTTCAGTTCTTTCCACTTATTCTCTACGAAATTCAAGCCACGGATAATCTATATAAAAAATGTAATTGAATGAACTAAAATGCAGAGGACAAAGAGGAGAACCAACTTAATAGTCGAATGTGACGGGAAGAACAGTTAATAGAATAACAGAAAAAGAAAATTCCAAAAAGTCAGAAACCATTTTACTATTCTAGAGAGGCGACTACTCTATATATTTTTTTAATGAAAGCTTGGCTGTTAGTCATCCACAATGAACTAATTTCACAATCAATTAACCCCCTTTACACCATGTCGAATCTACAATACAATTAGATTAAATTACGTGGTGAACTTTGAATCCTCATCTGGCTTGAATTGTGTGGAGTATACATATTCCCTTTATTCATGGATAAACGTGTTACAGCAGGTCCTCGAGATTTAGGGGAGCCAGTAACAAATATTAAATAATTTAATTGAAGTAATAAATATGAAACACGGTAAAATTTACTAACCACGACGCCACTCCCACTTGACTTATCTCAAATAAATAATAGTGTATACTGCAAGAGGTTTAATATTTAATATTTACACGTCACTTATGGCAAATAAAATGCATTTAAAAACTGTTATAATGTTACTGGTGATAAGCATTTGATGGCAAATAAAATGCATTTAAATATATTATAACTGCCACTTAATGTTGAAGATTGACATAAAAAAATAAAGGGTGTTGATTTCAACAACTCTCCTTGATTTAAGGTAGAGTTTTTCTGAACACACCAAATGCCATTGTATAAAGTCTCTCGACGTAAAAATAAAAAAATTATATTTAAGTTTTTAAATTTGTATCATGTTTTTATATGTATATTTTCAAAAGTCAAGAGAAAACAGTCAATATTAGTTTTGTTTAAAAAACAAGTATAAATAGATAAATTAATAATTTTAGTAAATATAAAATAAAAGTATTCATAAAATTATAATAAAATAAAAATGAATAAGTATCATTTATTGTTTAATTAATTAAAAAGATAATAGTACATATGATACATAAATACACCACCAAATTTTATATCTAAAACAAAGACTAAACATAGAATATATTTAAAATAATCATTATAAATATTTAACTAACTTAGATATTTTATGAAAAGATTTTGATAGAATGCATATCTTCAAAAGTAAGTCAAGAGAAATGTGGGAGGAAGGGTGGGCGCTCCTCCATGCTGGCGGAGGGAGGTGGCATTGGATGCCACGGTGGACGGGTGACAAGGCTTGGAGTGTTGCGATGGAACTCAAGTTTGAAGTATGTGTAGTGGCATGTCTTATCGCACGATATACGGGTAGCTTTGGAGGATAGCTATGGCTCCCTCTCCAATGCTTTGTCATGAGTGTTTTTTATGACGAAGGCCTTTCTCCCTTGTGCAAGGACAGATTGCATGCTGAACGGGGTACTATTCGTGGCTGGTGACGATGGCCTTGTGATTCACATTTTCTATTTATTGTATGCCAACCTCTTTTTGGTGTATAGTTTTCGTTGCAGTTGAAAGTGGTGTATTCGGGTATTCTTCTCTCATCTCTGTCGGGTGCAACCATAGCTAGTTGGCTAATGGTGAAGGCTTCGAAATTCATTATTGAAGTCTTAGTGACGGGCCTTGTGCATTTTGGGGTTGATACATCGATTTCTTTGAGGTTGTCAACGAGGCAAGCATCATTTAGGGAGGTTACTGATTAGAGGTTAAAGTGAATTATGTTAAATAATGACTTGTTGGTGGTGGCAGCTGTGAAAATGGTTCTGGGCTCTGGTCATTTGGAGTGCTTGGAATATGGGAGGGACAATTTGCACGTCTCCTCTCAATTCATGGCTTCACTTCTTGATAGTAAAGTGTCGAAGGCAGAAGCAAAAAAATTGTTGGTTAAAATGTTTAGAGAGGACTTGGTGGAGGGTGTGGACGGTGTGGACTTGGTGGAGGGTGCGGTGATTGAAGGAAAGGGTTGTCTGAGGCCTTGTGACATGGAACGGTTTCGATCAGAGGAGACGGTGAAGATTTTCCCATTCCTCCTAGATTTGCATGGGCCGAGTTTGATGAGACATCGGATGCTAGTGGCGGTTGCGGTCAAATTTTTGAATAAATTCTTTGTGTTGTTGGCGGCCAGAGGCGTGGAGTGGAAGCCTTAATTTATGGAATTTGCTAAATTAAACAAGTTTATGTAAGTTGGGATTTGGGTAGTTTTTTGGTATGTAGGGGTTGGGGTTAATTTTTCAGTTTCTTTGGAAGCCCTGTTAGCGAAACAGCCATGAATATGGCTTTTGTGGTTTTTTGGCAGGACACTCTGTCACTTGTATTGCTAGTTCGATTGGTTAGTTGGTATTTTGAAGGTGGTTATGCTGGTTGGAGGACTATCTGGTTTTTTTAGTTCATTTTATCCCTACATGGCAGACGTTTGTAAATGCTTTATTATTAATAAAATATAGACTAATCTCTCGTATTGCTAGTTTGATTGGTTAGTTAGTTTTTTGAAGGTGGTTATGCTGGTTGGAGGACTATCTAGTTTTTTTAGTTCATTTTATCCCTACATGGTAGACATTTGTAAATGCTTTATTATTAATAAAATATAGACTAATCTTGCGTATAAAAAAAAAGTAAGTCAGGAGAAATAATAGTCAATACCATTTTTTCTTAAAAAAACAAACACAGACAAATTAATATTTATAATTAAAAAAGTAAAATTCAATGTCTTATTTAATTTTTAAATTAATTAAAAATATAATAATACATATGGTAGAAATGTACATGGCCAAAGTCTATCTAAAATACAAAATAAACATAAAATATCTTTAGAATAATCATTATAAATATTTAATTAACTTAACAAGATAATTTATAAAAAGACTTTGATAGAATGCATATCTTCAAAAGTCAAGAGAAAATAGTCAATACGAGTTCTTAAATTAATATTTTTTAGTAAATATAAAAAAAATGGTATTCATAAAAATAAAATAAAGCAAAATTGAAAAGTCTTATTTATTTTTTAATTAATTAATTAAAAAGATAGATAGCCTATCGGCTAATTAATTTAATGAGAACGTTAAAGGTGGTAATTAATGTTTGAAATTTTATGTTTTATTTTATATTAATTGAGTATTTGTGGTGAGTATATTTTTTATTTTTTATGTTATTTTGTATTTTTATATTAAGATGATGTTGATTTTTAAAAATATTTAAAATATTTATATTTAAGTTTTTTAACTTGTATCATGCTTTTTCTTTTCAAAATGATAAATTGCATAATTTGAAATTTGATCATAAATTTTGAGAGATTAAAATTTAATTTTATCAATTTAAATTATTACATTGTTGAAATTGTATACACATGTCAATTTTCATAATCTGTCATGGTTTCTTGAATTCATATTTTTTAATAAAAGGGATAAAAAATTATTAACTCAAGAGATTAGCATCTAATCCAAATTGAGATACATCTTAGCCAAACCAGAGAGGAAAATCCCAACCAACAAAACCTACCAAACACCAGCATTGGTAGATCAACCATCCATATCCTTAATAATCAACCTATCTAAACATTGAGCGTAATCTCAAAATAAAATATCCTTGTCTTCCACCTACCATACACCCTATTCTCGAAGGCTCATTTAACCAAACAATTGACAGCCACACTATTCCATTCACACAAGATATTAATAAAGGAGGTTGAATCCAACAAGGAACTCAATTGAAAAATTTGCTTAGTCGTCGAAGCTCATTGCCAATTGACACCATCAACCTTTTGACCATTCAACATGTTAATCATAATCTGTGAATCATAATCACAAATAATCTTGTGCCAACCAAGTGCATAAGCCCTTTCAAGAGTTGTAAGAGTAATAGAGTTCCTTCCATCAAATTGTTAGTGTGTTTCCCTTTATATAAGGAGAAGAGGAAAATGATATTACCATAACTGTCCCTTCCAACTCCACCAATCCCAACATGCCTAGGATTTCCTTGAGATGAACCATTTAGATTGATCTTTAGAAAACCTAGTGAAGGAAGAGAACATCTTCCATTTCTTTGTCTTTTACTTCTAGAATGATAAATCCTCCCCGCTAATAAAGGCCCGGGGTCATTTCCATATAATCTCAACTTCTTCATTAATTTAGCCTCACCAATCTCCAAAGGGATAGACACTTTGCATTTAGCTCTCACTATTTTTTGAACCATACTAATGATTCTTCACCAAAAATTTTGAACCACCAATTTATTTCCTTGAATAATTCTATAATTTTTTTCTAGCTAGGTCTGCCAAAGAATGAATGATGGACCAATTCTCCATGCCACATGTAGAAAGAAGGTCTTAGTCAAATGTCTCCAAAAATTCCCCCCAAACTTAATTAGTGATGAAGCATGAACACATGATTGATTCCAAATATCTCACCATAAGTGTCAAATATCCCTATATAAGAAACAATGAAAGAGTAAATGAGAAGAAAATTTGTCACTATTACCACAAAAGAACACAAAAAGATGGTCCCTAAAACCATATTTTTAAAAGTTTTTCCTAGGTGAGGCACCAATTCCAAGTGACAAGCCACAAAAAGGTGTTACATCTAGGGAAAGAAAACTTTTTCCATACATTGTTACACCATGACACTTCTATCGGGCCCCCATATTTCTAAAATTTTAACGCATGATATCTAAAGGCCACTAAAAAGCACCCATGTAGAGTTAGGACTCCAAGCCAAAGTATCTCTCCCCTTCAAAGAGCTACAATATATGCTTGCTAAAATCCCTCTTAACTCTTCTCAATCTTTAGTCAAGCCTCAAACTATCCACTATGAAGAACCTTTCTATCTAAAATCCTCCACTTGCCCAAATCTCTAGGCACCTTTAAATTCTTCAACCTAATTCTACCTAGCCTCCAAAAACACTGGCAAAGATCCTGTAAATGAGGGTGAATGGACATGATAGGAGGAAAACCATCCAAAGAATCATAATAGAAAAGAGTGTTTGATGCCCTATTACAAATCCAAAATAGGCCCTTCTTAATCATATTGACATCCATTTTAAGGGTGTCCCAAATCATAGACCCCTTAAACCTAGAAAGCTGACTCTAAGAACATCTTCCCTCACTAACCCCCTCAAATACTTGGAGGAGAGAATCTTGGCCCAATAATGGTCCTAATTATTACACCATTGCAAAAATAGTTTAACTACTAGGGCTTGACCAATAAGGCAAGCCTAACTGAACTAAATGCTACCCTCCTCCTTCAATCTACAAACATTCTCCCACTTAACCAAACTCCACTTTAAAGGTTTCAAATTTCTAGCCCATAAAATTTTCCTTGCAAGAGAATCAAGTTCCTTAATGAAGCTCAAAGGATCAACTTGGACTAAAAACCTATAGATAGGGAGAACTTAAACCACAAACTTTAACAACAAAACTCTCCCTACAAAGGATAGCCACTTGTGGGTCCAATGGCTAATCTTCAAACAAAACTTATCTCACACATTTTTTCCATGTCCCCCTAGGTAATGAGCCAATTGAGAGGGAAATCAAAAGATACATTAAAGGAAGAGCTAAAATCTAGAATATAAGAATATGAGCAAACCTATGTTAAATGACAAGGGGGGTATTAAAAAAATGGAGGATTTACCTTCATTAATTTTTTGACCTGAGGCTGCAAGGTAAATATCTAATACTTATATGGAGTTGGACACTTCTCTAACCTTGGAAACTCCCACCAATGTAGTATCATCAACAAACTACAAATGTAATTGATATACTAACTCATTGACCCAACACCAACCTTGAATAAAGACGTGATTGACATGAGATTTTATGACCCTTCCTAGACTGTCAACAAACAAAATAAACAAATAAGATGTCAAAGGATCCCCATATTGGAGACCTCTTGATGCCCTAAACAAGGTAGAGGGATCACCATTGGTAAGCAGAAAATAAGAGTATATGCAACTATTTGATTGGGAAAAGGGATCTAGGTCCTAAATCACACCTTTCACAAATTTTGAAAGGAAGGATTAGAAGTGATCTCAAATCCACTTCAAAATGGTGGATCAGGGTTCTAATTTTTTGTTGTTGTTGTGTTGATTGATTGTGTGATGGAATATTGATTTATGATTGGTAATTGACTAATTTTGAATGATACAATTAACTATGTAAACTATGAAAATGTAGCAATCTGTTATGATTGCTAATAAACTTAATGCACAAAGAAAAAATTAAATTTTAGAAATGCAAAGAGTAGACATAGATGCATCTGAGATATAAATTTGAGCTTGACTTTGTAGGTCTAGGGCATAGTGCACCCTAGATTGTCCTTTTTTAATAGATCTAATTTAATTAGAGGCTTGAGGTGATAATTTTGTAGCTTTTGTCTTCTAGTTGTTTGTTAGAACTTTGCTTGTTAATGAGAAAATACAAATTTTATGACTTGTCAACTTCTAGGGTTTTGATGCATGAATGAACAAATAGCTTTCAATCTTCCTCTATCTCACTGTAGATCCATAATCTACACACACAAATAGAGAGAAAGAGTTATGCCATAGAGGGGATTTCCTAAGTCAAACACTATGTTGGTATTTCTACATCCACAATGGAAAATCATGATAAAAGAGAGCATATCCTTGGTTGGATAGAGGCTAATGATAAACATGAAATGAATTGATAACCTTGCTGCAACTCACCACTCAGATCTAATCTCCTTGATGGAATGAAGTCACACTTGTCAATTTCAAGGATCAATTGTTACTTGACTTGAATTGATTTGATCACCTAGAATTGTTAGTACACATAAACAATTGGGTATGTGCAGGATCATCATGGAAAAAATAGGCCCTTAAGTGGCGATAAAATTCAGAAAAATAAGAGTTAGGAAACTTGACGTAAAAATTTGAATAAGTTATCTATATTATTTGAAAAATATGTAATAATATAATGTGTATCAAATTGAATGTAGTTTCTGAACTACTAGGTTTACTTTTTTTTTTTAAATCTATTTGGTGAAAATTTGAAATTTCAATGCAGTAGCACTTAAATTTCAGAGAAAAAATAAGTAGTAGGTGTCTGTCTGACCACCCTAACCACAATAATTTAATGATAATATTCTTTTATAATATTTTATATATAAGTAGAGGACTCATGTCCCGATGTGATGCATATTTTTGGTAATTTTTTTCCAAGTAAATAATTAATTATGAATTTTTTATTACAAATTTTAAAAAATATATAAACTTGTATGTCTAACCACCTTAACTTGGTCAAAAATTTATGAAATTCATTTTTTAATCCTATAGTATGCAAAGCATAGAATCACACATGTTTCAGATTCAAAAAATGTGATACCATTTGAAAGCTATAGATGTTTTTCAATCAGCCTATCAATCAGGACTTTAGTTGTAATTCAAATAGAAAATGAATAATAATTATTTATTAAATTCAAAGTAAAGCATAATTTATATTGGTTGAAATATGAGAATCTCCTTTAAAAACCCTTTTCATTTCATCAATTTTGGCTAAAAAAAAAGTTGTCAGCCACATACCCTACACATACCCATCATATTGCCACTTTTTGGCCCATCATGATCCTGCACATACCCAAAAATGCATGCAAAAATGAAAAAAACTCACATCACATATGACATAATGCTTGAATGATGAAATGTTGCAATAATCTTCATAATTCTTCTCTTGATTGCTCTTTAATGCTTTTAGGATCTCCAATTCGCTCAATTAAAGTGTCAAATCTTGTTAGGTATGCTTACGATTAAAATGGTTAAAATAATTTGTATTTATCTGAAATTCTTATAATTTCCTAAAAATCAGATGTTGATAGCCAACAATTGAAATTGGAAATTCAAATAATAAATAACTAACACCAACATTAAAATTTGCAGCAAAAAATTATGGTCTAGGGTGTAGTACACCATAGACTAGATTCCTACCTTTTTGGGATCAAAAGTGTTGGGGGAAAAATATTAAATGCATAATTTCATTTCTTGTGTTTGATTTTTTTGAAGATGTTTATAAAATTAGCAATTAATGCATAATTAGGTCCAATCACATAAGGGGTAGCTAAACCTAATGTGAAATTATCAAGGGCGGTAATTTTTGATGCTACATTTAGCCCAAACTTTAGTGAGAGTATGAACATAGGCTCAAACTCACACTAAAGTAATAATACGTCGAGGGGTTCAATTATCCAAATATTGAAGAGATGGGATGGCATTGAATATAGGGAATGCGCTAGCCCCCAGGATTCAAGATCTTATAGCAAGACAACATAAGGACAAAGAAACACATATGTGAAGTGAAATGCAACATGACACAAGAAGCATGCATGACAAAGACACCACACAAAATAACACAAAGATGAAAAACATAAAAGCAAAAATAATCATAAAAACATATAATAATCAACAAACAAAACATAAGGTTAGTACTAAAGGATTCAATTTGGTTAGGAAAAGGGACCTCAATTTTAAAATTGTATAAAATACCAAACATCATCTCTTGAAAAGGTTGGTAGACAAGAGAATGCTCTGACAAGGACTAGTAAGTGATGTTAAAAATGTCATCACTTATGAACTACATAGATCCATTGGCTAGCAAGTTGTGTTATGCTAGGTGTCCATGCAACATGATGGGTTCCACAAGGTTAGCAAGTTGTGTTATGCTAGGTGTCCATGTTAAAAAGGTGCTCAAGGTCATGAATCATCGATCTTTGTTATGCCAAATCCATGGATTGTTTTGCAATTCATACCTAAGGGAACATATAAATTTTAATGTCATGGGGACCATTTAACATCAGAGGGGATGCAAATCACCTCAAGGGGTGTACAAAGTTTAACATCACAGACAGTGACTATCACCTCATTAGGTGCAAAAATTTTAAGTTCATGGGGGACTAACAATCAAATGACCACAACTCAGGGGGTGTTATAAATAACACCACCACAAAAGGGTGCCAATAAGTAAATTATGATATGTCAAAGTATACTACTCAATACATAGGAGGTCACACCTTATGGAGTATCAGACATGACACCACCACTAAAAGAGGACTAATCATGGAATGAATGGTCACACCTTAGGGAGTACCAAGTGTAGTACTACCAAAAAGGGGACATAACATTTCATGAAAATTCACACCTTTTAGGGAGTATTATGCCTAATACCACTACAAAGGAGACACTAACATAAATTTAGGAGACCATTCTTCAATGAACATCCATGTGATATTACTACTAAATGCAACACAATGTGAGAAACAAGACCATACCTTTAGAGGATGTGTAATATCACAACCAAAAAGGGGACATTTTATTTGATAATTGTAATATGCAGGGTAGTGTGCCCTCCCTTAAAATTTGAGTGTAAATGATACACTAATATTTTAAGGAGATAATGAAGAGATAAAGGATCCTCTATTTAAAGGAATACACCTTATATGTAAGGATAACTAATATAGTCCCCCAAGTGTAAGGAAAAAAGTGAGCCTATATGGACTATATTGCATTACTCCTTAATCATAGAATGTGATTTCACAAAAAAATCTTGTTCCCCTATGATTGGTAATGAGTTTCTAATGATACTAGAATTACCACATAGCAAGGAGAAAAGCAATAACTATTTAGTCTATCATCTTAACAAATTCATCTTTACAAGGATCTAGGTAACTATCTAATATGTTCTTTAAAGTATGTCATTCATCAGTAGTATGACCAAATAATCTTTGATACATAAAAAAGGATGCATTTTATTCTTGTGTTGAGTGTCTCTTATTTCTTGCATAGGAGATATTTTAATGAAATCCAATTGTAAGAGTGTCTGTAAGGTATGCTCAGTTTCATACAAAGGATGTGGAGTGGCTAATAGGCCTTTTCTAATGGGTCTTTGAGGTTTATATGGGTTGGAGGATGGAGTAATTTTTTTATGTAAAGGTGGAGGACCTTGATGTCATATTCCTTTTGTATCTTTAGATGGTATTTGTTCCAAGAGGGTCTAAATTTCATGCTCATTATTTATATCACATCTATGTTTAACAAGAATTTTGAGTCCTTGCACATATCATATTTTAAAACTAATGGGTGCATACTCGCTTTATTTTCATAGGATAGAGGATCACTTGGTGGCATGAGCTCTTCTTGGTTTCCATTAATAAGGAGTTTCATGTGTAATGGTTAGGGTATGAATTATAAATAACTTTCTTTATATGAGGTGGAAAACATGTCAAGTGGAGTTATGGTAGGTGTTGCTGACTGTTGATATGGATGAGTAGGCCATGCTAGTGAATGATAAAGGATAATGTTGTATTTAAGATTAGGTATTATATTGTTTAAGAGTTCATCCATGATTGCTTCCTCTTGCCTCAAGATATCCTCATTAGGAAAATATGCATTTCGAGTTGAAGGATCAAAGTTCTTGTCATGTGAAGGACAATCATTGCCAAACACATAGCATGAAACATACACCAAAGATTCAAAGAGGACAATATTTTACTAAAGAATTCATATATTATGAAAATTTTATGCTTAACAAATATATGCACTAAGATACAGACTACTACAGTATAATGAGTGAAAAATTTAAAGAAAATTTAGATAGAGGACCGTGAGAGTTTATTGTCACGAAAATCTGAGAAAAATAGCTTGGTTAGGGGCATAGTGCACCCTAGACTAGAAAGGTATTATTTTTAATGCAAATTTTGAATGTGTTCTATATTATTTAAGTACCCTATTATGTGACTATTTAGGTCTAAAAATAAATAATTTTTAAAAATTTAATAGAATTATGATTTAATTATGCAAGCCATTCTCACAATCTTGAATTAATGAATGCACTTGTTAGGATAGGTGACATTATAATTGCTATCCTAAGTTGATATTATGTGTCTCCATGTTCTTTGGAAAGTGTCCTAGAGGACATGAGAGTCAAATTATATGTTATTTATTTTCCTATGATAAATTTTAATTGAATTAATAGAGGTAGACACACTACGATGACAGTTACAAAGCATCATGAGTGAATATTCCTTTTGGGCGTCCACTTTTTGGGTGGGGACCACCTAAAAATGCATGTTCTTGCACGTTATTTTCATGTTAACTTGGGTTGGGCACCCAAACTTGCATGTTATGGACTTGAGCCATTAGAGCCATCAAAGAGTTATCGAGCACTCGATCTTGACAAATTTCGATTGGCTATGGGTTAGGTTCCCATGTGAAGGCCATGTGATCATTTAATATTTTTAACCATGTTTCTAGGCTATCCACTAAGGGAAGCATGGGTTTTTTGAGGTCATTTTACTTGTTGTTTTGGGATACCATATGTGGTATTCTCTCCCACAAACTTCTATATATTAAAGCATTGAGATGGTGGTTTCATGAGTTTGCTTGTAGGTTGTCAGAGTAATGAAGTGATGCCAAGATTCAAAGAGGAGTGTTGTATTTCATTTGAAGATTAATACAATTTTTACATCTCTTTGGGTGTGGATTTTTTCCCGCAAGGGTTTCTCCATGTATATCTTGTGTCACTTGTGATCGCAACTTGTGTTATTGTTATTTTGCTTTCATTGTTGGAAATGTTAATCACATACATAATATTAGTAATCTTGAATACATAATTTTAGATATGTAACCACTTTATTAAGTTCATATTTCTACAAGTTTCACATTGAATTTCCAACATTTGGTATTAGAGCTGATAATGGTTATGTTGAGAGAGGGACACCTTTCTCTTAAGTGTTGAAGGTTTTTCATTGCAGTGGGAGCTTTTGCTTTGTGGGTTTTCCATATTTGTGAAGAATATTGTAAACCATGGCTTCTATGACTCATCTAGATATTGATAAATTTAATGGAACTGGTTACGAGATGCAGAAGTTGAAGATGGAGGATCTCCTTGAAGAGAGAGATCAATGGTTGGAAGTTTCAAATGAAAAGAAACCATCTAGTGTGTTTGATGAAGATGAAAGAAAATGGACAAGAAAGCATGAGGAACCATTCAATTGTGTCTTGTAGATTTTGTCATCTTGAATATTTGAAAAGAATCTATGAAATACAAGTTATGGAAGAGGATAGGTGATATTTACCAAACTAAAAGTCTAATTCATAAATTGTATCTCAAAAGACATTTATATTCTTTGAAAATGAAGGATGGTGATTCTATTGTAGAGCATTTAAATGCTCTTAATATGGTTATAAGTCAACTTGCATCTATAGATGTTAAGATAGAAGAAGAAGATAAATGCATATTATTTCTTTGTTCTTTACCTACATCTTGGGAAAATATAATTGTAGCCATAAGTGGTGGTGGTGCAAAGCCAGAGATGGATAATATCATTGCTACACTTCTTTCAGAAGAAATTACATGAATGCAAACTCCCAAGATTCCTTACATGTACGAGGAAGGTCCAACAAAAGAGAAGGGCCTAAAGGGAATAAAAAGAGAGAAAAGTCTAAAGGAAATTATAAAACCCCCGAGAAGAGCATACTAAAGTGTTGGATTTATGGAAAGAGAGGGCATGTGAAAAGGAGTGCAAAAACAATAAAAATAGATCAGATGCCTCCACATAAAAGTCCTCAGAAGATGGCGATTCTAATGCTTTGTTTATTTCAGTTCACACTATTCATAATGATTCTTGGCTTATTGATTTAGGTTTATCCTTGATGTAGAGCTAGGAGGATTCAAAAAAATATCTCACAAACCTTCAATAATAATTCAAATCAATCTTTGTATAACACATGCTATTAGACATTCTATAGCACATTGGAAACATAACTATGGCAACCCACAATTTAGTGCAATGAACAATCATTAATAACTTACAAAAAATAAAATGAAGCCAATCCCTCTAGTGAGATTGAATAAAACATAGTTATAGAACTTTCCTCCAATTTTTATGAAGATCCAACGGTGGAAAAGAAAGTTATTTCATTTTCCCCAAAACTACAAACCCTAGGTAGGGTTCAAACCTGCCCTCACAAAAATGGTCATAACTTATTCAAATATTAATGAAATTTGATGAGACTTGAATAAAATTAAATTATATTCACATGGAAATAATATAAAATTGGTTTTAGATCCAAAATAAAGACTTTACAATTCTTACCATCACATTTTTCAGACTGTAAATTATGTACAATATTGTTAGAATAGGCAGTCTCACCAAAATAGTCATATCTCCCACAAAACTCAATAAAATTCAATGAGACAAAAATAATTGGAAAATAGAAATAGAGATATTTCCATCCATATATGATACTCTATTATTTTATTCCATAATAGGCCGTACAATTCATAACTTCAACCTGAAAACAATGTAAAAAATTAGAAAATGCACACAAAATTTGAGGTTGCCATTCATCCAACTTCAAAAATAATGTCTCCAACCCCCAATTCGAGTTTTGGAGGGTGTATTTATACATTTACAACCAAAAAAAACTATTTTAAACCACCTTTTGATTAGTTTATTGACAAAAAACCTTAATGACACTTTTTGACAAGTTGCTTGACAACTTTCTTGAGCAACTTTTACAATTTTTATAATATGGAACAACTTTAAACATTATTTGAAAAATGACTTAAAATATAACTTCCTAAGACTCAAAAACCTCTAAAATGGTTTGATAAACCTTATTATAAGACCCAATACACAAAATAGAGAAACTATTTACAAATGGCCTCATGGAGGCAAGAAATCAAATAGGTGCTCCTGCACCACTCCTACCATACGACTCCTCACAAGGAGAGGTTTACTTCATATTCAACTTATGATGGGGGAAAATTTTTCCTTGGTGATAACAACACAAATAATATTGTTGGTAAGGGAAATGTAAAGTTTTTTTTCAGTGATGGAAGGGTTAAAACCCTTGATGATGTTTTACGTATTCTAGGATTTGCAAGAAATTTACTTTGAATATCCAAATTAAATGATTTTGGAATGCATGTGACATTTTAAAATTTTGGTTCAAGGTTGGTAAGAGGGATTTTGGTGATTTCTAAAGGATCTTAGATAGGGACATTTTTTAGGCTTACTACCTCCACTTTTTATAACTCCACCAATGTAATTGACATTGAAAATGCATGTATGTTGTGGTACCATAGATTGGGTCATATAATTGAAAAGAGTCTTAAGACCATTTTGAATAAAATTTTTGTTGAAGTTGTTTTTTATTATTCTATTGGAAAAAATGAATTTTGTGAGAATTATGTGTTTGGTAAATAGAATAGTGTTGGAAGAATGAAGAATGTGACCTCCAAGTTTGTTGTTATTGATGCCAACACTGATTGGTAACTGGCTAAGCAAACTGCGTATCTATACTAATCTGGTACTTTGATATGGAAATCCTCTTAGTAAAAGATAATTCTATGAGTTTTTGATATGTTGCTCAAGAGTGTCAGTTACAGCTATAAACGAGCTTTCAATAATTTTGGTTGATTTGATTGAGTTATCCAAATAATAGAAGTTTGGCATTTTGTTGGCCAATAGGGTTATGAACTACTTATCTTATAAATATTAAAAGTGTTCCTTATTATTTTTGGTCTGACCTAATTCGTGTTTGTTATGATTTGTCTTGCACATCAGAAAGTACTTTTGAATTAAGTCGACAAGTCATTTTGAATTATGCATGTTCGCACTCAATTAGGCTGACCTAATTGATGTATAAAGATGTATCCGTATATATGTGTGTGTGTGTGTGTATGTGTTTGTGTGGTGAAGAAGATAAGATATGAATATGAATATAGATGAAATGGTGTACATTGATGCAACAAGTGTTGTAGTGCAAAGGTTTTGATAGTTGTATGCCCATGATCAAAGCATAATTTTTGGTTTTCTAGAGCTTAACTAGAACTGATTCATGCACTTTTAAGGTGTACGTACTTAGTTAATCATTTGGAAGTGATCCACACTCTTTGTATCTTGGAGATAAGCCATTTTGTATTCACTTCAGGCTATGAGCCTTTCAACGACAGTGTGTCTTGGTAATGAGCCTTGTAATATCTTTTAATTGGTTATAATATATTGTGAGCTAATCCTCACCGTCGTTTTTCCCATTTTGGGTTTTCCACCTAAAAAATCCTAGTGTCAATGTGTTATGATTCCTTTTATGTTTTGGTTTAATTTTGTAGCTAGATGTGGATTGATAATTGGATGGTTAGTAATTAATTATGAATTAGTAGAATACTGATTCACCCCTGCTCTTAGTATTCGGTGTATTCAAAAATTGGTATTAGAGCTTGGTTCCTCTGAAGAAGTCTTATAGCTTGAGGAAGGTCCTAGAATTTGAATACATGGCTAACAAAAGCTATCCTGTTCCTCCGGAAGAAAACTCTGGATCTGAGGAACTTCATGCTGCTCTTAAAGAATTGGAAAAAAGAGAAGATGAGAAGGAAACTCTGAAAGGAAACTTAAAGGAAGAAAATGAATGCATCAAAAAATTAAGAGATAAATAAAAAAGTTTAAAGAAAGACATAGAGAAGTCAGTGATTAGTTGAAAAAGGATAATGAAGACATTACCGGACTGAAGGTGCAAGTAGAAGAAGATAAATGAATTAAGGAATTTTAGAAAGCTGAGATTCAAAATAAAATTTATGAATGTACAAAGCTTGAACAAGAAGTAGTAACCCTAAGATCTGATCTAGAAAAAGTGAAAGCTCATGAAGAAAAATTCAAAACAAGCTCTACAAGGCTTGATGAGTTGATTACATTTCATAAAATTTCTAAGGATAAAATTGGTCTAGGACTTGAAGGACAAAGCTCAAAGGAAAAGCCAATTCCCAACAAAGTGGAAAATCAAAGGAAGTCTCAAGGAAATATTCATCAAATCAAGAACCAAAGGAGAAATACTAAAAGGATTCTTATTTGACAACCTAATGCTCAAAGGTACCCATCTTTTAATGGTTTTGTTTCTCATGCAATAAATTCAGTCATAGAGGAAAAAATTGTAGAAGTAGGATGAACCATAATATTGGATTCTTTGCTAGACAATGCTTTACTTGCAATAAGTTTGGACATCAAGCTACCGAATGTAGAAGCCAGATAATGTTGAACTTATTTAATGCTAGTAGAAGGATTCAGTATTTTCAAGGCTACTGTTACACATACAATATCTTCAGACATAAGGCTAATAAGTGTAGATCAAGGATGAATGCAAATCAGTTTGATCAAAGATATGTTGTGTGCTATACTTGTGACAAACTAGGACATATCTCAAAATTTTATAGGAGAAAAATTGGGAAGAAACCTAATCGGAAACAAAAGAAAAAGTCTATGAACAAAGTGGATCCTACTGAAATAAGAAAAGAAATGGAAAATATTTGGAGGAAAAAGGAAGAACATAAGAAAAAGGATGAGTCAAATACATCTGTATCTGAATTCGATGCAAATACCTCTTCCAAAAACTGAACCTAGTAATGGTTTTATGGGGAACAGTTACAGAGAAATATAAAAAGCCCTCAATATATGAGGTGTCAAGCAATGACACAAGGATATGTGATGTGAATCATCATTCTAAAGACATTGGAGAAATCTCTAACAAAAAATAGGTAGATCTGGAGAATTGTGGAACCTTTTTTGGTTTACAGTGTGTTTCATAAAGTGTTTATCAACTTTAAAATTTGAAAGGAAATAAATGTGAATTAGGGAAAAATTCCTAAGTAATAAATCAAGAAACCAAGTTTAGGAAAAGCACATTTGCACAATTGGGAAGAAGCACTGCAAGCTAAAGTGAGTTGAAGGTGATCCAAAGCATCGTGCATCAAAACCCTAGTTCTCAACAAGCAAAAAAAGGTATTCTCCATTATCTGAATTATGTCGATTCCAAGTTGAAGGAACTTTTTGTTGAGCATATTCAAGTTGTTTGAGGAGAATGGCCACTCCTACTATTGTGGAAGTATTTGAGAGATCCCAACCCATATTTAGAAGATATTCATGGAAAGTGTATGAAGTAGATCCCATGGGTGCATTCTCACACATTCCGAGCAATGTGTTACCCATTGAAGATAGAAGAACATATATTCATGGGAAGCTAGAAGAATTCAATCACCAAGAGCTTAAGGATTTGTAGGATAGTGAATTGATGAGAGATGATCTACTGCTTAAGCCAGAATATGAAAACCTAGTTTGGATGAAGCTGAATGTTTGGAACTAGTTTCCAAAATTTTCTAGTGAGAGTGAGGCAAAGTTTGTTAGAATGGACCTCAATAGGGTTCATAGCAATTTTTTGTGGAAAAATGTACTAAGGGTTATCAACAAGGAGGAAATTCAAGTTGTAACTAGTCTTTGTGATACTGGATCCATTTTAGTTCTAAAGGTGGTGAAAAATGATGTAGCCATGACACTGACTAGTGCTACATTTGATGAAAGAGCTTTAAATAAAAATTCTATTGCAAACCCTATTATCAAGTATGTTTCCATTATAATTGGGCAGGAAATTTATTTCACCAACCAGGTAAATTTTGTATCTACTACGAAAATTCACATCACATATGAAATGGTGGTGAATGGATTTTTTATTTATTTATGTGAGTTGCTTAGGCTACAATTTATGGAGAACCTGAGTATGACTAAGGCAAATAAGAATCTCTTTAAATTTTCCACTTTAGTTGTTTGTTTGTTGTTTTATTTCCTGAGGGAGTTACCAGGAAGGAAAGGCATAATATGCGAGAGCCACATGCTAGTTGCACATCATATTTTTGATCATTTGCACAGTCTAGGAGATTGCAGGGAACACCACAATGATCTGACTACTTTCTTTATAGTATTTCAGAATGAGATGCATGAAAGAGACCAGATTCCAAGGAGTCTAGTGAAGAAATATGAGGAGATAACTTTTCTTGTAACTACAAATGAATGCATCATAGAGCTTGTTGAACCTAGAATTCGATGGATTGAACCAATGGGATATGAGATTGATGAATAATTGGTAGAGAGGTACATTGAAATATTGTTGAGCATCCCTAAGGACCCCTCTCTACCTAGGAATGGAACATATGAGGAGAAATATACTAAAGTAAATTTAGAGGCTACTACATCTAAAAGAAGAAAGAAATTTGAAGCTTTCTTCCAAGGAAAAACTTATCTAAGGATGATATAGAATAGTTAAAGAAGGCCCTTGATGAAAGAAAAGATAAATCTATTGAACTGACCTCTGGACCTAGGAAATCAGGAAGACTATCTTTTGGTGCTGCACTAGCACCTATCTCCAATATTGCTACTTCCAGTGCTGCTAATATTGAGAAGGGAAAGAGGAAAGAAAAAAATTTCCCTGCATCAGTTGATGTTGTTGCCCCTAAATATCCTAGTACCCAGGCATCTAAGAGAAAGGTCATACCTCCTACTACACCATCTACTACTTCAAGAAGAAGAAGAGTAAAATAAAAAGGCCAATAGGAAAGTAAATTTGAGTGATGTCATTCAAGAAGAAATATAACTTGGCATAGAAGAAGAGCATTAGCTAAAAAGAAACAAGAGTAGTACCTCCAATGAAGAATCTAAAAACAAAGTTTATATCTTAACAGATGAGGAGATAGAGGAAGAGGAGGATACTTATCAAATCCATGTACATATAAATAAGAATGAAGAAGGCTCATCTGATCCTATGGAGGAAATGCCTAGACCTCCTTTAGTACGTGATCAACCATCTCTAGATATAGGAGCCTTAGTAAATAATTTGAGTGAAAAAGATCTCACATCAACTGTTGAGTTATTTGAAAAGGTTAATGATGAAGGGAAGGAAACTATCATAAATGCATTTATTCAGTATATAGTTATTTGTAATGTAAGTATAGAGACCATACAGTCCAAAGTAACTGGAAATGTCAAGGAAGCATTAGTACATAGAAGGCAAGAGGTTGTGAGTGCTAGAGATAAGATGAGAAGTGATGCTATAAATTCTTGTGGTTCATCTCTTTTTGAAGTAGAAGCTACCAATATATTAAAATAATGCTCTACTATGTATAGATTCAAGCAGAGAGTTAATATGCTAATGACTAAGGAGCAAGAGAATATGGAAAAGGTGAGACAAGAAACCCAAAATTTAATTAGACAACTAGAAAGGAGTTATGGGACAAGAACAAACTCTTCATCCCACACAACTCAAGCACAAATTCATATTGATGCTACAAAAATGATGGATAATCCAGTCTTGGAGATTATTGGTGAGATACATGGTGTTTCAGAGACTCTTGTCCCTCTAACTAACATAGAAGAGACTTTGATGATTAACATAAAGATCATTTTGGTGATAATCAAGAAGAACATCATGAATCTACCAAAAATAGGGATGAGAAAAATAAAGATGAAAGTGAAGGGAGTAAGGAAAAAAGGGAGAGTAATGACAAGGATGATGAGGATAAAAGGGAGAAATAAAACAGAGACAAATCCTCTAGAAATTCATTTGAAGAAGAAGAAGAAAAAAAGGAAAAAGAAAAAGAAAAAGAAAAGGAAGAAGAAAAGAAGAAAGAGGAAGACAAGAAATCCATTCCAACTAAGAAGAGCAAAGGAGAAATTCTCAAAGGCTCTGAGTTGTCAAAGCCATCCATAGAATCATCTAGAAGTACCCTCAAAGGTCTTCTATCAAGGAAAACTGTACTTCAACTTGTGCTTCCACCCCAGCTAGTTAAGCTGTTGTCACATCTAGGTTATGTGGACTTGAACAAGATTACACCAAGTGACAAAATAAAACTAAGTGGCACTTTTCTCAACTCTATCATAGAAGAAGATGCAGAGTCATATAAAAAAGGAAATGAATTGATAAATGAAGCTATTAAAGCTTTATAGGAAACATCCCCCAATGTTACAACTGGTAACTCTTTAGCTCCAATTGAAAATTTAAAACTTATATTTGATTCAATCAAAGAGTACACATCTAACCTCAATGTATAGATTGAAAAAGAAGTGGAGTTACTTCTACTAGAGAAAAGATTGCTATTTCTACTAGATAAGTGTACAACTACATGTGATAGGGCTTTGCAAACTTTGAAAGAAGTAAGAGAATGTGATGAGGAAGCCCGATTGCTATTTGTCTATTACATGAAGTGGCTTGAAGCCACTTGAGGTATCAAGGACTTAATGGACTCGATTGAGTCTTAACTTGCCAATGTCTCTAGATATTACAAGGTTGTAGATGATAGAAACTATGTTGGTTGGGTTTCTATTGCAAATATTCAGAGAAAATTTTTCATCGTGTAGAGGTAGAAAGAAGATGCTATGAGATGGTATGCCTAGCTTGGAGACCTGGTTATATCCATACATGTCTCTATATAAAATGGATTGATGGAAGAAAAAAAACTTGAAAAGATGAACCTAATTCCATCCACTCTAGAAGAAAGAGAAGAATTTCTAGCAGAGCTTGAATCTTTGCACAAAACTCTTTCCAAGGAAAAAGGAGTCTAGGATGATGGAAAGCCAGCTTGGGAAGCAATTCTCAAGGAGTTACAGGGTGCCCCCTATTCTTGATTTGAAGTTTTTTTATCTTTTCCCAATCCTTTGTCCTTGATGTCAAAGGGGGAGAAGAGTCTGTATAAATAATTCTATGTTATGTTATGGTGTTTAGTGTGTTGTGGTGTTCCTATATATATGATAGGGGGAGTTGAGTACATTAGTGTTGCACAATATTTTGTTTTGAGCAAGTCTCATTTTTGGCACATGTTGCCATCAATGACAAAGGGGGAGATTGTTGAAAGAATGAAGAAGGTGACCTCTGGGTTTGTTATCATTTATTCCAACACTGATTGGTAATTGGCTAAGTAAACCGAGTATCTATATTGATCCGAAAATCCTCTCAATAAAAGATAATTCTATGAGTTTTGATATGTTGTTCATGAGTGTCAGTTATTGCTATAAATAAGCTTTTAGTAATTTTGGTTGATCCAACTAAGTTATCCAAATAATAGAAGTTTGACATTCTATTGGACAACAGGGTTATGAAATACTTATCTTATAAATGTTTAAAGTGTTCCTTATTAGGTCTAGACCAACCTAATTTGTCTTTTTTATGATTTGTCTTGTGCACCAAAAATGACTTTTGAATTAAGCTGACAAGTCATTTTGAATTATGCATGTTCTATAAGGAAAGCAGAGGTGCAGAAGCAACTTTCCTAATGTCAAAACCACAAGGAAGAATGCATACAGTACTTTTAATTTTAAAATTACAATCTAATTAAGACACACATGAAAGATTTTTAGAAACAAAAAAAATACACAAAGATAATGAACAACAGATTTACGTGGGAAACCCTTTCGGGAAAAAACCCACCACACCAAGCTGAATCTCTTTGTATTACAGTAACAAACAATTACATACAATGCAGAGATACAACTCTATGGTATCAATTCACAGTAGCTTCATTCAGCTTATCACAATCCGATTATTTCAAACTCAGAATTGATTCTTGAAATCTTATCACATTCTGATTTTTTCCTTCTATTCATCCTTATTTGCCATTACCCATCATAGACAATTTCCTTTTGAGTGATTGATTTTTCCTTGCATGCAGTTTAGCTCCAGCGTTGCAGCTGTTGCAAAAATCAAACCGCCAACTATTTGAATTTTTCTTTCTCTGATTGGTCCATGAGATGCCACATAGGAAGGTCAAACGGTCAAAGGAAACATTCAACTTTGTTGGCATGTCGGTGAGACACTAATCGTGTCTCCCTGATGCCACAAAGTCTTCATTGTCGATATCGGTGTAGGTTCCAACAGTCGGCAAGATGATATAGCAAACACCACAAGTCATACTAAAACCACCGACATCCATTGCATTCCTATCGGCAGGAGTTTCCTCATCGGCAAGACCCATACCGACGCTCACAAGTCACAACAACCTCTACCTTGCCATTGGAAAGACTACCATAGTTCGTCAAGACCTCATACCGAAGTCCTCAAGTCATGATAGCGTGAGTATTCCATCAGTGAGATAATCGCTTTTTGCCAAGACATCACACAGAGCTCTTCATGTTATATCGAAGCATCTGATAGTCAGTGAGACTTATTGCTTTCGCCGAGACATCACACTGAGGTCTCAAGTCATACCGAGCACCAAATAATAGTCGGAAAGACTTTACCGCTTGCCAAGAGGTTACACCAAGACTTCTTAGTTACATCAAAGCATTCGACAGTCTGCAAGACATTCGTCTTTCGCTGAGACATCACACCGAGTTCAACATGTCATCTCGAAGACCTTTTACTATCGGCGAGACTCTCCAAGTCGCTAAGACTTCATACCGAAGTCTTTTTTTCACTGCAAAGACACCAAGTATATCCCCATCGGTGAGACCTCACATAGTCACTGAGAGATCTTCCTGAGACCCTTGTGTTAGCCCGATGACCATATGCTATCGGTGAGACACTCTTTAGTCATTGGGACTTCTTCCTGAGTGTTCAAGTCACCTCGAAGCCCTCGGTCACTATGAGTCTCCCCAACGCTCAATAAGAGCATTTTTTCGGCCAGAGGTCTTCACTCGGTGAAAGGTCATACCAAACACAACATGTCACAATGATAGGCTTCATTTGGCAAGACATCATCATTGTCTCGATGACCAGAACTTTTCACAAGGATTCAAAATAGTTAGTCGGCTAGACATGAATAATGTCACAATGACTTTTCCCTTCAGGAGTTACATGTTAGTATGGATTGAGGCACATATTCCAACAATCTCCCACTTGATGAAGACCTTACTAACATCTCCAAGGCATAATAAAACTCCTAAAATTCATGGGCCAAGAGGCCCATCGAACTGGCATGCCACCTGTACTTGTCTATGCTCACAGGCTTTGTCAATGCATCTGCAACATTTTCTAGAGTATCCACTTTCTCCAAACAGACCTTCCCATCCTCCACCATATCTCATACAAAGTGATACTGTACATCTATATGTTTCGTCCTAGCATGGAAAGTAGGATTTTTCACCAAACATATAGCACTCTGACTGTCACAGTAAATAGTAATTTTTCCTACATCAAAACCAATGTTAGAACACAAACGTTTTAACCAGATTGCTTCTTTACAGGCATGTGCAGCTGCCATGTATTCTTCCTCTGTAGTGGACAAAGCAACTATAGCCTGCCACTTGCTCATCCAACTCACTACACCACCATTCATCATGAAAATATATCCACTGGTGGATCTTCTGCTGTCAATGTCCCCTGCCCAATTAGAATCCACATAACCTTGAATGTTGAGAGTCCTCTGTGATTCAACCAAGTTGCCATGGTAACACAGAGCATATTTTGAAGTCCCCTTCAGATATCTAAACACTCTCTTCATAGCATCCCAATGTGTCCTTCCAGGATTTTCCATAAACCAACTAAGAACTCCCACTACTTGGGCAATGTCTGGCCTTGTATAGACCATTGCATACATTAGACTGCCAACCGCACTAGCATATGTCACACTGGTCATGTCCTCCATCTTAGTAGGAGATTTTGGACATTCTTCAATAAATAGCTTCGTTCCCTGCAAAACTAGAACAACTAGCTGCTTGCACTCGGTCATACAAAATTTCTCTAAAACAGTCATGATATACTTACTCTGACTAAGCCAAAGTTTTCTATTCTTTTTGTCCCTGGTTATTTCCATTCCCAGAATGTACCTTGCTGCACCAAGATCTTTCATTTCAAACTTTGCAGACAATTGACACTTAAGATCAAAAATCATTAGCTTACTATTGCCTATGAACATCATATCATCAACATAGAGAGCAATAATAAGGACTTAATCACTTTCAACTTTGTAATAGACACAATGATCACATTTTGATCTTACAAATCTGAATGACAAAACAAAAGTGTCAAATTTTTGGTACCACATTCTAGGAAACTGTTTTAACCCATACAAAGATTTCTTTAACTTGCAAACCAGTCTTTCTTTACCTTTTTCTACAAAGTGCTCCGGCTAGGACATATAAATTTCTTCTTCAAGATAACCATGAAGAAACATTGTCTTCACATCCATCTGTTCAATCTCTAAGTCATACGTTGCTACAAGTGACAAAATAAATCTAATAGATGTCATCTTAGCTACAGGAGAAAAGATTTCAACATAATCAATTCCCTCTACCTGGGAATGTCCTTTTGCAACCAACCTCGCTTTATATTTTTCTACATTGCCATCCAAACCAATTTTCTTTTTAAATACCCATTTGCAACCCACAACTTTTCTACCTTTAGGCAATGGCACCAAAATCTAGGTATTATTCTTTTCTAATGATGCCATTTCTCCATTCATGGCTTCCAACCAAGAGTTTGAATAAGGCATTTTAAATGCATCTTTCACAGTCCTAGGTTCATTAGTGCTAGAAATTAAAGCATAGGCACAAGTAGACTCTATCAAAGAAAACCCATACCTATCAGGTTGCTTTCTTTCATGAGTTGACCTCCTCATAGGCTGAGGCTAAGGTGGTTCTTCATCTTCTTCAGAACTTTCAAAACTACTTGATCTCTCCTTAGTATCAGGTACATTTTGATTTTTCAATTCCTCTTTATTTGGTGTCAGAGGAATTGTTGCTACATCCTTTTCATTTTCTGATTTCTTCTCTGACTGCAGATCCAATGTAGAAGGCTTCAGCTCACGAAAGATAATGCTTCTGTTGTACAAAACCTTCTGTCTCAGGATTCCAGAGCTTGTATCCTTTTATGCCAGAACTATAGCCAATAAAAATACACTTTACAACTTTTTTTTCCAACTTAGATCTTTTTTCAAATGACACATATGCATATGCCTCACAACCAAAGACACAAATATATCTCAGAGAGGGATTCTTTCCAAACCATGCTTCCAAAGGTGTCTTCTCAACAAGAGCAGAGTTAGGAAAACAAATTACCAAGTAACATGCTGTAGAGACTGCTTCAGCCCAGAACTTCTCCTCCAAGCCAACACTGCTCAGCATACTTCGTGCTCTTTTCATTACTATCCTGTTGAACCTTTTAGTAACTCCATTTTGCTGTGGAGTGTAAGGTGTAGTCTTATGTCTTTTAATCCCATGATCTTTATAGTACCTTTCGAATTCATCTGAACAAAACTCATCGCCATTGTCAGTCCTTAAACATTTTATTTTCTTACCAGTCTAATTTTCTACAAGGTTTTTAAATTCCTTAAACAACTGAACACTTCTGATTTACTTTTCAGAAAATATACAAATGCTCTTCTTGAATAATCATCAATAAATGACACATAGTATCTTGATTTAGACAAAGAAGGAACATTCACTGGACCAAACACATCGGAATGAATATAATCAAGAAAACTAGAAGATTTGTGAGGATTGGAATAAAATGAAACATGGTGCTACTTTCCATATATGCAATGTTCACAAAATTTGAACTCAAGGTTACAATCTTCAAGCCCTTCAACCAGGTTTTTATTCTTCAAGGTTTTAAAATCTCTCACCAATGTGGCCTAGCCTATGATGCCAGAGCATAGTATTTTCTGCTTGAAGTTTAACCTCCATGGAGTTTACTCCATTAGGAAAATTTTCCTTCTTATCTCCATGAGTAGCCTTAAGTGACTTTGCAGAGACACTATTGCATTGGACAACCAATGCATCCAGCTTGTACAAGGTACCAATTCGAGCACCCCTAGCCAACACCATAGAGCCTCTAGTCATCTTGCAACCATTTCCAGAGAACGTGACATGCACTATAATATCATTCAGCTTACTTATAGAAAGTAGATTTCGAGCCAGACTTGGTATATGCATCACATCATTGATTCCATTCACTCTTCCATCAGGGAATTGAATTCTGACTCTTCCACGACCAACAATTTCCAAAGATGAATCACTTGCCAAATACACCTTTCCACCATTGTATTCTTCATACTTCATGAACCAGTCTCTATGAGATGTCATGTGGAAAGATGCTCCAGAATCAATCAGCCAGACATCATCTGATGCCTGTGTAGCCAAAGCTGCAATGAAGGTGTCTACATCACTCTAAGAAGAATCATTGTTAGAAGAGGTCTCCTTCTTCTTATTTTTCTCTTCCTTGCAGTCCTTTTGGACATGACCAGGTTGCCCATAATTCCAACATTTCACCTTGGACTTCTTGCCAGGAGACTTTGATCTCCCTCCTGATTTTGATCTGGATTTCTTGTCCTTCTTCTTGCCTTTCTCCTTCGATCTACTTCTGACAGCAAGAGCCTCCTTTTCCATCTTAGAAGATTTCCTTCTCATTTCTTTTGATAACAAAGAAGCAACAACATCTTCCATCTTGAAATTGGATGTTGTACTCCCAATATCCATCACCAAATGATCCCAAGAATTAGGCAGAGAACATAGCAACAACATGCAGCGATCTTCTTCATCTATCTTCACACCAACAGATGCTAACTAAGCAATCAACATGTTGAAAGCATTCAAGTGATCAGCAATAGCAGCTCCATCCTGTATCTTCAAAGAGTACAACTTCTTCCTTAAGAACAACTTGTTCACAAAGGACTTGCCTTGATAAATAGCAGCCATTATTTTCCACAAGGAAGATGCAGTCTTTTCTTCATGAACATTCAGAAGAACAGAGTCTTCCAAATAGAGCCTTATCAGCCCTTTTGATTTTCTATCTACTAGATCCCAATCCTCTTGCTTCATGTCTTGATGTTTTGTTCCAAACACAACATTCCAAAGATCTCGGTCCACTAACAGATCTTCCATTTTGAGTTTCCACAACTCAAAATTGCTACCATTGAATTTTTCTATATCCATATTTCTGGATGTGCTTGAGATCTTAATCTGTAATTAAATTATCAGACCTCTACCAAACTCCCACTGAAAAAGAATTGACACAAAAAACCCAACCCACTCACAAGGATAACACAACTGGCCAGGCTCTGATACCACTTGTAAGGAAAGAAGAGGTGCAAAAGAAAATTTCCTAATGTCAAAACCACAAGGAAGAATGCATACAGTACTTTTAATTTTAAAATTACAATCTAATTAAGACACACATGAAAGATTTTTTGAAATAGAAAAAATACACAAAGATAATGAACAACATATTTACATGGGAAACCCTTTCAGGAAAAAACACACCACACCAAGCTGAATCTCTTTCTATTACAGTAACAAACAATTACATACAATGCAGAGATATAACTCTCTGGTATCAATTCACAGTAGCTTCATTCATTGTTCAATCTCTTACAGAGATGCTCTCAACAATCCGATTATTTCAAAATCAGAATTGATTCTTTAAATCTTATCACATTCTAATTTTTTCCTTCTGTTCATCCTTATCTACCATTACCCATCATAGACAATTTCCTTTCGATCGATTGATTTTTCCTTGCATGCAATTTAGCTCCAACGTCGTAGCTGTTGCAAAAATCAAACCGCAAACTATTTGAATTTCACTTCCTTTGATTGGTCCATGAGACGCCACATAGGAAGGTCAAACAGTCAAAGGAAACATTCAACTTTGTTGGCATGTCGGTGAGACACTAATTGTGTCTCCCTAATGCCACAAAGTCTTCACTATCGATATCAGTGTAGGTTCCAATAGTTGGCAAGACAATATAGTGAACACCACAAGTCATACCGAAACCACCGACATCCATTGCATTCCTATTGGAAAGAGTTTCCTCATCGGAAAGACCCATACCGATGCTCACAAGTCACAACAACCTCTACCTTGCCATCGGCAAGAATACCATAGTTCGCCAATACCTCATACCAAAGTCTTCAAGTCATGCCGATGTGAGTATTCCATTCGGTGAGATAATTGTCTTTTGCCAAGACATCACACCGAGCTCTTCATGTTATACCAAAGCATCCAAAACTCGGCGAGACTTATTGCTTTTGTCGAGACATCAGACTGAGCGCCAAATAATAGTCGGCAAGACTTTACCGCTCGCCAAGAGGTTACACCAAGACTTCTTAGTTACAACGAAGCATCTGGCAGTCAGAAAGACATTCGTTTTTCACCGAGACATCACACCGAGTTCAACATGTCATCTCAAAGACCTTTTACTATCGGCGAGACTCTCCAAGTCGCCAAGACTTCATACCGAAGTCTTTTTGTCACTGCGAAGACACCAAGTATATCCCATCAGTGAGACCTCACATATTCGCTGAGAGATCTTCCCGAGACCCTTGTGTTAGCCTGATGACCATATGCTATTAGTGAGACATTCTTTAGTCACTGGGACTTCTTCCCGAGTGTTCAAGTCACCCTGAAGCCCCCGGTCGCTATGAGTCTCCCCAACGCCCGATAAGAGCATTATGTCAGCTAGAGGTCTTCACTCTATGAAAGTTCATACCATACACAATAGGTCACAACAATAGGCTTCATTCGGAAAGACATCATCATTATCTCGGTGACCAAAACTTTTCACAAGGATTCAGAACAGTTAGTCAACCAGACATGAATATTTTCATAGTGACTTTTCCCTTCAGGAGTTACATGTCAGTATGGATTGAGGCACATATTCCAACATGTTCACACTCAATTAGGCTAATGTAATTGATGTATAAAGATGTATCCATATATATGTGTGTGTGTATGTGTGGTGAAGAATATGATATATGAAGATGAATATAGATGAAGGAATGGTATGTTGTACAATGATGTGACAAGTGTTGTAGTGTAAAGGTTTTGAAAGTTGTTGTATGCTTGTGATCAAAGTAGAATTTTTGGTTTTCTAGAGCTTAACTAGAACTGATTCCTGCACTTTGAAGGTCTACTTACTCATTTCATCATTTGGTAGTGAGCCATACTCTTTGTATCCTGGCGATAAACCATTTTGTATTCACTTCAGGCTATGAACCTTTCAAGGATAGTGTATCATGACAGTGAGCCCTATAATATCTTGTAACCAGTTATAATATATTGTGAGCTAATCCTCACCGTGGTTTTTCCCATTTTGGGTTTTCCACATAAAAAATCCTGGTGACAATGTGCTATGATTCCTTTTATGTTTTGGTTTACTTTTGCAACTAGATGTGGATTGATAATTGGATGGTTATTAATTAATTGTGTTAGAAGAATATTTATTCACCCCCCTCTTTGTATTTGGTGTATTCAACAAATAGATCATCATTTCCTAATAGAAATAATAAATATAAGCCCGATTATTAGAGATCGTTCATTCAGATTTGTTTGGGCTAGTGGATGTTGACTCTTTTGGAAATATCATTATTATGTTACTATCATTGATGATGTCTCAAGATACACCTGGCTTTATTTTATGCATGAAAAATATGAGTTTTTCACTAATTTTAGGGAATTTAAAGCCTTAGTTGAGAAGAAAATGTATTATAAGATAAGGGTGTTGAGATCTGACAATGGGAGTGAATATTGTTCTAGGGAATTTGATGAGTTTATAAGCATGCAGGTATTGTTTGGAAAAAGAATACTCCTTACACACCCCAAAAAAATGTGGTAACAAAAAGAATGAACCAAACCTTGATAGAAAGAGATAGGAGCATGCTAAGTGGTGCTAAGCTTGATAGATTCTTTTGGGAAAAAGTTGTTAGTACTAAATGTTATTTGATTAATTGATCTCCTTGTTCAAATCTTGTTGATAAAACTCCTTATGAAGTTTGGATAGGTAGAAATCCTTTTGTTTCATATTTAAGGGTCTTTGGTTGTGATGCTTACGTTCATGTTCCTTAAGAGAAGTGATCTAAGTTGGATCCAAAATCACAAAAATGCATCTTTTTTGGTTATGGTGAGAATGCAAAAGGTTATAAGCTTTGGAATCCACTAAATTGTAAAATGGTTTTCTCTAGAGATGTGATTTTTAGGGATTTTAGAGATTACTCAAGTGAAAAACAACCAAAGGCTAAAGATAAAACAAAAAGACTGCTCTTTGAGTAAAAGATAGAAAAGAAGGAAGATGCACATGTGGAAGAACAATCAGATGGATCTGAGGATGGAGAAGAAGAAGAGGGTTTAGATATTCAAATGATGTGTAGGATGAGTGTCGAAGTGAACAACCAAAATCTTCAATATGCAACACCAAATAATCTCCACAAGAGATAGAGAGAAGCAACAATGGATGATGCTATTCCACCAAACAAGAATTGCAATATGATACAATATGCAATATTACTATAATACAATGTAAAATATGCTAGAGATGCCTTGTTTATAAAGGAAAGGATGATACATAGGATAAGACAAGATCATGACAAGTGTCTTAATCCTATCACATGAGACAACTAACTCATAACTACCTAGGATGATGAGAAGTCTAGATAAGCCAAGTATGACTTGTCTAGATAAGACAACTAAGACTTCTAGAAGAATGCTTATATCCTAAGTAAACTTAACATGTGAATTAAGTCCTCTGAGTCCCTAGTAAAAGAATTAACTAGGTAAAAGACTTTATTCACACCAACACCCCCCCTTAAGTACAACTTAGGGAGGAACAAACCAATGAAAATATGAAAAAGATGGGTCCTGAAAAAAAGGCCTAATGAGGTACCCAGGTACAAAACAAAAAACTCTCACAAGCAAAGAAAAGGAGAAAAACCTTGTGGGAGAGAACTCTTCAAAAGAGAGAAAAGTTGCAAAGAAAACTAAATAAGGATGACTCCTGAAGACCCCCTAAGGATAACTTCCTTCACCCCAAGCATCGATCACAACTGAAGATAATGAGGAAATTTCAAAGGTTTAGTGAAGATGTCTACAACTTGCTGATATGTAGGTAAATACTCCAAGATGAGATCACCATCCTAGTGGAGTTTCCTGATGAAGTGCATGTGGATCTCAATATGCTTAGTATGTTGATGCTCCACTAGGTTGCAAGAGATATGGATCACACTCTGGTTGTCACACCAAAGAGTATTGGGATGAATGGAAGGAAATCCGAACTTAGTATTAACTGGCGAAGATACAAAACCTCCTAGCTAGCCAAAAATGTACCTCGATACTCAGCCTCTATTGATGATAATGCAATAGAAGTCTACTTCTTTCATGACCATGAAATCAAACTAGAACCAAGGAAAAATACAAAGCCAAAAGTAGACTTTCGATCATTGACATCACTAGCCCAATCTGAGTCAGTGAAGCCCACAATTTGAGAAGCTCTTGATGTATAATGAATGCCGAAATGAGTAGTGCCCTAAATGTATCTCAAGATACATTTGGTGACCTTCTAATGACTCTCATGAGGCTCCTGTGAGAAGCGAGAGACAAGGCCAATTGTAAAGGAAATATCAAGATGACTATGTATCAAGTACAAAATACTACCAACCAACTGTCGATACAAGGTAGGGTCAACTATAGGAGTAGTGAAAATGGTAGAAAGTACAATGTTCACTTGACTGGAATGAAGTGGGAGTGGGCTTGCAATTAGCCATGTCAAATATCTAAAGCAAATCAAGAGCATAATTCTATTGGAAAATGAAGATCCCCTCAGAAGTCTAATGAAACTGAAGACCAAGGAAGTAATGCAAAAGAACAAGGTCGGTCATATCAAATCACTCCATCAATGCTCACTATGTACTCTGAATCATGGAAGTAGAACTCCCTATGAGAATCAAATCATCCATGTAGAGCACAAGTATGAGTAAATCCTCTCCATGTCTTTGAGTATAAATTGTAGGATCATAATGACAATGAGTGTAGCTCTAGAAGAAAGCAAGAAACTATCCATATTCTCATACCAAGCCCAAGGGGCTTGTTTGAGACCATATAATGAACATCAAAGCCTACAAACAAGTGAATAGTCCTACACAAAACCTAGTGGTTGCTCCATATAGATATTCTCATGAAGATCTCTATGCAAGAAAGCACTCTTCACATCCATCTAATACACCAACCATCCTTGAGATGCAACTATAGCAAGGACAAGGAAAATAGAATCCATCTTGGCAATAGGATCAAAGGTCTCAGAATAGTCAATTCCTTCAACCTGAGAAAACCGTTTTGCAACAAGATGAGCCTTGTACTTGTCAATGGAACCATCGGCTGCATACTTGGTATGATACACCCACTTGCATCGAACCAACTTTCTTCCCTTAGGAAGAGTTACAAGATGCCACGTATGATTCTTCATCGAGGAAGAATACTCATCAACCATAGCACTATCCTAGTCTAGAATACCTGTAGCATCTAAGACTCAAAAGACCGATTCCTAAAGTCTAAGAATGAGTGCGGAGAGTGTTTGAGGAATCACCAACAAGAGGACTAGCCTCCTCAAGAGTAACATGAGCCCATCATGGTCTAGTGGGTGAAGTAGTGGGAGGTGGTTCAAGACCATCATCAAAATCTTCCTCAACTAACAAAATATTATCAACTAAAGAATATTGAGTAGGTTGTGATGAAGAAGAAGTTGAACAAGGATCTATCTATGTGAAGGACACAAAAAATTGAACATCACCACAAGAATGAATCTCTCCTACATGTCAAAATCAAACAATCTGTATACCTTCACATCCTCAAAACAACCAACAAAGATATATCACTAACTCTTCTTCTCCATTGATTTACACTGATCATCTAGAATAAATTCCCAAGCCTCACTACCGAATACTCTAAAGAAGGATACATTAGGCTTGTGATGAGACCAAGCCTCCTTAGGAGTCATATTCCATACTACCTTGTGAGGCATACAGTTCTGAATATAGTTGGCATAATTGATAGCTTCAGCCAAAAATGTTGGATCTATGGACCTAGACTGAATCATACAATTGGTCATCTCCTTGAGAGTCCTGTTCTTTCTCTCCACCACACCATTCTATTGAGGAGTGTAAGGAATTGTGTGCTTATGAAGAATACCATGCTCACTACAAAAATCCTAAAATGCATGATTGACATACTCCTGACCATTATCTATGTGTATCCGTCAAAGAGAAAAACCTAACTTCTCCATAAATTTATTGAAGGTCTTGAAGATGGTGAGAACCTCACTCTTGAGCTTTAAAAAATAAACCTATGTGCATCACGAAAAAAAATCAATGAAAGTGAGCACATACTTATCCCCTGGAAAAGGAGTTGGGAATGACATGAGACCACTATGAAACAACTCAAGGGGTGTGGTTGCATGTGTAGCTTGACCCTAAGGAAAACGATCATGATGTTGCTTGCTAAGAACACAACCTTGACAAACACCATCTATGCAAGAGATATTTGGAAGAACAACCACTAAGTTATGTGCTTGCATTTGCTGAAGATATCTATAGTTCAGGTGCCCAAATATTTCATGCCAAAGCTTGCTCATTGAAAAAACATGAGCAAAAAAATAGGAACCTGATGAAGACTCAAAGCCATCAAACCAATACAAATGGTTCTCATGATCAACTATCCATGTAGCAACAACCTTTTCAAGATCCTGTAATTGTCTAATAGTCACATTCTATGGAGTAAACTCAATTGACTTCCCATATCCAAAATGAAAAATATGATATAGGGAAAGTAGATTCACTAAAATATTAGGAACAAGAAGAACATCCTCAATGCATCCATCTAGAATTTGAATGGAGCCTATCCCCAAAATTGGAATCTATGAATAGTTCCCAATTGCAATATGAGAAGTAGAAGTATGAACAATGGAATCAAGAAGATCACATGAATTGGTGATGTGATGTGAAGCACCTAAATCAAGAATCCAACTATCTAAATATGAATGAATGACTCATGCTGAAAGAGCTTGTTTTTTGCCCATGGAAGAAGGCCTAGAAACTAAAATGTTGTGTTTCTTCATAGCTTCCTCTAAGACCTCTAATATCTTAAAATAATGAGATGCATCATGCCTAGTTTTTCCATAAAATAAACAAGGATCTCCTTTCTTTTTCTTGGACTTGGAAGAAGAATCTCTAGAGGTAGAAGAAGGAGATGGAGTGGAATTTTGATTGTTCTTCGACTTAATTTTGGAGGGAATCTCACTACCTAAAGATGGTTTTATCTTAGGCTTCTTCTTATTCTTTCATTTACCCTTGGATGATTGAGCCATTAGAGCATGATTCTTAGAACTAGGTAGTGCATCCAACTAAATCAACTTGTCCTCCTCCCTAGTAAGACACTCATAAAACAACTCAAAAGAGGGAATTTTGTATTTTTTCCCCATGGAATCCATTGTTAAATATAAAGTACAAGAAAACACTTGATAAGGGCCTCTTAACTTAGACAGAATCAGGAATATACATTCATCACTAGACTTATCATGCCCACATCCTCTTAATTGTGACAAAATCAACTTGAATTATGCAAGGGAATCTTGAATTGAAGGAAATGCATCTAGAGAGAGTGATTCGAGATCCACTTGAAGCTGCAAGACTTTGAACTAATTACTTTTACCATACAATTCTTCAAGTTTATCCCAAACATTCTTAGGTGTTTTACACTCCGCAATATGAAACAACAAGTTATCAGATACATGTAAGCCAATGAGCCCTTTTCTTTCATCCATTTTACATCTATGGATAGATCTTCATAATCCCTTGTGAATTCAAGTTGTTCTACATCTGAAATTGGCCATAGACCTTTAGATTGTAACAATTGAGTCATTTTTAGCTTCCATGTATGATAATTGTGTGGAGTGAGTGGTTCAATTTGTCTTATATATGCCATGTACACCAAAATAAAGAAGAAAAAATGAAACTTAAATTGTTCCTTTCACCCTCCTAGAATGTATGAAAACTCAATTTGCAACCCCCCAACAAATTACAATGAAGAAAATTTGCAATTTGTATAAGTGACAAGCTCAAATCAACTGTTTATAACACATGGTGATTTTTACAAATTTCAAAAAGAAGAGCTTTCCAAAACTAAAAAAGAAGGTTACAAACAAATTCAATGTGATTTTTAAAGAAATTTCAAAAAAAAAAAATTCCAAATTCGACTTCGTATGCAAGAGTTATGCTAGTTACAAGTAATAAAGGAACCTATACCTTTAGGCTAAAAAACTAGCAAAAAATGGAAAAATATGAAAAAATCATCTACACTACTATGAAGCTCGTCAAACCAACTTTCCAATGATATCTTGTTTGCGAAAAATGGACACTGTGGCGAAAAGATGAATTTTTGAAAAAATGGTTGAAATTAGGCTAGTAGTGACAACCCCCTGGCAAAATAAAAATTTACCAAAAATAAAATTCATCTAAAATAGAAAAATTTCATATGAGAATAGGGGTTTTTGGACCTTTGAATACAATGGAAAGGTTTTTTTGGGCCAAAAATGCTCCAATAAAAAGTTTTTGTAGATCCGAGCTTCAAACCCCTGTATGCCAAAGCTGCAAATGCTGACCAAATTGAGTGAAACAAAAGCCAAATCCAACTTTCTCAAGCCTCCTAGATGCAATGAGATAGCCAAAAATAATACTACTATAGCCAAAAGTTTTGTAATCACTAGATCTCACCAAAATGCATACATGTAATATAGGATTAAAAAATATTTGCAAACCCTTTTTGATTCTCAATATCATGTTGAAATGCAAGAGAAGAGCATACGAGGAATTTGCAATATCATACAAGAAAATCAAATCAAAATAGAAAACTTGATGGTAGAAACTCTCTAATGAAAAAAATAGAAGGGCATTGGAAGATTCAAAGCTCTGATACCATGTTGAAGTGAGCAACCAAGATCTTCAATCTGCAACACTAAATAACCTCCACAAGAGATAGAGATAAGCAATAATGGAAGATTCTATTCCACCAAACAAGAATTGCAATACCATATAATATACAATATTACTACAATACAATGCAAAATATGCTAGAGATGCCTTGCTTATAAAGGCAAGGATGAGAGATAGGATAAGACAAGATCATGACAAGTGTCTTAATCCTATCACATGAGAAAAATAACTCATAACTACCTAGGATGATGAGAAGTCTAGATAAGACAACTATGGCTTGTCTAGATAAGACAACTAAGACTTCTAGAAGAATGCTTATATCCTAAGTAAACTTAACATGTGAATTAAGTCCTCTAAGTCCCTAGTAAAATAATTAACTAGGTATAAGACTTTATTCACACCAACATTGAGCATATATAAGAAGAAGAGAAACAAGAGACCCTTACTCCTATCTTGAGAAGATCCACAAGATAACATAATCTAGTTGACAGGTATAACCCATCGGGTTAGCATTTTGTATTTTCTTTGTTGAGTACTGATGATGAACCAATAGATTTTAGGGAGGATCTATCTTTAGAAGAAAGTGAGTCTTGGATGCAGGACATGAAGGAGCAGGTGATGGCTTTAGATAGTTGTGATACCTAGGATCTTGTTCTTTTTCCCAAAGGAAGGAAGCCCATTGGTTGTAAGTGGGTATTTAAAAAAAATTAGTGAAAATGGTCGGTTAGAGTAGTAAAAGGCTAGATTGGTGGCCAAGGGCTACTCCTAGAGAGAGGGAGTTGATTTCGATAAAATTTTCTCTCTTATTGCTAAGTTAACTTCTATTAGATTCCTATTATCTATTATTTTTGCTTATGATTTTGATATAGAAAAAATGGATGTTAAAACTACTTTCTTGCATGAGGATCTTGAGTAGGAAATTTATTTGCAACAACTTGATGGTTTTGTTGTGAAAGAAAAAGAACACTTGGTTTGCAGGTTAAAGAGATCATTATATAGTTTGAAATAGTTACCCAGGATGTGGTACCATAAGTTTGATTCTTTTGCATTGAAGTTGGGTTTTGTTAGAAGTAGAGATGATCATTGTATTTACATTAAGGTTATTGATGATCAAATACTAATTTCATTGTTTTGTATGCTGATGACATTAACATATTTATGGGTAGCATCAAGGTGATGATTATGAAGCTTAAGACTTAGATTTATGGCACATTTGATATGAAAGATTTGGGGGCCGAAAAATATATCTTTGTGATGGAGATCAGTATTGATCGGGTTTACATAAAGACTTGGTTAAGTTAGAGTAAGTATGTTGATACCATTTTGTAGAGGTTTAGTATGCATTACTCTAAACTAGTAAATATTCCATTTTCAGTTGGTACTAAGTTGAGTTTAGACATGTGTCCTAATACTAATGATGATTTTGAAGAGATTTCAAAATTTCCTTATGCTAGTGTCGTTGGTAGTTTGATGTATGCAATTGTTTGCACTAGACCAAATCTAACCCAAGTAGTGGGAGTTTTGAGTAGGTTTATGTCTAACCCTAGTAGAGAGCATTGTACTTTTGTTAAGAGGGTTTTTAGATATTTGTGTGGTACTTTTGATTATTGTTTCATTTATTGTGGTACTAATGATGTGGTTATGTCATTGGACATACAAGGTTTTGTTGATGTAGATTGGGCATGTGACTTGGATAGTCAAAGGTCCACTAGTGGCTATGTTTTTTTCTTTTTTTGGAGGTGAAGTTAGTTGGATGAGTAAAAGACAACCTGCAGTTGCATTGTTCACCAATGAAGAAAAGTATATGTATGCTACACATGACTCTAAGGAGGTGGTTTGGTTATAGAGACTTGGTAAAGGAATTGATTTTAATTGTAGAACTGCGAGGATTGGATGTGACAGTTAGAGTGCGATATGTTTAGCCAAAAATCCTATGTATCATGCTTGTACTAAGCATGTTTATGTTCAATATCACTTTGTGCAAGAAATGGTTGAGAATGGTAAATTATTGATTGAGAAGGTTAACAATTTGGATAATGTTGCAGATTCTCTCATGAAGCCAATGACCACAAATAAGTTTCTTGGTGTAGAAAGGCCATGGGCCTTGATCATAGTACTTGATAATATTTTTTTATGTATCTCATGGATGTAATTGTAATGCATAAAGTCAAGTGGGAGAATTTTAGGATTGGTGACATTATAATTACTATCCTAAGTTGATATTATGCATGTCCATGTGTTTTGGAAAGTACCCTAGAGGACATGAGAGGTAAATTATTTGTTATTTATTTTCTTATGACAAAATATAATTGTATTCATAGAGGTGGACCCACTATGATGATGGTTATAGAGCATCTCAAGAGAATATTCCTTTTAGGCATCCACTTTCTAGGTGGGGACCACCCAGAAATGCATGTTATTGCATGTTATTTGCATTTTATCCTGGGTTGCATGCACAAACAGTTTGCATGTTCTGGGTTTGAGCCATCAAATCCATCAAGGAGATATGGAGCACTCCACATTGACTGGAATTTTGATTGGCTATGGGTTAGGCACCCATGTGAAGGCCATGTGATCATTTAATAGTTTTCATCATTTTTTTGGGCTATCCACTAAGGGGGGCATGGTATTTTTTAGGTGGTTTTACTTGTTTCGAGATACCATATGTGGTATTCTCTACCAAAAAATTCTATATACTGGAGCATTGAGATGGAGGTTTCATGAGTTTTTTTGCAGGTTGTGAGAGTAGTGAAGTGCTATCAAGATTCAGAGAGGAGTGTTGTATTGTTGTACTTTATTTTCAAAGATTAATACAAGCATTGCAACTCTTTGAATGTGGAGTTTTTCCCACAAAGGTTTCTCCATGTATATCTTGTGTCAGTTTTGATTCTCAACTTGTGGTATTATTATTTTTCTCCCATTATTGGAATTGTTAATCACATATCATAATAATGGTAATCTTTAATATATAATTTTAAATTTTCAACTACTTTATTAAGTTCATATTGCTGAAAATTTCACCTTGAATTTCTAAGAGCACTTGGAAATACAACTTTCATATTATACAATACATAAATTCAATGATACTATCCAAATCAAAAAATTGAAAACTTTTAAATATTTTGCAACAACACAATGGAGTTTTTCATCTTTTTCACTATATTCCAATGCTTAAATGAATGTTTTGAACAAATTCATATTTTAAATCACCTAATGTAGATTTATGAATACAAGATTGAACTAGATCTACTTTGCGACGACTAAAACTACCCCTAGATGTCCTTTGGATGTAAAATGCAATATAATTTTTTCAAAATTTTAATGTTTTTATGACAATTATGTATGCATAATGATGAATGTAAACAATCCAAGATCTAATTCAGATTTTACAAGATTTTTCATGTTTGAAATAGTAAAACTCATGAAGAATGTTTGATTGGGAAAAAGGGGTCTAGGTCCTAAATCACATCTTTCCCAATTTTTGGAAGGACGAATTAGAAGTGATCTCAAATCCACTCCACTAAAAATCCTAATAGGAAGATGAAGAATGGAGGATCAAGGTTCTAATCCTTGTTTTTTCTGTTGTGTTGATTGATTGTGTGATGGATTATTGATTTATGATTGCTAATTGACTCATTTTGAATGATGCAATGAACTATGTAAATTATGAAAATGCAATAGTCTGTTATGATTTCTAGTAGGCTATATGTAGACAAAAAAAATGAATTTGAGAAATGCAAAGGGTAGACACATATGCACTTGAGATATAAACTTGAGCTTAATTTTGTAGGTCTAGGGAGTAGTGCGCTTGAAATTGTCCTCCCTTTTTATAAGATATGAAAGTACATGCCTAAGGTCTTGAATTTGTAGCTTCTGTATTCTAGGTGTTGTTATCAAAAATTCACAAATGAGAAAATGCAGATTCCATGAATTGTCAACTTGTAGAGTTTTGATGCACTAATGAACAAATAGCCTTCAATCTTCCTCCAACTCACTTGATATTTGTAACCTACACACACAAAAGGAGAGGAAGGGTTGTGCCATATAGGGGCTTTCCTAAGTCAAACCTTGTGTTGGTATTTCTACCTCCACAATGGAAAGTTATGATAAAAGAGAGTGTATCCTTGGTTGGATAGAGGCTAATGATAAAGAAGTAATGAATTGACAACCTTGTTTCAAATAACCACATAAATCTGATCTCCTTGATTGACTGAAGTCACACACATTACCTTCAAGGATCAATTCTTTCTTCACTCAAATTTATTTGATCACCTACAAGTGTTAGTAAACATAAAAAAAATGCATGCAAGCATGAACAAAAATTCACATAACATATGACATGATAATTGAATGATGATATTTTTCTATAATCTTGATAATTTTTCTCTTGTCTACTCTTAGAATCTCCAATTTTCTCAATTAAAGTGCTAGTTCATGTTAGCTATGCTTAGGATTAAAATGGTGAAAATAATTTTTATTTATATGCGATTCTTCTATTTTCCCAAATATAAGATGTTGACAACCAAAAATTAAAATTGGAAATTCAAATAATAAATTACCATCACCAACATATTCAAATTTGGAGCCAAAAATGTTGTTTTATGGTGCAGTCCGTACTATCTACTAGATTCTTTCTTTTTTCAGAATCAAAAGTGTCAGGGGTAAAATATTAAATGCATAATTTTATTTCCCATGTTTGATTTTCTAAAGATATTTATAAAATTGGAAATTAATGTATAATTAGGTCCAAGCACATAGTGGGTAGCTAAACCTAATGCCAAATTATCAAGGGTGACAATTTTTGACACTACATTTAGCCCCCACTTTAGTGAGAGTATAAAATTATGCTTAGAATCACACTAAAGCAAGAATATTTCAAGAGGGGTTTAATTATCCAAATATTGAATCTAGATAGGATGGCATTGAATCTAGGGGATGCACTAGCCCCCAAGAATCAAGATCATATACCAAGACAACATAAGGAAAAAGGAACACACATGTGAAGTAAAATTTAGCATGACAACATGAAGCACACATGATGAAGATACCACACATAAAATAGCACAAAGATGAAAAAGAAAAAGTGAAAAATTACAAAAACATATAATAATCACCAAACAAAAACACACGGTTAGTACCAAAGGATTCAAATTTGAGTCTTAAATTTGTCTCAAATTCAAAATGTCATCTCTTGAATATGGTGTTAGACAAGTGAATTATATCATGAGGACTTGCAAGCCACATTCTGTTAAGTCACTCATGAGCTACATAGATCCATTGGTTAGCAAGTTGTGATATGCTAGGTTTCCATAAAACGTGATTGGTTACACAAGGCTAGCAATCTACATTATGCTAGGTATCTCATGAAACACATGGCTCCAATATCAAGCAAGTTTTGTTATACTATTTGACCATGTTAAAAAGGTTCTCAAGCTCATAAATCATCAAGGTGAGTTATGCTAAATCCATGGATTATTTTGAAAATCATGCCTCAACAAGCACATAAATTTTAATGTCACGGGGGACCATTTAACATCACATGGGACAAAAAATTACCTTAAGGGGTGTACAAATTTTAATGTCATGGGGGATTACTATCATCTTAGGGAGTTCACAAATTTTAATGTCAATAGAGATGAACAATCAAAAGTCCATGATTGAGGGGGAATTATAAATATCACCACAAAGGATGTCAATAAGTAAATTATGATATTCCAAAGGATACTAATCAATGCATAGGATGTCACACCTTATGGAGTATCAAAAACAACACCATCACTAAGAGAGGAATAATAATGGAATGAAGGATCACACCTTAGGGAGTACCAAGTTTAGTACTACCACAATGGGGACTTAACATGCCATTTAAATTCATACCTTTTAGGGAGTATCAAGCTTAATCAAACCACAAAGGAGATTCAAACATAAATTGAGGAGCCCATTCTTTAGTGAACATCCATGTGATATTACTACTAAAGACAAAACAATGTGAGAATCAAGGCCACACCTTTAGAGGATGTAAAATATCACAACTAAAAAGGGGCCATTTTATTTGATAATTGTAATATGTGGGGTAACATGCCCCCCCTAAAATTCTAGTGTGCTTGCTACACTATTGTTTTCAAGAGATAATGAAGAAGTAAAGGATCCCTTGTTTAAAGGAAGAAACCTTATACGAGGCTAACTACTCTTTCCCCCCAAGTGTAAGGGAAAAAGTGAGTCTATATTGACTATATTTCATTTCTCCTTAAAGATAGAATATGATTGCAAAAAAATAATTGTAGCCCCATGCATGGTAATGAGTATCCGATGATACTACAACTACCAAATAGCAAGGATAAAATACATAGATACTTATTCTATCATCTTATCAAATTCATCTTTACAATGATCTAGTTTATCTAATATGTTATTTATAGTATGAAACTCATTAGTGGTATGACCAAATAATCTATGATACACACAAATGGATGTACTTTTACTCTTGCATTTGGTGTCTCTTCTATCTTGCTTAGGAGGTAGTTTAATGATCTCCAATTGTAAGAGTGTTCATAACATATGCTTAGTTTCAAACAAAGGATGTGGAGCAGCTAATAGGCCTTTTCTAATGAGTCTATGAGGTTTATGTGGTTTGGAGGATGGGGTAAATTTTTTATGTAAAGGTGGAGGAACTTGATACCCTCTTCATTTTATATCTTTTAATGATATTTGTTCTAAGAGGGTGTGAATTTCATACTCATTCTTTATATCACATCCTTATTTAACAAGAATTTTGAATCCGTTCCCATGGAATACTTCTAAATTGATGGGTGTATTACTCAATTTATTTTCATAGGATGAAGGATATCTTGGTGGCATGGGCTCATCTTGGTTGTCATCAATAAGTGATTTCATGCATAATGGATGAGGTATGATTTATATATCACTTTATTTATGTGAGGTGGAAAGCAAGTCAAGTGGAGGTATGGTAGGTGTTGTTGATATTTGATATGAATGATTAGGCCACGCTTGTGAAGGATAAAAGACAATATTGTTTTCAAGATTAGGTATTGTATTGTTGAAAAATTCATCCATGATTGGTTCCTCTTGCCTCAAGATAGCCTCATTAGGAAAATATTCATTGGGAGATGAAAGCTCATGGTTCTCTTCATGTGAAGGAGAGTCACTTCCAAACACATAGCATGAAACATCAACCAAAGATTTTAAAGAGGACAATATTTTAATAAAGCAGTAAGATATTATGACAATTTTATGCTTAATAAATATATGCACTCTAGGATACAGACTATTATAGTACATTGAACAAAAAATTGAATGAAATTCTAAACAGAGGACCTTGAGAGGTCACTCTCACAAAAATATGAGAAAAATTAGCCTAGTCAAGGGCGTAGCACTCCCTAGACTAGCAAGGCATTTTTTTAATTCAAAATTTGGATGTGTTCTATAGTGCTTAAGTACCCTATTTTGTGACTATTTAGGTCTGACAGTAAATAAATTTTCAAAATTTAACATAATTGTTATTTTGTAATATGAAAGATAATTATACAAGAAATTTTCACAATCTTGAATTAATGAATGCACTTGGAAATACAACTTTCATATTGTACAGTACAAAAATTCAATGATCCTATCTTGATAAATCTTAAAATTGAAAACTTTCAAAGAGTTTTCAACAATACAATGCACTTTTTCTACTTTTTCACTATATGTCAATGCCTAAATGAATTTTTTGAACACTTTTTTATTTTATTTCAGATTTTAAATTACCTAATGTAGATTTATCAATGCAATCTTAAACTAGATCTAATTTGCAATGGATGAAACTAACCATAGATGTCCTTTGGATGCAAAATACAATGTGATTTTTTCACCATTTCAATGCTTTTTATGAAAAGAAAGGCAAGACCCATAGCTGAAACAATCACTAGGAATGGAAGAAGATTGCTCGGTAGTGAACACTCAAATCCAACAAGGAAAATATATTTCTAAAATCCATAGTGAGAATTTTTACTAGAACTTAGAGTTTGATAATGATGGAAATTATCCAAAACAAGCAATAATTCAAGTTTCTTCTATCCACATTGAAATAATTGGGAAATATGCATTTAATTACACACAAGTACATAGTTTAAAAATAGTAGGTTAACTTGCATTTAGAAGGCCATCCATGGTATTATAATTGGAAAATATGCATCAAAATTGAAAGACAAGTTTTATAAACTCAAAACTAAGAGTGTAGAGAAATTAATATATGAAAAGAAAATACTTCTATTCATGATTAGATCATGCTTTAATGAGAAGTGTTTGTTGTAATTGCTGACAACGGTTTTACTCGCAGTAAACAGATCGAATAAAATCTCCATAGACAAGACCGCGAAGATCCTATCCTTCTAAGATATGGAACAAAGATAACCTAAGGGGAAATTATGCATTCATAGAGCAAAGATTGGCTTATGTTCAATCCCATGTCTTTGATAACTAGGTCATGGTTGCACTAGGTTCACTCTCGGGTAATGATGTGATAATTGTTGTTAATCTCAAGGGGACCTTTTTAGGCATACACATATATATCTGTTATTTCTTTGAACATCTTAGATCAACATTCCAAGTTGAAATGATAAATTCAGACATCATGAAACCAAAATATTTGACATAAAATTTCATGAGTAATCACAATTTCTTGCTATCACTTAAGTAGATTTAGCATTAAGCATTCAACAAATTCATGGAAAATAAAAGATTTTCAACAAAACTATTTCCATTCAATTATATATTGTTTTTGAACATTTTCAAAAATATTAAACATCTATTCTACAAAAAAATATAAAAAAAATACTGAAAAATAAAAGTTTCTCCTAGTTATTCTCCATGGATACCCCAAAGAATTAATCAAAACAGAGAAAACCGCTTTAAATATTTCACCAGATTACTTCACAACTACATATAAAATGGTGCAAGATTTTAAAGAGAGAGGGTTTTGTTTATGGAGATCAAGTAGGTTCTGTATGCACCCTTAAATGGCGCAACATACAGTCTTGTTCATCCGAACTTACAAAACCAACTACAAAAGATACCTAGATAGGTAGCTATCCATAAAGCTCTGATATTAATTAATGCCTATGTGCATACAAAGTCTTATGCTAGAATGGTTCAAAAAATAGGAAAAAAGAACAAAACTCAAAAGAAATTTTTGCTCCTCTGACATCCACAAATTTTGAACTTAAATGAAAATTAAGCATCCTTTGGCCTTTTATAGAACACAAGGCTTAGATAGATAAGACAAATACATGAGAGGAAATCTAAGGGACCAATCTCATCAAAGCACGTGGAATATTGTGACCAATAGGAGAATTGCAATTGAAGTCAATGGAAGTCAACTCCAATTACTCATTGAAGCTCTTCAAGTTCTATTTTTCATCTTTGTTAGGATTCCTTCTGAAATCGAATAAATATATCCAAACAAAGATATATAGGAGCCTTCCATTATAACAGAGTGATCAAGTGAAAGTCAAAATCCTATATCTCAGGTTCCTCGATTTAAACATTCCAGAAATGAATCACTCCCAGAATAGATACACTCTGTTACTACATGCTGGAACTCTAGCATCCCGATATTCTAGTAAGTGGCACATCTTTGCAACAAACTTTGTTCTAGCATGATCCCCTTAAGTGCATCATCGAACCTGGTAATAGAGTAAAATTTGTTTGCCAACATAATTTGCCTGACCATCCATACCTAAAATTTGCATCACAATCGATATCTCTTGCAATCACAAAATTTCAAATATTAAATCCCTTTTTAAGCAAATATGTCACAACATCTTATGTAAATAAAACCATTATTCAAATGTTACTAAAAAAATCCATTAAAAACTCACTTTCAAAAAGCATATCATAAATCCTTATATATATACTGGATCACTGAGATCATTATACAAATAAAAATAAATTTAAAATTTCTTTTCACATTACAATCCGGTACCCAGTATTCAACTTTACCCACTTACTTTCCCAGACCTTGGTTAATACCAGAACTCCATCTTACCGAACTCCATAATACCAGACTAGAGTCTTTCACTTGAACTTCACATTACCTTTCACCTTTTCTGTGTTTCTGGTACCCGATACTCAATGCACGAAACACTTACCATACTAAGTAATTTTTATTAAAGATTTATCTTTCTTCTTTTCCACTTTCGGTGATCTTCCAATTTGTTAGCTCTTTCCATAGGAGTTATATTTTTTCACTTCGATCCCCAAGTCTTTCAGTCTTGGGGCATGCTGTAAGACCACGCAACAACTTGCAACCAATAAAACCAAATTTAAAATTAAACTTGAAATCAAATCGCCAGTTGTAAATTAAAACATACATATTTTAAAACAATAACTTTCTACCTTTACTTAGATTTTGGCATAAAAAGTAAAACTCCACTGGAAACATCCATGTGTGCTCTTGATTAATTCTAGTTTTTAGAACTTAGTAAACATAATCAGTTCATTAACATTGAACGACATAATATAGTAATCCTCCAAAGCCAACTAGGGATAGAGCCTTGCTGCTAGTCAAGCATCCATAGCCCCAACAAGGTTATCTCCGTAATTTCCCCAAACATAGCTCTACTTCCGATCAGGTTTCCATAGCCTCGATAGAGTTATTTGGATAGCCTAAAGAGTTGATATCACTTTTTTTTTTATAGAAAATAGCAATGATAGCTCATTTTCACTTTTTGATATTACAATAATAGCTCATTTATCAACTTGCAAGCATTGAAGAACTGCTATTAGGTTGGGAATTACAGTGGTAGAAAAGGTTACTTTTTGATTTTACATTCAATGTAAATCCCTTCATCAGTTCACTACTTCCCAAAAACTTGTTTAATGATTCCATATAAGTGTGTGTTTCTAGCTAAATTTCACTAATTATGCCAAATCCTAACTAACCGTAGCTCGTTATATGTTAAAAAATATGCATAAATTAAAATTTAGCAATAGACAACTTAATCACCAAATTTAAATCTAAATTTAGAAATATTAGTTACCACCCTTTCGATTAAATTTATGGAAACTTCTAAAATGTCTACTAACTATCTCAACTTGTCAGCGCTGCACTTCATTAATGGATCAAAATGTCATTATTACCTTGAAAAGCGATCACTCTATTTCACATTAATGCCTTGCTCAACACATTATCTCTCTAACTTATTCAGGTGATGATGTGTAACATTTTGCCAACTTCATTCTCTTGTATAATCCACACACATAACACCCCCATAATCATTTCATTTTTAAAAAAAAAAAATTGGAAATGACCCCTATTAATTTCAAAATCTCCAACTTGCCTGATTCACAATCTCCATACTGCTCAATTTGAAGCAATTTCACCAAATATGTGTAAAGAATTTATTTGATTTAACCTTTAATTTTGAATATTATCATTCAACTGCCACCTCGCATACGATTTCCAAAAAAAAATTACTTAAGGAAACTATGCACTGCTACTCTGCTCACGACTCTATAAATTCATGCATTTCTTCTCGAATTCTCCACACTTTTCTTTTCTTTCGCCTTTTATGTATTTTCTGTAATTCCGCTCTATACTATGCTTTTGCATTTGCTTCTTAGCCATGGATGCTCCTATTTGCTTAGGTTGTTCTTGTAGACAAAATGTTTTCTTGGGGAGTATCACACCGCAAAGGCTTGAAAAGTTCTTTATTGTTAGGACTTCTAGTTTCACTGTGGAAAATTTATGCTTAGTCCTTGGGGAAAGATATGTTGCGTCCAGCCACTACTTCTATTTTTACTCTGACATAGTTTCTCACTTTGTAGCATCACTTCTGGACATTGGGTTACCTGTTGAAGATGTTCATGCCACTGCCAACCTAATAGTTAAGCCTAAATTCTTGGAGAATCTGGACACCATTTTAGCTGTTGCACATTTGACCATTAGGATTCCCTTCATGGATGATATTCCTCATTTTTTGGAACACAGGGAAGTGGTTCCACTTTGGCCCTTTCTTACTAATCTCCATATCCAATATTTTGAAACTCACCGGGAACTCGCCTACATAGGGTATTTGTCCTTGATAGAAGAGGTGTCCCAGATTGACTAAATAAATGCTATCATCCACAACTTTGCTCACTTTTTTCTTTTGAATCTTTTTTATTTTCAACAAGGATTTTGACATCTGATGTATATACGTGATACACACACACACATATATATATTGATATCTTTCTTAAAAGTGTGTTTCAATGTGTATGGCTTTATTGTCTTATTTTTTATTCAGTTTTGCAAAATGTTTGAATTTCACTCTCATGTCTAAGATACATTTAAGCAGGATTTTCTAATGTAGAAGTCGAGCAACAAAAGAAAATAAATAAAAATGAAGCAAGCAAACAAAAGAAAAAAAAAGTAAACACAAAGGAAAACCCTAAAAATAACTAAACTAAAGCTAAATTAAACTAACCCTAACTACCCTAATTCTAATATCACAACAAATTAACTCTAACAAAGCAATTTATTTCAATTTCTACAGCTACTTCCTCAATAGTTTTAGTACGAATTACAATAAATTTATCTTTAAATTCTTTTATCAACATTTTCAATATTCTACTGTAATAATGAAATATCTTAAGTTTTTTGCGTTTAAACATCATAAATTCAAAGTTGTACTTACCCAAAATTTGGCTTAAATGTATGAAAATGATGTCATTAGAGTCTGATTGCACACAATTCGTCTGGTGTAGAATAATGTACCTTCTCCCATCCCTGGTCCATTTCCATAAATGACTGTGTTCATTTCTCTATTTCTTTCTCTTTTGAAAGTCTTCATATCTTTAGCCCTCTCTTCGCTTTGCATTGTGTTAGACCAAGATGTATCACTATTTATATCATTATCAGAAAGAGAAAAAGTAAAAACTTGATATTTTGTATCTTGTATAAAATCAGGAAAATGTCTTTCTATAGCTAATTAATTCTCAGCTTGAAGCACAATACACATGTTTCCTGCTCGATTTTCCCACTCTATCTAGTTATCTATGTTTTCCATGTATACAGGGAATGATGATTCACCCATATCTTTTCCTCGTTTATGATGAAATATCTCTGAATCTCGACATTCTCGCCTATTCCCTTGCAAGATGTTAGGATTTTCTTTAAAATAATCACAGTTTCCTAAATGTTTCAGTTCATTGGTTAATTTTTTAATATTTCCAACTCTACTAGGGTAGAACGTTTCTCTCATTAACAATATTTTTCTTCTAGTAGTTAAAACTTCTTCTATTAACAGAATTGCTCCACTTATGGCTAAACTTAACCTAGTTAAAAAAGTTTCACACTCAAGTTCATCGTGATCAGTTGTATCATGAATTCTACACTTGGTGACTCTACCAAAAGTAAACAAACTCAAAGGATACATTTTCTGATTAAAGATTTCACAAAGTTTTCCAATTTCCATAATGAAAACTAGCTTGCACTCAATTTATCATTTACAAGCTTCTTTCCAAATTTAGGATTAAAATTTCAAAGCACAATTCCACTCCCAAAGGATAAAACCTAAAAAATATCAAAGAAATAAAAGAGAAAATAAATATGTGCGTCTGTTGCTTGTGGCTGCCCTGGGGCCCTCTCCTTCTAGCACCAATTCCTGTTGACAATGATTTTACTCATAGTAACCAGATGAAATAAAATCTCCACAGACAAGACCATGAAGAGCCTATCCTTCTTGAAAGAAATGGAACAAAGACAACCTAAGGGGATATTCTGCATTCACAAAGCAAAGATTGGCTTCCGTTCAATCCCAAGTCTTGGATAACTAGGTCATGGTTGCACTCGGTTCGCTCTCAGGTAATGAATAATTGTTTTTAATCTCAAGGGGACCTTTTTAGGCATACACATATATCTATTATTTTTTTGAACATCTTAGATCAACATTCCCAGTTGAAATGATAAATTTAGACTTCATGAAATCAAAAAAATTGACATAAAATTTCATGAGTAATCACAATTTCTTGCTATCACTTAAGTAGATTTGGCATTAAGCATTTAGCAAATTTATGGAAAATAAAATATTTTCAACAAAACTATTTCCATTCAATTATATATATATATATATATATTTTGGAACATTTTCAAAAATATTAAACATCTATTCTAAAACAAAGTATAAAAATACTAAAAAATAAAAGTTTCTCCCAGTTATTCTCCATGGATGCCCTAAAGAATTAATCAAAACAAAGCAAACCACTTTATATTTCACCAGATTGCATCACAGCTATGTATAAAATGGTGCAAGCTTTTAAAGAGAGAGGGTTGAATTGTTTATGGATGCCGAGTAGGTTCTGTATGCACCCTTAAAAGACACAACATACAGTCTTGTTTGACCGAACTTACAAAACCATCTACAAAAGATACTTAGATAGGTAGCTATCCATAAAGCTTTGATGTCAATTAATGTCTATGTGCATACAAAGTTTTATGCCGGAGTGGTTCAGAAAACAAGAAAAAGGAACAAAACTTAAAAGAAGTTTTTGCTCCTCCAACATCCACAAATTCTGAACTTAAATGAAAATTAAGCATCCTCTGGCCTTTTATAGAACACAAGGCTCGGATAGATAAGAAAAATACATGAGAGGAAATCTAAGGGACCAATCTCATCAAGGCACGTGGAATATTGTGACCAATAGGAGAATTGCAATTGAAGTCAATTGAAGTCAACTCCAATTACTCATTGAAGCTCTTCAGGTTCTATTTTTCATTTTTGTCAAGATTCCTTCTGAAATCGAATAAATCTATCCAAACAAAGATATATAGGAGCCTTCCATTATAACAAAGTGATTAGGTGGAAGTTGAACTCCTATATCTCAGGTTCCTCGATTTGAACATTCCAGGAATGAATCACTCTCAGAATAGATGCACTCTGTTACTGCATGCTTGAAGACCAACATCCCGGTATTCTGGTAACTGACACATCTTTGCAACAACCTTTGTTCCAACATGAGCCCCTTAAGTGCATCATTGAACCTAGTAATAGAGTAAATTTTTTTGCCAACATAATTTTCTTGAGCATCCATAGCTGAACTTTGCATCACAATTGATATATCTTGCAATCTAGAAATTTCAAATATTAAATCCCTTTTTAAGCAAATATGTCACAACATCTCATATAAATAAAACCATTATTCAAATGTTAGTACAAAATTCCATAAAAAATCACTTTCAAAAAGCATATCATAAATCCTTGTCTATATACCGGATCACCAGGATCATTATACAAATAAAAAAAATTAACATTTCTTATCACATTACAATTTGGTACCCGGTACCCAGTATTCAGCTTTACCCACTTACTTTCCTAGACCTCAATTAATACCAGAACTCCATCTTATCGGACTCCATCATATTAGACCAGAGTCTTTCACTTGAACTTCGCATTACCTTTCGCCTTTTCTGTGTTTCTGGTACCCAGTACCCTGTGCACGAAACACTTACCATACGAAGTACTTTTTATTAAAGATTTCTCTTTCTTCTTTTCCACTTCCGATGATCTTCCAATTTGTTAGCTCTTGCCATAGGAGTTATATTTTTTCAATTAGGTCCCCAAGTCTTTCAGTTTTGGGGCATGTTGTGAGACCACACAATAGTAATCATGTAAATATTTAGGGTTAAGTGCTAGTATAGGTTTAATTCTAGTTAGTAGGTCTATAACTATTAGGGTTAGGTTAGATTGAGCTTGTGTGTTTCCATTTGAGCTCAAAATATTCTATTTCAAAAGTCAAATGATGCACTTGCAAAATTTAAATCTTAAGAATGCACATTCATTAACCATATAATTAAAATAGTTGCAGCAAAATTTAAAAGAGAAAGCAATACTAAGCACTCCAAATTTTATCATTAATTGTATTATGGACACAGAAAAAGTATCACTTTTTGCTTGCTTGATTTGGGAATAATTGATGATAAATTGGACTTAATGAGGCATTGATTTAGTGTTGTGAGGTGTTTTACATGTCCACATTAGGTCTTGGACCCTTGCAAACTAAATAAAATGCATCTAACAATGTCTTGTAAAGGTGTTGTAAAATACTTTCACACTTATCTAGACTTAATAGACCTAGTTTTCCTTAATTCAACATTATATAAAATGTATTTAATGATATTATCACATTAATCTAGAAGATTAAAATTAACTTTAATCTAGTGTTGTAATGTGCCTTACACATTCACATTGGATGTTGCACCTTTCTAGGTTGTGTGGACCTCATTTTAGTGTTGTAAAGTGTATTTAATCACACTTTCACATTGAATTTTGTGTCCCAAGCCCTAATTGACCTTTACATCATCATTAATAGGCCCCTATGGCCCCATATTATGCATCCCAAGGCATAATTTGATGAAATAACTAACAAAGTCACCATATAAACCCGATTTCCTTACTTCTTGACATTCCAGCTAGTAGAATTGCCCATGTGGGACCCATTCACCATTAGGGGAAAATCAGTCCCATCCAGGTGGGAGCCATTCTCCCTTAATGGCGAATGAGTCCCATTTGAGCCATTTTCAGGGTTTAAGCAGGAAAAATTAAGTTTTAATTTTAATTTTTCTCCATGTCAGCCTTGGGGATCCAATTAACAGGAAAATTAGGTGGATTGCCTATAAATAAAAGCCTCTAAACCCTAATTCATAACTCATCATCATTCATTCATCCTATTCATCATTTATCTTCTCTCTCAAGTCAAGCAACCTAGGGTTTTATCATTTCAAGTCATGAAGATAGCTTCCTAAGACACTCAAGGGAAGATTCTTCATCTTTTGCTATAGAAATTCAAGATCAATCATCATGGAAAGGTACTAACTCCATTGTTTCATGCTTCATTTTGGTTTAATTACCTATAAATGGGTTTGACCAAGGAAAACCCCCATGCCCTAACATCCAACATTTATCTTTCTCTTCTTGTGTGTTTGCAGATTTAGGTATCTTGAAGACTTGTAAATCATTGAATAATAGGTTGAAGATTTATTGGAGTCATCTTCATCCTTGCAAGATCAAAATATCAACAAAAAATCATCTACGGTGTCAGAAATCATACTTTTGGAGGCAAACACCTATCAGGAACTGAAGTGTAGATCGAGGGCTTCTGTTTCCACTTTTGAATTCTCAAATATATAGAAGTGTACTAATTGACCATTAGTGGTGAATGAGTCCCACTACTAGGCATTAAAAGTTTTTTCTATAGTTTTGGATACCCATTTGTCTGAAACGGGCTCTGAAATAGTTTCCTAGATCTAGGACTAATTCACCTAGAATGGAGAATGAGTCCCAATAGGAAAAAATTTCAACATCAACAACATTTCAGAAGTCATTTACAGTCTCCAACAAGTTCTCAGGTGCACACCTTCAGTTTCATCAATTTTTGTTACAATTTACTTTCATTTCTAGGTGTTTTTGCATATCATAATGTGTTTTCAAAAAACTTATATTTCTTAGGTTTTGCATTAATAATTAATAGATTTGATTAGTTTTCTACATTTAGATAATCCCATTTAGACATATTTCATTCATATTGCATTAATCTTGAGTGTAGACATTGCCCATTTTGGCCCATCTTTCTTCTTTTAGGTGAAAATGCTAAAAGTGCAAGAAAGACCTTGGTTGCGAAAATCTTTGTCTCCATTTTGGTGAACCTACTTTTCAAATACCTTCTTATCTGTTTTAGATCCACCATCATCCTAGAAATAGTTTTCATCAACATTGTATTAGGTTTTACATTGTTTTGCATTCTAGGGTTTCACAAACTTGCATTAGTGAAAATCTCATTTAGCTTGCATTATTGCATATAATTTTATTGAGAATTTCTAAAATTCTACATTTAAATCTTAGGTATGCATCATACAACATCAAAAGCATTAAAACCAATTGAAAATTTTTAATTTTTTTTTAAAATACCCTTATTGGAACTCATTCACCATTCTGGGCGAATTAGTCATAGTCTAGATTTTTAACTATCTATTGTAGCATCATAAAGCTCATTTATGTGCTTCTTCAGCCTCCTAGTACCATAAATTATAAGTTTGGAAAGTTTTGGGACCATTTTTTTTATGCATTTAGCTCAACAACATCAGTCTAGCATAGTCATTTTTCAAATCATCTCAATCTAAAGCATCATTGGATCTGAAAATGCTCACATTTATGAAATTTTGCATAACATGGATAAAAGTACTTTTCACTTTTGCTTACACAATATTTCTAGATTCATAAAAAATTGTATAATTTTAGTAAAAGTGCTTTTCATCCTTGTATATACATTATTTTCATTCTTCAATATTTACATATATTAGATAAAAGTGTTTTGCATCTTTGGAAATACATTGTTTATATGGCTGAAACACTGCATCAAATGGTTACAAGTTCTTTTCATTTTTGTTCATACAATGTTAGTGTCTTACATATCTAGACATACTAAGAAAAATTTCCTATCCCCTCCCTATGAGAGTGTTTTAGTGACATAAAATACAACCTTGGAAATTCCTAATGATCATACTTGTTCTTCTCCTCATATCTCTCATATTGGTGACAAAGATATTTTCGTAGAAGAATCAATTAATGAGAGTTTTTAGAATCCTAGTTGTTTCTCTCCTCTTACCTCTCTTATTAGACAAGACATTTATAACACAACCATAGGTAATCATGACAATAACATTTTTTCTTCTCTTAGTATCTCTCCTAGTTGTGAAGAAGATGCTTTAATGTTAGAAAACACAATCGATGAAGGTCATGAGTATCTTATTTGTCCCCCTTCTCCTAAGGAAACCCTTCTTGAGCACACAAATTCCACCATTGATCATTCCCCTACTTGTGATGAAGTCATTTTAGAAGAACCAATCCATGAATGCCATGAACATTTGATTCATAGTTCTCCTAAAAACTCTCCTCCTAGGGAGAATATCATGGTGCTATAGAAAGACAACCATAGTAATGTGTCTTCCTTTGATAATGATAAAAATGTGCTTCTTGATTGCCCTTTATTAAAGATACATCACACCAAGACTACCAAGGTTTTGAATGCGCAAGTTTCCGTTAGATCCCCTTTGATCAATGGACCTCATGCATACCTCATGGGACATCATAACAACCCTCTAATTCTCTACCCACCTTCACACAAACAAGAAACTCAAAACCAACCTGAACTCATTCTTTACCCACCATCACAAAAAGCTCACACTCACAACAAGCCTGAACTTATCCTTTACTCACCTCAAAATAATGTGTCGCAGCAACTAAGTCATAATATTGTTGCTCATACATACAACACTAGAAACAATCCATCTCCACAACAACCAACCCCAACTTCCTTACCTTCACCTAATTCTATCCTTCTTACTACTCCTCGATTAAGGGAGTATGATATTGTTGAGCAACTTAAGAGCACTCCTATAAAGATATCCCTTTGGGAGGTCTTCTTCAAAATTCATCTACCTATCACACTATGCTTGAAATGGCCTTACAACAAGTTCCTCTCCCTTCTAATGTGCAACCAACTAACATAGCAACCATAATTAAAGGATTGAATGCTGAAATTATTTTCCACCAAAGTGAACTCCCCCCTTTGGATGGGCAAAAGAAAAATGATGCTTTCATGATCATAGCTCAATACAATAGCATAGGGATAAAGTGAACCCTTATTGAAAATGGCTCCACTCTTAATGTGTGTAGTGTAAACCTTTTGGACAAGCTTAGAGTGGATAAATAAAACATTCAACCCGATTCTTTATCTATCAAAGGATTTGACAATGTAGAAAAACAACCGCTCGGTGTGATCACTTTACCTATTACAGTTGGGAAGGCCACATTACAGACACTGATCCATGTAATGCCTCATGAACTTTCATATAATCTCCTTCTAGGTAGGCCATGGATTCATGAAATGCATGGTGTACCTTACACTCTTCATCATAAAATGAAATACATTCACAACAACAAAGTGCACATACTTGAAGCTGACCCTGATCCCAACAGTTGTTTGAACATTGAGAAAAAAAAAGCGAATCATTTAAACACATTAACAACAACTACACAAGTGGAACCCATCCAACAAAAATAAAAACAACAACATATTGAAAAATTCATGAAGCTATTAGATGCTGATTGGGTTTCCTTGGATTTCACACCCACACTTATGGGAGAATACAAGATAACAACAAAAGATTCTAACAAGGGCAATAGAAAAACAATCATGTCAATACAAAACTTGGAAGATACTTCGAAAGCATCCACCTCAACCACTTTAGAAGAAGAAGAAAATTACACAACAAAATTTGAAGAACTTAATCATGAAAAACCACCCGATCCAAAAGCAATGAAATAATTTATGGATGAGGTTATGAACTTATGAAATAACTTGGCCACAATGGAAAACGATGTGGTGCTAACGAACTAGGTATCCGCAACCCTATAGATCCTATCACACAACAAACAACTCATGGTCTTGGTTATTGTCCTTTGATAGAGATCACCAAGCCTTCACTTAACATCAACACTCTCACATAACATTCTTCTAAGACTAGTTTAATTGTAAAACATCTTGAACTGATAAACACTACTAGTCTTGATTATTCTCCTATGAAAGAAATCAATCAAACAAAAAAATCATCGCTTAATTTCAATGCCATCTCGCAAAACACTAATGAATTGAATTCGTTATATTTTACACCCTCCTATAGAGGAGAGCCCAAAATATCGCAATCTAAATAGTCTTGCGTAGGGATGACATCTTGTGCATCTAAGCAAGAATTTTCCTTGTCACAAACTACAGGACCACCTTCTACCATCGATCAAGAGGGTATCTTGTTGAGACTCCTCTAAGAACACTTGATATCCCTTCCTCCAAAAACTCAAAAGAAATCCTATTACAAGACTTCATTTTGCGCATATCATAGAGTTCATGGTCATTCTACTAATGAATGTAAGGATTTGAGTATTAAAATACAAAACTTTAAGGAGTTTGGTATTCTTCCTTATGTGGGGTCACCTAATCCCTCTAATTGATACTAATTTTCACTCTAGCATGCATCTTATCCATCATTTCGGCTCACCCTTATCCTGCACTAAGTGGGGGCAAGGGGTTTGATAGCCTTGTCCTTGTATGTCACTTGTTTTTTCCTCTTTTGGCTAGTCATTAACCTTTCATGAACATATAAGAGAAATCTTGGGATGTGGATGACATGTCTTAAGTTGGCTCATATGTGATATACTACCCTTTTCATGACATAGCTTATAGGAAACATATGACTTGCCATAGGGCTTTCCGAGTAAGATCTCATGTCTCCTACTTTAAAGAAATTTCTCATAGTAATGGTATTAGCAACTACTTTAAAGTGGGGGCATACATCAACACTTATATCTCATTGTGTGATTTTCTTTTTCTTGCGATTTCCTCTCTTAGAAACATTAGGTACAATGCTTCCCAGGATGAGACATTGCACTTGTCCTCTCTTGGGAAAAAGATGAGACCATTTGCATTTTTCCTCTCTTGGGGACATTAAGCATGATGTTCCCTAAGATGAGACCTTGCAAAAACTAAGAAAAATCCCTTTGAACATTCTTACATTTACAATTTCTATGAGTGTCAAGCATACGAAGTTTTGCTTACCTCATAGAGCTCTAAGATCATTTTCATTGTGGCACCTTATTAAAGTTATCAGGAGGTATAACTTTGGTATGGTTGAGTGGGAATCCCATTTGGAGGCATGATTTTCCCCATAGCCACATGTGTGTTTGTGAGTACATACCAACCATGAGTGTATGTTTCTCACCTTTTCGGCCTTCTCACCCGACAGACAACCATGAGTTATGTCATCCTAGAGTGAGTATGCATTTTATTTTTGAAGAAACAACCTAGATCTAATTCACAACATGTTGGAAAAATGGTCAAAATTTGATCCACCTCATTTTCATTTCTCTTTCTTCTAGTTTTTTCCATTACATGATTGTGTATCTTGTTTTGGTACAAATCATTCACCCTTGTGTGTGTCCTTTTGTACTCATGTTGGTTTGACTTAGGATCTTGGATCCCAAGGGCTTGAATTATTCCTACATCTTTGTTATCCTAGACCATCTGCATTGGTATGATTGGACCTCTTCTTGAATGTCTACTTTAGTGTGAGTTTGAAGCAAGTTCACCCTCTAACTAAAGTGGGGGCTAACTATGGACACGAAAAAAAGTATCCTTTTTTTCTTGCTTGATTTGGGGATAACTGATGATAAATTGGACTTAAGGAGGCCTTGATTTAGTGTTGTGAGGTGTTTTACACGTCCACATTAGGTCTTGGACCCTTGCAAAATGAATAAAATGCATCTAACAGTGTCTTGTAAAGATGTTGTAAAGTGTTGTAAAATAATTTCACACTTATCTAGACTTAATGGACCTATCTTTCCTTAATTCAACATTATAAAATGTATTTAATGACATTATCACATTAATCTAGAAGACTTGTAAATTAAAATTAACTTTAATCTAGTGTTGTAATGTGTCTTACACATTCACATTGGATGTTGCACCTTTCTAGGCTATGTGGACCTCATTTTAGTGTTGTAAAGTGTATTTCATCACACTTTCACATTGAATTTTATGTTCTAGGCCCTAATTGACCCTTACATCATCATTAATAGGCCCCTATGGCCCCATATTGTGCATCCCGAGGCATAATTTGATGAAATAATTGACAAAGTCACCATATAAATCTGATTTCCTTACTTCCTAACATTACAGCTAGTAGAATGGCCCCTATGGGACCCATTTTCCATTAGTAGGTGAATCAATCCCATCCAGGTGGGACTCATTCGCCCTTGATGGCGAATGAGTCCCATTTGAGCCATTTTCAGGGTTTAAGTGGGAAAAATTAGGTTTTAAGTTTAATTTTTCTCCATGTCTACCTTGGGGATCCAATTAATGGATAAATTAGGTGGATTTCCTATAAATACAAGCCTCTAAAACCTAATTCATAACTCATCATCATTCATTCATCCTATTCATCATTTATCTTCTCTCTCAAGTCAAGCAACCTAGGGTTTTATCATTTCAAGTCATGAAGATAGCTTCCTAAGACACTCAAGGGAAGATTCTTCATCTTTTGATGTAGAAATTCAAGAACAATAATCATGGAAAGGTACTAACTCCATTTTTTCATGATTCATTACATTATTTCTTTATTTTGGTTTAATTACCTAAAAAGGGTTTTGACCAAGGCAAACCCCCATGCCCTAGCATCCAACATTTATCTTTATCTTCTTGTGTGTTTGTAGATTTAGGTATCTTGAAGACTTGTAAATCATTGAAGAATAGGTTGAAGATTTATTGGAGTCATCTTCTTCCTCGCAAGGTCAAAATATCAACCAAAATTCACCTATAGTGCTAGAAATCAAACTTTTAGAGGTGACCACCTATCAGGAACCGAAGTGTAGATCAAGGGCTTCTATTCCCACTTTGAATTCTCAAAAATTAAAAAGTGGACTAATTCACCATTATTGGAAAATGAGTCCCACTGCCAGGCCTGGAAAGTGTTTTCTGTAGTTTTGGATACCCATTTGTCCAAAATAGGCTCCAGAATAGTTTCCCAGACCTAGGACTAATTCACCTAGAATGGAAAATAAGTCCGAGTAGGCTAAATTTTTAGCATCAACAACATTTCAGAAGTCATTTCCAGTCTCCAGCAAGTTCTTAGGTGCACACCTTCAGTTTCATCAATTTTTGTTACAATTTACTTTCATTTCTAGGTGTTTTTGCATATCACAATGTGTTTTCAAACAACTTGTATTTTTTAAGTTTTGCATTAATAATCAATAGATTTTATTAGTTTTTTGCATTTAGATAATTACATTTAGACATATTTCATTCATATTGTACTAATCTTGAGTGTAGACATTGCCCATCTTGGCCCATGTTTCTCCTTTTAGGTGAAAAACCCTAGAAGTGCAAGAAAGACCTTGGGTGCCAAAATATTTGTCTCCATGTATTTATAGATATTTTTTTTACATTATTGATAATATGAAAATTGATGTGTAAAATTAAAAAAATTTCCAAACAACAAGCTAATTCTCATGATGACACACCATTAGTTAATTTTCCATGCCTCATCGTGAAGGAGTTGCTACCTTAGGTGCACCCCTTGCCTGTACTCAACTAGGATTATACTAAGAAGATTACCAATAAAGGGAACCAAGGGAACCATTACCCCCTCATTAATATAACGAGGAATATCTCTTGTGGTTATAATTCCTACCCTAGGTTGTGTGGTGGCCAAAACATAGTCTAGACTAGACCTAGGTAGTCATCTTTGACAATTAAAGTAGCCATTTCAAGAACCTCTGCTCAAGAAAGTCCAATATCTAGAAAGGGTAAGTGCACCAATTTGTGACACAATTTAGGTGTCAAATTGTAAAAATTCACAAAAAAGGCCAAAATTGGTCATTTGGCGCACACCAAATTTGGCATGCGCCAAATGAAAAAGCAAAAATAAAAGCACAAAAATAATTTTCAAACCCTCATTTGTCTTCAAGCTACATCTTGGCTTGGAGGATTGGAGGTCTGCAACTCACGCTTGCCAAATATCATCCATTATTTACATCATTATCTTGCTATCTTTCATGAGGATGTCACCAACATGTTAGAGACATCGAAGATTGCAAAGAGGTATGTATTTTTATTCAATTTAGTCAAATTTGATTTAGAATGCAGATTGAAATAGGTGTTTATAATAAAATTTTGTTCTAATTATTAGGGAATGAATCTCCACCTTGAAACTTTGAGAATTCATAGTTACCCCCTCAAGAAGATCCTCCTATTCAAGAACAACTTCAAACCCATCCATCAATTCATAGGCATCCTCAAGGAACACAAGAAAATATTCTAAATAAAATTGAAAAAAATAAGAGAGACATTAAACAATTAATTGAAAGATTAACCGAGCATGCCGAAACCCACCCTTATAGGAGAGGGATTGCTAAATCATTGAAGTCAATTATATCTCATGTAGGAGAAATGAGTGAGAAAATAAATTTTTGGTCAAATAAGAGGCATGAGATGAAACAATATTATGCTAGAGGTTTGTCATATGGAGATGTTAAAAAACAAAAAAATAGCAAAGCCAACTTGTGTGCCCTATTTACAGACCCAAAAACCAACACACCTTTGTCTCATACATGTAGGAGGTTCCCCATCCATTGGTGCCACCATGAGTTAATTAAAAATAAATTTTGGGAGTGGTGGTGGATGGTATTTGACCAACCTCCATGCAATTTAACCATGAAGTACCACAATACTTTTTGAGGAAACTCTATTGTGAGTTTATCCTCAATAAGATGCCAAATTATTTTGACATCTTAGACTTTCAGGGTAGAGGTGGGGGCTCCACACATGATAGACCTGTTGCACGACATAATCCACAGTTGGCACCGAGACCCTTGGCCAAACCCATGGTGGAGCATGTCGTCGTTCCTTCCATTGTTAAGGATAGTGTAGAGGTGGACACACTAGAGGTGATTGGCTCACTCACCCAGACCATTTTATAGTGTGCAAGGCCTCTAGTAGACCCTGGTGTGGAGGAGACGTGTAGGCCCCGAGATCCACCCCACTATTGTGGCACTTGTGGTGCAGTTTGCACGTACAATTATCAGAGTGCTTAGGATGCATCTACCAACCTACATTAGTTGCAGACGTGATGGCTTTCACAGATGATTTACTGAATGATACATACGACATTGACAATCAGGTAAAATTCATCAAGTTCATTTAATGTTTTTTATTAAATTATATTTTGAAATTTAAGAATAAGTAAATTAGTAGAATTTCAATTTGATGAAATTTCAGGGTTGGAGTGTTCATGAGATGTGCCCCATTCCTATAGACCCTTATTCGCTCTCGACATTGAGTCCACATGTATACAACTAGTATTAAAGATATTATTATTGCATTTGAACAGTTGAATTTTATATTTGAATGTTTGTCTCATAACTTGCTTTGGATTTCAAACAGTTTCTTGGTGGACCTTTGACCTCTACACCTCACAAGTCATTTCCTCAAGGACCTTACACTTAGGTAGCCTTTATTCAATAATGGTGTTGTAAAACAATGTTAGCTAGTTTTCATAATTTTGCATATACAAATCTAAAAAAATGATGAGAAACACAAACATTTCATTTGTATTCCTTGATCGTGTCACATTATCTTCTCCTAATTCACTTTTTGTTCCTTTATTCCTTCCTAATCCCATCCCATTAACATTTAATAGTTCACTCTACCATTTACTCTTTCATTTACCATTTGCAGATGTTAACATCTGACAGCCCTGGTGATGTTCCTGGCACGATGGACCACAAAGTTGCTACAACAATAGCCATTGAGAGAGGTGTGCAAGAGATTAGTGATCCATTGAGATAGGTATGCAATATATTAGTCGATTTGACATTATATTTTCTCTTTTCTGGTCTATTATAGAAAAAAATGACGATACTTTTGTGTAGCTTAATTTCTATCTTGATGGTTGCTACGGGTGGTTGTCACTCTAGATCGTGGACGTGGTAATGATGTAAATGTGAATGATGACTATTTGTATGTGGTAAGTGATTATATTTTGTTATATGTGATTCCACAATTCAATTTTTGTGTATTAACATCTTTACATTTTATTGTATCAGTTGAAGGTCTAGAGTGAAGAGAGGAGGACTAGCAAGCGTGTTCAAAAGACCAAAGAACCAACAGTCACTCCATTTAGCCAAATTTTGAAGGCAGCATGGGGTCTATTTCCTTCCCCTAGAGGGAAATGACTATATTAGAGTCATTTGTTGTATGCCTATGTGGCATTTTGGAACATATGTTTTGTACAAGCGATATATATACGTGACATTTTATGTCCATAATATGGCTCCTTTGTACTAAGCTTGTATGGATTTTTTGGATACATTCTATATACTTTTATCAATATATATCATTATATACCTTACGGCTTTTTGATTAAAAACATATTATTTTTCTACTGTCATTCTTGAATGATGTTATCATGTGTATTGTGTAAATAAGCTCCATTCTTGGTGGTTTGTATCCATTAGAATGCTTCAATTACTTGTGCCTCACTTATTTGCATGTATGCTTCACTTATTCACATGTATACTTCACGTATAGTGCATGTATTCACTTGTATGATTCATGATTCCAATGCATAGCAACAAAAATCTTTTGGGTAAAAATTTGACAAACCAAAAGTATGAGTTTTTTAAAAAGTTGGGAAAAAATCATATTTAAAAAAATGTAAAAAATTGTAGAACAAGAGATAAAATCTATTTATTTTGAAATTGAAAGTTATTTCCATAGCATATAGAGATATAGAGAGCAAATAAAATAAATATTTTAACTAATGAATTGTAAAAAATATTTTTTTGTAGTTTATATTCATATCGTTGATTACATTTTATTGCACATCTTTCAAAGTCAAAGCATTACTTCACACTGCATAACTAATAACTAGATGCTAATAGATGACAAAATTTCAATTACAATATAGTTTTTACAAAGTCAACCTAAGCAGTTATGCAATTACTTCACATTGCATAACTAATAAGTAGGAGTAGTTTCCAATTGCATTTTGTTATCATGGCATTCTATGAGGCCATATTTCTTTGACGTATTTTATCAAATAGCTCATTTAATAGTAACATCATGCTGGAGTTTGCAACATTTTGCACTTCAGACTCTTAAGGGATTCAATCGGTTGAATGTAGCTCAGATCCATTCGTCATGTTTGGGTGTGAAAGAGGACCATGCCTAGCATAAACATACCCACTTAGACACGTTGGAATAGTTAGTTTGGTCATATGAGTTGCAAAACAAAAGTTGCACTGCTTTGCAATTTTGCACTACTTGCATTTGACAACTTTTTCCCCAGGAGAAATCTCGCTGCCACATGGAAATGCCTCTGACATAGCAAAAACTGAGGGAGGTTATTGTAGAGGGGCACAACATGATCCCATAGGCTCTGACGAGAAGTTTCTAAGCATCACAATGTCCGAGTATCATCATGCTGAAGTTTGTAGCCATTTTGCACTTTAGACTCTTAAGGGATTCAGCCGGTTGAATGTAGCTCAGAGCCATTCGGTCTATTTGGGTATGAAAGAGGACCATTCCTAGTGTAAAAATACCCACTCAAATGTGTTGGAATAGTTAGTTTGGTCGTACGAGTTGCAGAATGAAAGTTGCACCACTTTGTAACTTTGCACTACTTGCATTTGACAACTTTTTCCCCAAGAGAAATCTTGCCACCACAGGAAAACGCCTCCAAGATAGTGAAAACAAAGAGAGGTTATTGTAGAGGGGCACAACACAATCCCATAGGCTCTAATGAGAAGTTTCTAAGCCTCATGGTGTCCGATTAACGTCATGCTGAAGTTTGCAGCCATTTTGCACTTTAGACTCTTAAGGGATTCAGTTGGTTGAATGTAGCTCGGAGTGATTCAACTCATTTGGGTGAAAAAGAGGACTATTCCTAGTGTAAATGTACCCACTCAGATGCGTTGGAACAATTAGTTTGGTCAAATGAGTTGCAGAATGAAAGTTGCACCACTTTGCAACTTTGCACTACTTGCATTTGACAACTTTTTCCCCAAGAGAAATATCGTCGCCATAGGAAAATGCCTCCAAGATAGTGAAAAATGAGAGAGGTTATTGTAGAGGGGCACAAAAAAATACCATAAGCTCTGACAAGAATTTTCTAAGCCTCATGGTGTCCGAGTAACGTCATGCTGAAGTTTGCAGCCATTTTGCACTTCAAACTTTTAAGGGATTCAACTAGTTGAACATAGCTCAGAGTGATTTAACGCATTTGGGTGTGAAAGAGGACCACTCCTAATGTAAACATATCCACTTGGATGTGTTGGAATAGTTAGTTTGGTCGTACGAGTTGCAGAACGAAAGTTGCACCACTTTACAATGTTGCACTACTTGCATTTGACAATTGTTTCCCTAAGAGAAATCTCGTTGCCATAGGAAAATGCCTCTGAGATAGTGAAAACCAAGAGAGGTTATTGTGGAGGGGCACAAAATGATCCCATAAGCTTTGACGAGAAGTTTCTAAGCCTCATTGTGTCTGATTAATGTCATGCTGAAGTTTGCAGCCATTTTGCACTTCAGACTCTTAAGGGATTCAACTAGTTGAACATAGCTCAGAGTGATTCAACATGTTTGGTTGTGAAAGAGGACCATGCCTAGTGTAAAAATACCCACTCAGATGCATTGGAACAATTAGTTTGGTCGTACGAGTTGCAGAATGAAAGTTGCACCACTTTGCAACTTTGCACTACTTGCATTTGAGAACTTTTTCCCCAAGAGAAATCTCGTCGCCATAGGAAAAAACCTCTGAGATAGAGAAAAATGAGAGAGGTTATTATAGAGGGGAACAAAATGATCCCATAGGCTCTGACGAGAAGTTTCTAAGCCTCACTGTGTCTGAGTAACGTCATGCTGAAGTTTGCAGCCATTTTGCACTTCAGACTCTCAAGGGATTCAACAGACCAAGAGGCTCAAACTCAATCAAATTGACAACTTGCCTTGAAGAGGCATCTAAAAAGATTAAAATGGTCTTTTAAATCAATTCATTCAATCTTGCAAGTTAGACAACAATCAGAAGCACCATTTCTCAATTTCACCCATGAATCCTAATAGTAATCCATACTCAGTTTTTGGCCTTTCACTCAAATACTCTTCAAGACACCTGACAAAAATATGATGGTTTTAGACACCTATTTTAGAGTTGTAACACATATCCCAAAGTTAGAAATAAGTCTTTTAGACCAACCTCCTAAAATTACCCCTTCTACGCTGACCTAATTAAGCTGATTAGGCCTAAATTACAAAGCAACATATCTTTAAACTTCTCACAGGCCCTTGAAACCTTGGGGAAACATTTTCTATGCCCTCAAACCTCTGAAACCACAATTTGTTCCAAGGGTTAACCCTTCCAACATAGCAAACCAAAAAACCCTTAATTTCATGCCAAACCAAGAGGGTTTATTCAAAATCCCACTTGCACAACCTCCCAGACTATGCCACTGACTCAAACATGTGTATTCTGACCCCTATGTGCTCAAAAGTTGAAAAAAACTCCACTCTTATTGATTTTCACAAACCCTAGGCTGAGGGCTCTATTTTCATGTGTTTTCTTTAATAAAAATCAATAGGATAGGAGGCTTATCTCCTTTGTTCCTTCCCCACAACTCTAATCATGCAACCTAAAACTTAATCAGAATTCCTAGGGCCCATTACACTAGTTACAAAAGATACAGTTGGTGTAAGGGCCCTTTAAGACATTTTTTTAATCACAAAACCCTCAACAGGGTGCTCTCGGCCTGTCACAAGAAAACAATGATTTATTCAACAAATTTTTATTAAATTATTTCAAACCTGATGCAAAATAAGGCCAACACAGTCCTCCATGAGAAATGAAAGATTACATAGAAAATGTCAGTTTGTACGGCTTGTACAGGTCTACAAAATGTGAAAGAAACATAGAAAAATGAAGAAAACTCAGAATTTTCTTATTGCTAATACCTTAAACTTTGAGCCAACATTGCAAATGGTGTCCTCATGCCTTTTTAAAGGCTTCTCCTCTTCAACCAATGACCAAATTCCTTCCCAACTGAAATTTAAACCACTTATGACTGTTGGAGATCACAATTTCATCTTTTACACAATTTGATAACATCATTACATGCTTTGCAATGTTTTCTCTTTTTGACCCTTTTAATCACCTAACCTATTACAATGGGTCTAATGAGACCTTATTCACCTAAAAACCATGTCTTATTCAAGAAAACAATATACTACCACCCTTGACACCACCTTCACAACTTTGACACTCCTTTCCATTTGATTTACAATCATTAGAAAATGAATACATAAGCCCCTCAAAGTTGACCAAGTACCATAGAATTTTTACTTAGGACCTTATCTAAACTCATGGACTCAACACAAATACCCTAACACACACACTTCCTATCAAACTCTTCATGGAATATAGCAAGAAGGTTGGTGCTCCTGCACCAAGCCCAAACATCCAAATGACCTACCATGCCTTTGCAAGCCTTCTATCACATCAAAATCCACCTAATAACACTAAAACAACTAGGTTATAACCTTCTTCCAAACTATTACTTTAATCTGCTACTTCAAGCTATGCCTCCTAGGCCTAAATTCACGCTTTTTCCATAGGGGCAGTGTGGAAATTTCCACCAAAGGTCTTTTCCACCCATTGTATTCTACTGTAACTTGGTGGAATGGCACAATTAGGTGTAAGGGGAATGTGTGCATTATTTTAGGTGTAGGGGTGGCCATTTGGGGTTTGGGGCATGATGCCTAGTTGTCAAGAATGTGTGTTTCGAGTGAAATTTGGAGGTTAAGAGTAGGTAGTGATTGAATTTTTTTTTTTGAAGAAGGATAGAACCAGTTGGTTTTAGTGAGATCTAGTGGATTTTGATGTGTTTGAAGGTTTTCAAGGACTAGGGAGGTCATGTGTATGTTTGGGCATGAAGCCCTAGTTGAGAGAAGCACATTTTTTAATGGAAAATTAAGGTTTTAGAGACTAAAAGTGGGTGAAGTTTGGGAGCAACATAATATTAAGGATTATTAAGCATGTGTAGGTTTAAACAAGGGTGTTTGAAGTGGTCATAAGGTCACAGGATGCCTGGAGAGGGGTCTTTCAATGTATTCTCCAAAATCCCACTATACTATAGGGGCAACTAGGCCAACAAGGCCTCTTTTCCAAAGAGACACCTTCCCAAACACTTGAAATCAAGTCAAACACCATGGACAATCATTAAATAGGTTACCAACCTTAAGATTTCACAATTTTTAGAGCTCCAACCACTCACCAAGCTACCAATCCACTAAACCCTCACTCTCAAGCCACCAAACCTAGGTTTTCCAAGGAGCCTTATTGAAAATCACTCTTCCCACAGTTAACTCTCACATCCAACAACCCAAACATACCATATAATTTTTGTACATACCATATGAAGGCGGTTGAAACTTTGAGTGAGTTTGGGCCTCCTAGGTCTGCTTCAAATAGAGAGTAGCATATAACCATCATTTTGCATATCTACATTAATGCAATTTTGCAAACCCTTATACAATCAAACTTAAATGCTTGAAATAAAGCAATGATCAATAACATGAATTTACAAATTCAATGTGCATACTTACCAATCAATCTAGGGAATAATCCGGGTTTTCTCTACTCTTTATGATGTCAAGTATTTCCTTGTGGTCAGACTCACACACTTTCCACAAGTTCTTGTTCGCAGGTCTACCCTTATATTTGATCAAATGAACGTTGGTGGCGATGACAAGGTTTTATTAGTGAAGAATATTCCGATGTGTGTCGAAGTCCCCAAACAACCAAACTACAACATTCTTAACTGGGGACCTTCTAAGCCATGTTCCAATAACAACCACCGAACCTATAGGATATTCTATGTCTTTTCCATCTATAACTGGGGCCTCCAATTCATTTTTGGCCTTGATACAATGACACAAGTAATAATATGTACCCTCTTCATTGTCTTCATCTACAATCACTACATATATGTGCCCTACATTGATATGTTCATCTTGTTAGATGTACTTAATGAACATCAAATTAAAACTTGAAAGTAAGATATATTACCTAGTTCTACAAGGTATGATACATGATAAAAGTCAACAAATTATTGCATCTTTGTGATTTGTAGAGCCGTCAGGAGCTGATAAGTGTCAAGTGGGGTTTGACTTCTCATAGACCATTCATGAAACCACTCTATTGACTCGCAATCATTCCATACTTGAAGTGTACATGCAGAACAAAAACATGCCATTTGTCGCATATGGATAGTCCATGTACCTGCATTGGAGCTTCTAAAAGAGTGTAGCTCACTCAATCCTATTAGTGTACAACAATCCTCATATTTTTCAATGTTAGCATCATCTACTAAATGAAAAAATCTACAAACTAAAGAATTACCTTGACTACTTGGACCCATTGCATGATTGCACCACTCGACAATTGATCTTGCATTTGTCAACTTTACATTGTCTTTTTACTTCAACTCTTCTTGTGCAAGGGCTCTTTTGATACATGCACCCACTCCATCATGCTCCCCCTTTCCATGCCCAACCTCTGAGAAGTTCCACATATGTTGAACACCACTGATCTTATGCATCCTACTCAACTAGTAAAACATTCTGACATTCTTGAATTGTGATGTATAGTTATTTGACCATATGATATGTTGACTGAATGATATGCCCTTGCTAGCTAGATCAACATATAACATCTAAAAGGAACCTTGCACAAACTTGGTAGAATGTGTTGGATCATCATTGATGTAAAAGTGATACTCCCTCAATACTTTCCTATTATCCTCTGTACTATCATTTGCATGAATGCTATATGCACAAACATAGGAACCTATGTGGATTTGTAGTACTTTGATTGCACCTCATTCTGTGGCTATAGCCTGTAGTTCTCTGTGAAGTCGACAACTAAAATGATGCTATGAAGTGGAAATGTGTCCTTGCATAACTTGAACTGTGAGCCCAACCATTGAGCTCTATGTGTATGCCTTGCATACTCATAGACCACCTGATCACAGAAAATGCCCATAAACTGATGTACTAGAATCTTATCACTAACCAATTCACACTTCTTTGCTTCTTTCCCATCTTTTAGACTGTAGCCCACTATCTTGTATTTGCCAAATTTTACAATTTTGTCTCCAATTGTGTGTGCTCTAGCCATGTGTTGGAAAATTGGAAAATGTTGCATGCCACCACAATGATGACATGTGCCATCCGAACATGACTTCTAAAAAATTTGACCATCCTCTCTTTCACATAAAATGGAAGATAAGAATTCCCTTAAGGATTTGGGTGGAGGCCTTATGTTACATTCTTGTAAAACATTGTCAGTATGCATATCTACACATATACACCAATAAACATCATAATGGTTAGAAAAATCAATATGTACTCTACAAAAAAAAGTAGTGCGTGTGTGATTTATTTTGACATAAAAAGGCTTTAGCATTTCAAAATACCTTTGACATATTTTAATTTCAGGAAACTTTTGTACAAAATCAGCAAAAAATTGGGTTTGAGTGGTATCCAAATAATGCTTTGGATGTGGCTCACGGATTTTACTACCAATTCTCCTTCTTACAACATCTCTTTGATTAGGATAGGTCCTTGTGTTATCCTTCCAATAATCTACTATTAAAGATCTCAATACTTGAACAATTCTTTTATCTTTCTGTGGCACTCTACCTGAGAATGCCCATAACTCATTGCTATTTGGTTCCTCCAATCTTTCATGCCTTCCTTTGGCTCTCATTAGAGACAATCTACTTATTTTCAAAGACTTACTTGTCTTTGTAAGGTTCACCTTGTTCCTTGTTTGACTGCTTAATAGTGTTGTTGTCATCACACGTCTTGTGGCACAATTATCCTTTGTGCGTGAGGTAGAACCCACGCTCTCATATGCACTCATCAAGTTCTTTACAATGGAATTTTCACTTGAGTCATTCGAAACTCTCAGCCCAAGAGCCTTCATGGTGGTCCTAAATTTGAGTTACCTCATCATTTCAACAAATAGTTGGCATCTTCCACCCTCACTTAGCTTCTCAAAAAAACAAACTCCATATCCTCTGTGTAGCTCTTTGGCATGTACATTTTGATATCTTATCAGACATCCATTTCAAAACATTGGAATCAATATCAATCAAAAATCTAGGTTTTCTATGCAAAACCCTAGGAGGAGTTCTCAAATGTAAATTTGTATCAACATTAGGAATGTCAACAACATCGGGGATAGATCACGTACCTTCAATTGGAGGTGCAATTGATGACATACCTTGAGATTGACATGTAAACGATGTTGTACCTCCAACTTGAGATGTCGTTTATGGAGTGACTTCAAATAGAGGCATGTTTGCTGATGTACTTTCAAAATGCAATGTTGTTGATGGTGTGTCTTCAACTGTAGGTGTGATTTCCAATGTACTTGGAAGACCACATGTTGTTGGTGTGTCTTCAACTAGAGATGTGCATTGAACTTCACCTATGGTTGATGATGTGCCTCCAACTTGGGGATCCATTTGTGTCCTTCCATGAACTTTGTCTATTTGTGCCCTTTTTTTTTCCAATTGTACATCTCTCTTAGATTGCACAGGAATTTCTGGTTGTATGGGCTGCAATTAATCTTTTGCTTCACGAGCTGTAATTTTTGATTCTCTTCTCCTTGCATTTTTTACTGCACGTTCTTCCAGTGTTAGAGGCTTTGGTCGTTTCCTTGGCATGAAGTTGAATGCTGCATATTCACAATCACACATAGAAGAAAATTAAGTAATGTATTTTATGAAACATATTGATAACGTTAATTACATTGTGTTTTATTGAACACACCAAAGAATTTTATGAAAGAAGGCAGCGAGCTGTTTGGAATTATCAAACATGTTTATATGCTACAACATTTTTCATAAATAAATCTACCAAGGAAGAACATTAAATGGTATGAATGAATGGAAACAAGTGCATTAAACCAACTATGTCTTGAGTCACTTGAAATTATCTAAGCACATGATGAAGGTGAATTCTTTATGGCACAAAAAAATTAATAGAAACTTGCACATTAACATTGATGAAAGCTCTTAGGTTTTCCAAATTAGTTGAAAATAAAAATTTTCCCACAACCATCAGTAATAATGAATTCAATGTTCAATTCTATGTGTAATAGTGAAGATTAATAAAATCATCAAATGAATGGTCTATAAATTGTCAAAAAAAAAAAAAACTTGTGTTAAGTTGAATTCGTTTATCTAAGCATGCTGGAAATGGAATGCTACAAGCAATGCAAATAGAATTCATAAGAAAATTTGTGTTAAGTTGATGTTGTTTATATAAGTTTAAACATGAATTCATCTAAATTATGTAATGTTTTTTCATTTTTTTCTTCAAAGTTGTAAAAATTAAACTTTTTTATGCAACTCTCATCTAATTCAATGTTGAATTCTATGTCCAATTGTTATGATTATTAAAATCATTAAAGGAATTTAGATTTTTTGTCAAAAATAAACAAACATACTAAATATAAACATTTCAATATCACCAAAAATGAATATATTACCTGAGATAATGTAAAAAGATGTAGAAACTTAAAAATGTCTTCATCTACATTGTCTGCATGCAAATTGGTGGCAAAAAGGTGGTGGATCAACCATAGATTGGTACAATAGGGAGTCAACTGCATAAAAAAGGTTTTTCTCTGTTGGATTAAGTGCTGAACCAAAAAAAAGCAGAAGCATGTGGGCTAGAATCATGAGGTGAACTCCTATTTTACTGTTTCAAGGTAAAAACACATTTGGAACTTGCCAAATTTGGAGAGCGCAAAATTTGGGGAGTGCCAAATGTGGTGCTTTGAAATTCTTTCACAATATCAATAGGAAGGGAGTGAGACTTGAGATAGAGGGAGAGGGGATATGAGTGAGAGAGATTAGTCCTAGTAATCATGTTTAATGGTTCTATTTGTTGAATCTATTTATGAAAGTTGTTGAAATTGAATTTACATGTGCTTCTCTCAGAAGGATTAATGTGGGAAATCAACTATGTCTGACTCCGCTTTGTGACATAGTTGTACATATTTTTTGAGGCAATCTAATTGAAATTAAAGTTACCGAAGGCACTATTGTTGTTGGAGGTTTCTCCGAGATGACTAAATTTTCCCAACAATTCTATTGCCTCATTGATAAGTGATACATTTGAGAAGTGTTTGACCAAACAATTGTCCTATGTGGTTTTTCTTAAACCAATGAGAGAAGCAAAATGTAAACTGGTTGGCAGTTGAACTATTGTGACCATTCTCTTGTGGGAAATGAACAAACCACTTGTGAAGGGGGTGAATAGTTCATATTCTGATTGATTGATTGATTGAGCCAAGGATTGTTCTGTGTGTGTGAATTTCATTGTATGTTGTAGAAGAGCATTGTAGTAGTGATGTTTTGTACAAGGTTGGTTAGGGAAATGTTGTTTCTATAAAATGGACATCTGAAAGTGAAGTTTTATCTTTGTATGTAATTTTGTTTACTGTAATACAAAGAGGCTTTACTTGGTGTGGTGGATTTTTCTCCCGTAAGGGTTTTCCCATGTAAATCTGGTGTCCAATTGTGTATGTGTCTATTTCTCAATTTTGTTATTCTTTTCATGTGTATCTTATTGAACTGTAATTGCAAAATTTAAAGTCATATCTGCATTCTTCTCTGAGTATTGGAATTAGGAGAGTTTCTTCTGCACCTTAAGCTTTCCTTACACAAACCTCAACCCTTAAACCCTAAACCCTCCACCCTCAACCCTCTAGCCTTAAACCCTTAAAACCTAAAAACTAAACACCTCTACCCTCTACCATCTACCCTCTACCATAAACCCTCAATGCTTAAACCATAAACCCTAAACCCTTGAACCCTCAACCCCCCTCTCTCTCTCAAACCTACACCCTCTAATCTCAACCCTCAACCCTCTACCCTCAACCCTCTACCCTCTACCCTCTACCCTAAACCCTCTAACCTCCACCCTCAACCCTTAAACCCTTAACCCTTAAACCCTAAACCCTTAAACCGTCTACCCTCTACCCTTAACCCTCTACCCTTAACCCTAAAACCCTCAACCCTCCCCTCTCTCTCTCAACCCTAAACCCTCTACCTTCAACCCTCAACCCTCTAACCTATACCATCTACCCTTAACCCTCTACCCTCCACCCTCTACCCTTAAACACTTAACCTTAAACCATATACCCTCTACCCTTAACCCTCTACCCTCTACCCTAAACCCTCAACCCTCTCTATCTATCTCTCTCTCTACCCTCTACCCTAAACCCTCAATGCTTAAACCATAAACAATAAAACCTTAAACCCTAAACCATAAACCCTTAAACCCTCTACCATCTACCCTTAACCCTCAACCCTCAACCCTCTATCCTCAACTGTCTACCCTCTATCCTCTACCCTCTACCCTCAACCCTTAAACTCTAAACCCTCTACCCTTAAACCATTACACCCTAAACCCTAAACCCCTCTACCCTCTACCCTCTACCCTCTACCCTCAACCCTTAAACCCTTAACCCTATCACTCTTTCTATCTATCTCTCTAAACCCTCAACCCCTCCTCTCTCTCTCTTGACCCTACACCCTCTACCCTTAAACTGTAAACCCTAAACCCTAAAACTCTCGAACCCTCAACCCCCCCCTCTCTCTCAACCCTACACCCTCTACCTTCTACCCTCTACCCTCAACCCTCAACCCTCAACCCTCAAACCTAAACCCTCAATGCTTAAACCATAAATCCTAAACCCTTAAACCCTCAACCCCCCTCTCTCTCTCAACCCTACACCCTCTACTTTCAACCCTCAACCCTCTACCCTATACCCTATACCCTCAACTCTCTACCATCTACCCTAAACCCTCTACCCTCCACCCTCAACCCTTAAACTGTCTACCGTCTACCCTTATCCCTCTACGCTAAACCCTAAAACCCTAAAACCCTCAACCCCCCTCTCTCTCTCTCAACCCTAAACCCTCTACCTTCAACCCTCAACCCTCTACCCTCCACCCTCAACCCTTAAACCCTTAACCCTTAAAAGCTGTCCTACCCTCACCCATACCCTCTACCCTCAACCCTCTCTATCTATATCTCTCTACCCTCTATCCTAAGCCCTCAACCCTCTCTATCTCTCTCTCTCTACCATCTACCTTAAACCCTCAACACTTAAACCTAAACCCTAAAACCAAACCCTATACCTAAACCCTTAAAACCCTCTACCATCTGCCTTAACCCTCAACCCTCAGCCCTCAGCCCTCAACCATTTTGGCCTCTGCCCTCTACCCTCTACCCTCAACCCTTAAAGAGCCTAAACCATCTACCCTCAGCCCTCTACCCTTAAAACCTTGAGCCCTAAACCCTAAACCCTTATACCCTCTACCCTTGACCCTCTACTCTCTACCCTCTACCCTCTACCCTCAACCCTTAAACCCTAAACCCTCAACCCTCAACCCTCTACCCTTAAACCCTTAAACCATAAACCATAAACCCCTAAACCCTCTACCCTCAAATCCCCTCTCTCTCCCTCTCTCAACCCTGCACCCTCTACCCTTAAACTGTAAATTGTAATCCCTAAAACCTAAACCCTCTACCCTTAAGGCTTAATCCCTAAACCCTAAACCCTAAAACCTATAACCTCTACCATCAACCCTTAAACCCTAAAGCCTCTGCCCTCTACCCATGAAACCATTGAAGCCCATTAGAGCCCTAAACCCTAAGAAGCCCTAGGCCCTCTGCACTCCTGCCCAGCCAAATATAAACCCTAAACCCTTAAGGCCAGCAAACCCTAGGCCTAAAACCCTCTGCCCTCTGCACATTTCGATCCTCAGCCCATGGAAGCCCTAAGGCCACTCAAGCCCTGCACCCTCTGCCTTAAGTATGAGCTATGATCCATAAACCCTAAAACCTCGGGGAGAGGGAGTAGGAGGATAGAGGGATGGGAGAAATAGAGGGAGTGAGAAGAGAGAGAGAGAGTGGGAGGAATACCTAGAGAGGAGAGAGAGAGAGTGGGAGAGTGGGAGGAGAACATGAAGAGAGAGGGAAAGAGAGAGAGTGGGAAAGACAGAGAGGTAGAGAGAGAAAGAGAGACCTGAGAGAGGGAGAGAGAGAGAGTGGGAGGGGGTGGGAGGGAGATACTTGAGAAAGAGGGAGAGAGAGGGAGTGGGAGAGAGATAGAGGGAGTGAGTGAGAGAGACAAGGAGAGACCTGAAAGAGGGAGAGAGATAGAGGGGTGGGAGGGGGAGACTTTAGAGAGAGATAGGTGGTGGGAGGGAGATACTTGAGAGAGAGGGAGAGGGAGAGGGAGATAGATAGAGGGAGTGAGAGAGGGAGGGAGTGGAAGAGGGATAGAGGGAGTGACTATGAGAGGGAGATTAGGAGAGGGAGACTTGACAAAAGAGAGATAGAGGGAGAGGGAATTAGGATAGAGATACTTGAGAGAGAGAGACAAAGGGAGAGGGTGGGGGAGGAGAGAAGAGATAAGTGGGAGAGAGAGAGAGAGAGAGAGAGAGAGAGAGAGAGAGAGAGAGAGAGAGAGAGAGAGAGAGAGAGAGGGTATGAGGGAGATTACTGAGAGAGAGGGGGAAAAGGGGTGGGAGGGAGAAACCTGAGAGAGGGAGAGAGAGTGGGAGAGAGATAGAGGGAGTGAGAGATAGGGAGTGGGAGAGAGAGAGGGGGGATGGAGATACTTGAGAGAGAGTGAGAGAGAGACAGGGAGAGAGATAGAGTGTGAGAGAGAGGGAGTGGGAGAGATAAAAGGGAGTGAGTGAGAGACCTAAGAGAGGGAGAGGGGATAGGAGGGAGAGACTTGAGAGAGAGAGAGAGAGAGGAAGATAACGACCTAAGAGAGGGAGATGGTGTGAGAGAGACAAAAAGATTGACGGGGGAGAGAGAGAGGGAGAGTGAGAAAGGGGGTTGGAGTGAGATAGATTTATTTAGGTACCTAGGTGGGAGGGAAAGAGACCTAAGAGAGGGTATTGGACTGAGAGAGAGTAGTCTAGGTCACATGGGAGGGAGTGAGACCTGAGAGAGAGAAACTTCAGAGGGATAACGAGTTAGAGAGCGTATGAAAGGTAAAATCTCAACTATCCATCTACGATCATAAAGTTTGCACTCTAAACATTATCAAAGTTGTCAACGAAAGAGAGGGGAAATTCAGGTTTTGTTCAAAGCAGGCCATTTGGCAAGCACCAAATTTGGTGCTCTCCAAATGACACATCACATTTGGCACACGCCAAATTTGGTGCTCGCCAAATGTGATGTGCCATTTGGCGTGCACAAAATTTGGCGCTCGCCAAATGTGATGTGCCATTTGGCATGCGCAAAATTTGGCGCTCGCCAAATGACCTGCTTTGGACGTGTTAATTGATAGGATTTGCCAAATTTCCTCCTATTTTTTGTCTATGCTCCCCGTCTCATTTGCACGTCTTTCAATGCAAGTTTATAAAAAAAATTGTGATAGCATTTACCTCTCTCTTAGCTATCTAAATATATAATTATTTTTTCATTTTGATTTAGTTAATGTTTTGATCCATGGCTTCTATTGTAAATGCCTCCATTTTTGGTCAAAAACCAACATGTGCTAGTTTTAGGATAGATTTTTACTTGTTCATCAAAACGTGAAGAAAATTACATTTTTTGAAACTAGACTCCATTCTACACATGATGAAAAATAATAATCAATTTTCGATTAGTTTTCAAAAAATTTAGGGGGGAGCAAGCTCAAATTTCAACTTTTCAGGATGTGTCCACTTTGAATATTCATAAAATATTATATATTCATTAAAAAAATTATCTAAAAGAATGAGGATAAACTACATGGTGTTAGCTAATTTCTCATTATTGGGATTTTTGAAATTCTAAAAAAAAGTTAATCAAAAAGGGGGGAGCCCTTAGGCGCTATGCTATTTTTTTTATTACAAAAGGACCTATTTTGGCCCTCCCTTTTTGAGACCCTTAATCTTCATTAATTTTTTAAAAAATTAGTAGCTTAGAAACTAGACTCGGAGAACTTCAACTTTTGTTCTTGCTGCATCTTGAAATTTTGAGCGTTTAACTATCTTCATTTTCTCATGCAAATCAGATTTTGTTGATTTCAGAAAAAAAAAAAAAAAATTGGCATCTTAAGAGCCAAAATTGTGTCACAAATCCATGCACTTACCCAAATGGAAGCCACGAAATGGGAAGAAAGGTGTAATTTTACCTAGTAATGCTCTCCTTGGTCCATAAATTCTTCTCCAAGCACCATGCATAGAGCAACCTTAGTCATATGAGTCCAGACGAAGAAGATTTTCCTTAGTCTTTGGCAAGTAATTCGACCAAGGTATGCGGATTGTCTCATCAAGCTGGTTAGGTAGATGTGAGTGTCCATGAAGCTAAGTTTGTTAGAATAGTAGTAGTAAAATGTAGTTCAACTAAATAATTTCCATCCAAATTTATAGAGCTAGTAGTGAATGAAGTGCAAGTATGATACTTTCACATTAATGTAATATTTTATGAAATCTAAGTGTAAATTCTAGGGTTTCATTTATCTCTCTTTCCTAAGAAATTTATTTCAATTGGCTTAAAGTTTTATTCAGTTCTATAAATTTCCAGTAGGATCAAGTGTGAAGTGCACATGTGGGAGTTAATTCATGTACCGAGAATTGCACTATCATAATCAAAATTCCTTAACTAAGATCAAGTGATGTCAAGCAATTTTCCAAGTGTGTATCCTAGGATCATGTTCAAATAAATGCATGACAAGTACAACTAACCTCGCAAGGTGTAAGGTGCCCTAATAAGGGTGTGAGTGAGCATGTGTAGTAAGGTTGAGGTAATAATTAAGCAAAATATTAGTAGCCTGACATGAGTTGGTTTATGCATAGGCAGAGGCATGATGTTGATTTGATAGGGCATTAATTAGAGAATGAATTTAGCCACCAATTTATAATCTTTTAGAAACACTTCCTAAGAAAATTGGTTTTCAGTCCATGGAGAAAGGGAAAATGTTTAGTAAGGTGGTGATTAGTGAAATAAAGTTTTAAAATATTGGGAATTCAACAATATGTTAAACTATTAGTTCTATTTTTTTCTAGGATATTTCTTCATGTTTATTCTAAAAGTTAGCATATTTTTTGTAAATTTTTGTGAAGAATTGCACGTTTAAAGAATAATAAAATATTTGGAAACTAATGGAAAATGTAGTGGATATTTATAGTTGGTGAAAAATTGAAAGTTTCTCCTTTGCTACCACTATGATTCCCGACCTAATAGCACACTTCAATGCCAACAAGTTGAATAAAAGAGATTACAAGGAAATATAAAAATTAAGAAAGAAGAAGTAGATATATCAAAACATAAATTAAGTCTTTATGTGACCCAAATATCTCTGCTAAGGCTATGGATGTTTGACTAGCAGTAGAGTTATGTTTGGGGGAATTATAGAGATAAGCTTGTTAGGGCTATGGACACCTAATTGGAAGCAAGATGATATCTAAGGTTGGCTTAGAAGGTTAAACAAAAACTATGTAACTTGATATATATCCGTAATTTTTTTTACTAATCTTTGAAGAAGGGAAATTAATCAAATGAAAAACTCATATTCTTTGAGAAATTTTATATTTCCTATACTAATAGTGCAATAAACTTGATGAATTATCCCAAAAATATTATAAGTTTTGGTTTAATATATTAATTGGTTTCTATTATCTTTTAATTTATTTTGTTAGTTGCTAGTTCTTGTGTAGTCTCACAACACACCCCAAGTTACCTATAGTAGCACATGGGGACCCAATTTTTTTTTAAAATTATCATTCAATGAAGTGAGTGAGAATATGAAGAAAATGGCATAAAATCTTGTAATTTGTTGGGCATGAAATATAAATAAGAAGGAAGGGCTACTATAATGTCAGACAAAGGATAAAATTATTGCTAAGTGAAGTGTTTTGGAGAAATTGCTCACATCAGAACTGAGTGGCTAAGTCTTCATAAGTTGAAGCACCAAAGATAACTTATGTGGTCTTTAATGAAGTTAATTAATGGGAACTATGCAACCAGATGGATAATTCAACAAAATGTGGATCTTAAGTAGCATTAAAGGCGTAAAAATTATAGGGTGGAATTTTATCGATTAATCAATTAAGTCACATTAATCAACAACATGAGGTAAGAGTGTCAACCATAAAAGTGGATAGTTCGAATCTTGAGAAAAACTCATAACAAAGGAAATCCATGATATATTTTTGCAACTTCAATAATTCTTGAAATTCCTTGTGATGTCAAAATTCTTGAAAGCCACCTAAAAGCCGAAAAACCCAAAAAGATAGTAAAACATTACTATGGTCATAAACATTCTTTGGAGAAGATCAAGTTGGTGAAAGAAAAGGACTTCATAATGATTTATTTTGGTGAAATAATTAAATGCATGATATTTCACTTGTAGGGAAATATTATGTTGATGCAGGTGACTAAAACACTTGGCAGAATGCGAAGATGAATGTGAGTGGCAATACAAACTAGTTTTCCTGAAAAAACCATGAAGAAATCAAAGATAAAGAAGCTATGATATCAGATGTATGGCATGATGTTGTAGCAAAACTTCTCGCCAATTCTAGTAGTGGGTGTTTTTCCTAATACTGAAGATAATTAATTCTAGTGCAAGAATTATGAATCTTGGTGGCAGTATTAGAGTTTTTTCTCGACTTTTGGTTGTAGGTATTTTTCCTAATAAAGAATTTTATACATGCCAAAAGTTGAGGATTTTCTAAAGAAAGGCTAGCGTATTATTTCCACATTTTTTTAAAGACTAAAGGAAACTGATTGTAATTTATTTGAGATATTCAAGCATTGGGATGTCATTAGTGGGATTCAATGTGTAAACTTTGACTTTAACTTTACAAACCACAAAAATATCTTCTAAGTGCAACATGTAGTCTTGTGTCGTGCACCATATTTTGATTGACTTGTTTTCTCTAGCCATGTGCTATTTTGTAACCAACTCTTAGCCTTGTGTTCTATAAAAGGCCAAGAAATGTTCTTTTTAGAGGATCAAAATTTGTTGATACATTAGAACATAAATTGGAATCACACCAATTTTTGTTTTATTTCATGTTTTTTTTGTTCAATTATAGATTAAATGGATGTATGTACTATTAGAATTTTGTGATACTGAAGTAAAGAAAGGTCACATATAATCACAAATCATAAGTGATTGTTTACTATTCATCATCAAGCTGATATAATTAATTTGTTCCACCATTTTTGGGTGTATTTTATCCTTGTCCTAGTGGTGAACGGTGTTCTTCCTTTGAACTCTTGCGCTATTTTATATGAAACCATGAAGCAATTTGGCATAATATGAAATAGTTGTTGCTTTGATTTATGAATTTCTTAGTGCATACATGTGTAATAACTGGGAGAAAATTAAGTCATTAGATTTTATTTCTTGCTTTACTTTTGGAAGTTTAGTTTAGAGATTTAAAGTACTTGAGATTTGAGGTGGTACAAATATCATTGAGTTAATATTTCATCATCATAGGTTTGTAATCTTGATTGTTCATTGAAAGAATATTTAAATACCAATAGGCCCCTTATGTTTAACATCAATTGCACAATGAATCTTGGGTGAACCTAGTAAGTCAATACTTGACATTCTTGAGCCCTAGGATAGCCAAATATCCTAACACAAATTTGGTGATTCTTTCAAGAAAGATAGGTTTTATTGTTTGAATACAAAAAATTATCTGCATGTTGTTGTGTGTGTAACAACCACATCAATAGGATACAAAATTTCTATTTTTCTCTCATATAGGGGGTTATATATTTTATTAATGAAAAATTTCATCCTTTCATCCATCACATTTATGTGTTTGTTTACATTATTTCTCTATTTTAGAGAGGGGTTTTTTTCTACAAATTTCTATCCTCCACTTTTCTTGTGAGAGGTTTATTTATTTTTACATGGGTACCTAACATGGCCTTTTAGCTAGGATCTATTGTGTGGTCTCACAACACACCCCAAGACTAAAAATACTTGGGGACCCAAGTGAAAAAATATAACTCTTATGGCAGGAGCTAGAAAATTGGAAGATCACTAGAAGTGAAAAGGAGAGAATCTTTGATAATAAAAGTACTTCGTAATGTAAGTGTTTCGGGTGCCAAGCACCGAGTACTAGAAACATGGAAAAAGAAAAAGGTAATGCAAATTTGAATGGAAGGCTCCAATCTAGTATGAAGGAGTTCTGGTATAACTAAGGTCTAGGAAAGTAAGTGGGTAAAGATGAATACCGAGTACTGGGTTGCAATGTGAAGTGAAATGTTAAAATTTTAAATTTATCTAATGATCCCGATAATCTGATAGCTGTATGAGAATTTATGATATTCTTTTTGAAAGGAATGTTGATTATGATATTTTTGTACTAACATTGGAATAATGGTTTTATTTACATGAGATGTTACTATAAATGTTTTTAAAGGGATTTAATTCATGGAATTTGTGATTGTAGGAGATGTAGACTGTGATGCAAAGTTTGGGTATGGATGGTTAGGAAAACTTGAATCATGGATGGAATAATTTTCAATCCAGTTTGATTACTTTGGGAGATTATAATGCCAAGGGCTTTTAGTCCACTAGAATGTTTAGGATCCTATTATTTCACATGAAGTGGAAACAAATGCTAATTCCCAGGAGAGCCCATTCCTGAGAGTGATAGAACTGGAGCCAAGCGATGTGTAGGGGGAAAAAATTCTACCTTTTCATTCTTAATGTATGGGAAGTCCCCACACATTATCACGATTTGAAGTATCATCCTGGTGAAGATTCTAGATCAACACCTGAAGAGCTTCAACGTGTAATTGGAGTTGACTTCCATTGACTTCAATTACAATTATCCTATTGGTCACTACATTCCACGTTCCTTGAAGAGACTGGTACCTTAGATTTCCTCTCATGTATTTGTATTATCCTATCTGAGCCTTGTGTTCTATAAAAGGCCAAAGGATCCTTTTTTTATTTTAAGTTTAGAATTTGTGGATGTCGGAGGAGCGTAAACTTTTTTAAGTTTTGTTCTTTTTTCCTATTTCTGAACCATTTTGGCATAAACCTTTGTATGCACATAGACATTAATTAATATCAGAGCTTGTTAGATAGCTACCTATTTCAGTATCTTTTGTAGCTAGTTTTGTTAGTTCAGCCAAACAAGACTGTATGCTGCGCCGTTTAAGGGTGCATACAGAAACTACTCAGTGTCCAGAAACAAAACCCCTCTCTTTAAAAGCTTGCATCATTTTATATGTAGTTGTGAAGCAATCTGGTGAAGTATAAAGTAGTTTTCTTTGTTTTAATTAATTCTTTAGGGCATCCATGGAGAATAACCAGGAGAAACTTTTAATTTTCAGTATTTTTTATACTTTTTTTTAGAATAGATGTTTAAATATTTGAAAATGCTCCAAAATTTAAATGAATGGAAGAAATTTTATTGAAAATATTTTTTTTTCCATAAAATTGTTGAATGCTTAATGCTAAATCTACTTAAGTGATAACAAAGTATTTGTGATGTTCATGAAATGTTATGGAAAATCTTTTGGTTTCATGATGTTTGAACTCATAGTTTCAATTTGGAATTTACATCTAAAATATTCAAGAAATAACCATAGTCCCTTTGAGATTAACAACAATATCACATCAGTACCTGAGATCGATTGACCCTAGTGCAACGATGACCTAGTTATCAGAGACTTGGGATTGAATGAAATCCAATCTTTGCCCTATTAATGCAAAATTCCCCTTTAGGTTGTCTTTGTTCCATATCTTTCAAGAAGGATAGGCTCTTTGTGGTCTTGTCTATAGAGAATTTATTCACCCTGTTTGCTGTGAGTAAAGTCGTCGTCAACAGGAACTGGTGCTAGAAGGAGGGCCTCTCTTTAATATTTTAGGTATCATTCCCTAGAATAGGAGAATTGTGTTTCAGAACACTGGTTTTGAGCTGGTAAGGAGCTTGTAAATGAGAAATTGAATGCAAACTAGTTTTCACTATGGAAGTTGAAAAACTTTGGAAAATTTTTAATCAGAAATTGCATCCTTTGAGTTTGTTTACTTTTGGAAGAGTCACTGAGTGTAGAATTCATGATGCAACTGATCATGGTGAAATTGAGTGTGAATTTTTTTAACTAGGGTAAGTTTGGCCATAAGTAAAGTGATTTTGTTAACAGAGGAGGTTCTAACTGCTTAAAGAAAGGCATTGTTAATGAGAAAAAACATTTTTCCCTAGTGAAGTTGGAAATATTAAAAAATCAACTGATATACCAAAATAGTTGGAAAACTACGATTATTATAAAGAAAATTCTAACGCTTTGTAGGAAAATAGGTGAGAATGTCAAGATTCTGAGATATTTCATCACAAAAAAGGAAACAACATTGATGAATCACCATTTCCTGTATACATGGAAAATGCGAATAATGAGAAGTGGGAAAATTGAGTGGGAAACACGTGTATTGTGCTTCAAGTTGGAAATTCACAAACTATAAAAAAGACATTTTCTTGATTGTATACAAGATACAAAATATCAAGTTTTTACTTTTTCTCTTTTTGATAGCAATATAAATAGTGATATATCTTGGTCTAACAAAATGCAAAGTGAAAACAAGGCCGAAGATATGAATATTTTCAGAAGAGGAGGAAGTAGAGAAATAAGCACAACCATTCATGGAAATGGACCAAGGCTGGAAGAAGGTATAGTATGGTCGCATCAGATGAAATGTGTGCAATCGATCTCTAATGAGATTGTTTTCATACATTTGAGCCAAATTATGGGTAAGTACACTTTTGAATTTAAGATGTTTAAATGTAAAAAATTTAAGATAATTAATTGTTACAGTAGAATACTGAAAATTTTTGATAAGTGAATTTAAAAAAAAACTTGTAATTCATACCAAAATTGTAGAAGAAATAGCCATAGAAATTGAAGTCAATTTCTTTATTAGAGTTAATCTTTTGTTATGTTAGAGTTAGGGTAGTTAGGGTTAGTTTTGTTTTTGTAGGGTTTTCTTTGTGTTTGTTTTGTTTTCTTTCTTCATTTTTTTGTTCTTTTCTTTTGTCTGGCCTCTACATTAGAAAGTTTTGCTTAAATTTATCTTACACGTGAGAGTGAATTTAAAACATTTGCAAAATTAAATTAAGAAAGAGAAATAATAAAGTCATACACAGTAAAACACACTTTTGAAATGTACTAAAAGATATATATGTGTGTGTGTGTGTGTGTGTGTGTGTGTGTGTGTGTGTGTGTGTGTGTGATGCATATACATTAGATATCAGAAATCCTCATTCAAAAAAATCAAAAAAAGAGTCAAAAAGAGAGTGAGAAAAGTTGTAGATGATAGTAGTCATTCAGTTTATGTGGGATGCCTCTTCCACCAGGGCTAAATACCCTATGTAGGCGAGTTCCCGGTGAGCTTCAAAGTCTTGGATATGGAGATCAGTAAGAAAGGGCCGAAGTGGAGCCACTTCCTTGTGTTCTAGGAATCGAGGAATATCATCCATGGAGGGAATCCCAATGGTCAGATGTGCAATAGCTAAAATGGTATATAGATTCTCCAAGAATTTAGGTTTCATTATCAAGTTGGCAGCAACGTGAACATCTTCAATAGGTAGCCCAATGTCCATAAGTGACACTACAAAGTGAAAAGCTATGTTAGAGTAAAAAAGAAAGTAGTGACTGGATGCAACATATCTTTCCCCAAGGACTAAGCATAAATTTGGCATAGTGAAACTGGAAGTCCTAATGAAGACCTTTTCAAGCCTTTGTGATGTGATGCTCCCTAAGAAAACATTTTATCTACAAGAACAACCCAAGAAAATTTGAGTATCCATGGCTAAGAAGCAAATTCAAAGACACAAAATAGAATTGCAGAAACAAAAAAAAAAGAAAAAAAAAGAAGAAAAGTGTGAAGAATTCGAGAGAAAAATGCACGAATTTATAGAAAGCCATAAGAAAATTGCGATACATAGTTGCCTTGAATATATTTTTTTGGAAATCGTAAATGAGGAGGTAGCTAGATAATTATCTTTAGAGTTAAAGGTTAAATCAAATTAATTATTTACACATATCTAGTAGAAAATTGCTTCAAATCTGAGCAGTACAGAGATTGCAAATCAAGCTAGTTGAAGATTTTGAAATTAATAGTGGTCATTTAAAATTGTTTAAAAGAGCCATATTAAATATGGAGGTGTTATGTGTGCGGAATTCAAAGGAAAATGAAATCAGCAAGGAAATGAACATCATCAATTGAGTAAGTTGAAGAGATAATACGTGATGAATAAGGTGTGCAAATTTAATATAGAATAATGTGATTGTGTTTCAAGGTAATCATGACATTTCCAATCCATTAATGAAGTGCAGCGCCATCAAGTCGAAATAGCTAGAAGAAATTTTAGTAGTTGCCATAAAATTTAATTAGAAAGGTGGTAACTGATGTTTCTAAATTTAGATTTAAATTTGGTGATCAAGTTGTCTATTGCTAAATTTTAATTTATGCATAATTTTTAACATATAGAGGGCTATAGTTAGCTAGGATTTGGCATAAATTAGTGAAATTTAGCTAGAAACACACACCTATAGGGAATCATTAAATGAGTTTTTGGGAAGTAGTGAATTGATGAAGGGATTTACATTGAATGAAAAATCAAAAAGTAACCTTTTCTACCACTATAATTCCCAACCTAATAGTGGTACTTCATTGCTTGCAAGTTGATAAAAGAGCTATCATTGAAATATCAAAAGTGAAAAATGAGCTATCATTGCTATATCTTAAAAAAGAAAAAAAAAAAGATATCAACTCTTTAGGCTATCCAAATAACTCTACTGGGGCTATAGATGCCTAACTGGCAATAGAGCTATGTTTGGGGCAATTACGGAGATAACCTTGTTTGGGTTATGAACGCTTGACTGGAAGCAAGGTTCTATCCCTGGTTGGCTTTGGAGGATTACTATATTATGTAGTTCAATGTTAATGAATTGATTCTTTTTACTAAGTTATGAAAACTAGAATTAATCAGACCACACACAGATGTTTCCGGTGGATTTTTCACTTCTTTATGCCAGAATCTAGGTGAAGGTAGAAGTTATTGTTTTAAAATATGCATAATTTTTAATTTACAATTGGTGATTTAATTTCAAGTTTGGTTTAAATTTGGTTTTATTGGTTGCAAGTTGTTGTGTGGTCTCACAACACACCCCAAGACTAAAAAAGACTTGGGGACCCAAGTGAAAAAATATAACTCTTATGGTAGGAGCTAGCAAATTTGAAGATCACTGGAAGTGAAAGGAGAAAATATTTGATAATAAAAGTACTTCGTAATGTAAGTGTTTTGCGCACTGAGCACTAGGTACCAGAAACATGGAAAAGGAAAAAGGTAATGCAAATTTGAATGGAAGGCTCCGGTCTGGTATGAAAGAGTCTGGTATGAAGGAGTTCCGGTATAACCAAGGTTTGGGAAAGTGAGTGGGTAAAGCTGAATACCGGGTACCAGGTACCGAGTTGCAATGTGAAGTGAAATGTTAAAATTTTAAATTTATCTAATGATCCCGATAATTTGGTATATGTATGAGGATTTATGATATTCTTTTTGAAAGGTGTGTTGATTATGAGATTTTTGTACTAACATTGGAATAATGGTTTTATTTACATGAGATGTTATAAATGTTTTTAAAGGGGTTTAATGTATGAAATTTTTGATTGTAGGAGATGCAAATTGTGATGCAAAGTTCAGGTATGGATGGTCAGGAAAACTTGAATCATGGATGCAATAATTTTCATTCCGGTTCGATTACTCTAGGAGATTATAATATTGAGGGATTTGAGTCCACTGGAATATTGAGGATCTTGGTATTTCACATGAGGTGGAAACAAATGCCAATTCCTAGGAGAGCCCATTCTCGAGAGTGATAGAACCAGAGCCAAGCAATGTGAAGGGGGAAAAAATTCTACCTTTTTATTCTAAATGTATGGGAAGTCCCCACACATTATCATGATTTGAAGTATCATCCTGGAAAAGATTCTAGATCAACACCCAAAGAGCTTCAACGTGTAATTGGAGTTGACTTCCATTGAATTCAATTACAATTCTCCTATTGGTCACTACATTCCATATGCCTTGAAGAGATTGGTCCCTTAGATTTCCTCTCATGTATTTGTCTTATCCTAATCGAGCCTTGTGTTCTATAAAAGGCCAAAAGATCCTTTTTTAATTTTAAGTTTAGAATTTGTGGATGTCGAAGGAGCATAAAATTTTAAGTTTTGTTATTTTTTCCTATTTTCTGAACCATTTCGGCATAAAAATTTGTATGCACATAGACATTAATTAATATTAGAGCTTGATAGATAGCTACCTACCTCAATATCTTTTGTAGTTGGTTTTGTTAGTTCAGCCGAACAAGACTATGTTGTGCCATTTAAGGGTGCATACAGAACCTACTCGGTGTCCATAAATGAAACCCCTCTCTTTAAAAGCTTGCACCATTGTATATGTAGCTTTGAAGCAATCTAGTGAAGTATAAAGTGGTTTTCTTTGTTTTAATTAATTCTTTGGGGCATCCATGGAGAATAACCAGGAGAAACTTTTAATTTTCAGTATTTTTTATACTTTATTTTAGAATAGATGTTTAAATATTTGAAAATGTTCCAAAATTTAAATGAATGGAATAAATTTTATTGAAAATATTTTGTTTTCCATAAAATTGTTGAATGCTTAATGCTAAATCTACTTAAGTGATAGCAAAGAATTTGTGATGTTCATGAAATGCTATGGAAAAGATTTTGGTTTCATGATGTTTGAACTCATTGTTTCAATTTAAAATTTACACTGAAAATATTCAAGGAATAACCATAGTCCCTTTGAGATTAACAACAATATCACATCAGTACCCGAGAGTGACCCTAGTGCAACCATGACCTAGTTATCAGAGACTTGGGATTGAACGAAAGCCAATATTTTTCCTATTAATACATAATTCCCCTTTAGGTTGTCATTGTTCCATATCTTTCAAGAAGGATAGGCTCTTTGCAGTCTTGTCTATGAAGAATTTATTCACCCTGTTTGCTACAAGTAAAATCGTCATCAACAAGATCCATCCTTGCATTTTTTTTAGTAAGCTTGCAACAAAGCTACATTGTATTAATATTATAAAAATTTACATATTTGATACAAAATCTATTCCTAAGCCTAGGTTTCAGTGTTTTCTTAATTCTTCTGATTTATTATGTGCTTCAAGAAAAATTCTAAATTAGTGTGTTACAACATTTTGGTATACATTTATATAGCTATATTTAACTCTTTCCCCTAATATTCATCCTCTTTTGTTAGAACCTAGTTAAAAAATGTATACATCCACTTGATATGAAAGACGGGCTTGAGGTTGGTCATCTTCCTCAAAAGGGAACATCGTTTACAACTTGAATGCAATGTTGTGTCAAAGTGGTTGTTATAAAGTTCACCAAGAAGTAGAGCCATAATATCTCACAATCTCTATCACATAGATAATGAATTTACTATTTGTGTGGTATCTTGTAGTCAAGCCTAGCCATGTCGAGAATATCCTCTAGGCCTTTGAGAAACTCATTTTATATCAACTCTTTTGCTAGACCAAACACCATTTCCTTTCATTTTCCTATATCCAACATATAGTCTACAAATTTTGAGTGGAATTCGTATTAACTCTGTAGATCTATCCTTTTCCATTAGATAGTTAGCTCCTAAAACCCACTTTATTGAAGTGAGCTCCAAATTTTACTATGTTTTAAAGACCATTTTTACCATATGGTCTGAAACCTCTCCCAAAAAATCCATTTGTCTATTTGAGCACACTAACCTCATAGGTGTGTCCATCACTTTCTTGCTACAATTGATAATTTGGTAGATTTGTGTGTCTTAGCCATGATCACTTTATTTAATAGACTCTCTACCCTTATTTTGCATGGGTTTCCACCTAGCCCATTTAAGAGGAAAGTATGGCATTGATTTTTCCAACCTTGTTTGTCTTTTTTTGGGATCATTCCTCTTAATTTTATGCAATAGTGGCCTTGGTATTTTGAAATCACTTGATCGATATTACTACATTGACACCCTTCATTATGGATGTTATCTCATGTCTTATTATTCCTTTGATAGGGGAATGTGCCAAGTTTTCCTTATGGGGAAATTATTAAGATGGAATGGCAATTAATTGCAATAATCAATCCTTAAGGTTCCATCAACTTCTAGGTTGACAAGCTTGTCATCCTCCACATTTACCTCCTTGTACACATGATTTACTATGAAGCTCTCAAAGGTTAGTAATTTTTCTAAAATATATTCTAAGAAAATTTTCACTTTTAAATTTTGAATTGATCTTATTTAGATGGAATTTATAATGATTGTTGAATCTTCTTCCACATCTAAGATCAAAATCCTATGGCCTTGGTAGAGCTCCAAGTTGTACAAAAATGCATGCATTTATGGATTTTTTAGTCCCTTCTTGAAGTAGGATGGATGCAATACATATTTTCCTCCCTTTCTAGTCTTGGATTATTCAACCAATTGTATGGAAACCAGGGTTTCCTCTCAATGCCTCATCAAAATTTAATTTTTACCAACCCTATTTAGGTGTTGATTATTTTACCTCTATTCTCGATTTAACCAAAGCCTCACCTCCCACCCCAATCACCAATGGTGGTTAGAGACCATGCTAGTATTTCAATATATCATTATCTCATAGCATCCATGATTTGGGATTTGGGCTCCTATTTTACATTCAACTATTTTCAAATTTCACTATCGTTGCTTCTAATTTATTGAAAAAGGATAGTAAGCTCAATTATTTCTCTTGGAATAGTCTCTTATTATG
>VDFB02000003.1:414535393-414630466 GCA_007258455.2 Sequoia sempervirens | reverse complement strand
GTACTTGATGTCAGGTTCTGTCATACTAGTAGCCGGTTCACTGGTGGAAGAGACTACAGGTTCAATGGCATTTAGATAGCAGGTGATCTCATAGTCATTGTGAAATGTCAAGAGTTGAGGCTCTTGGTAACATTGAGACCAATCAATAACGTTGGGGTGAACAAGGGGTAGGTTGATGACCGGTTCAAGATTAAGGATATAGGTGATGTCATCTATGGTGACTGTAGAATTGGAATCTGTCAAGTTTCCCTCTAAAGTGTCTAAATCAGAATTTATCCTAGCAAGCGAAGAATCATCTACTAATGTGACATGTGGGTTCCAATCTTCTAATCTAACACATGACTCGTCAGTTACATCAGGTTGAGAACTATAAGCATGGACAATATCCATATCCAAGTCAACTGTTGCATCTAAGAGTGAATCCCATTCAAACTCATGAGAGTCTATTTCTGAATTATTGTTGGAGCCTCGTGATGTAGAAGCCTCAAGATTTGGAAGAGGCTCCTCTCCTCTAGCAATTTGCTCAATCACAAAATTATCTGAATTATCACCATCCATTATAGCTGGGATGGAGACACTATCCATAGTCAATCTTGCATTCATACAGTCACTATCTATTGCAAATGAGATAGGAGGACTATCTTCCCAAAGGAGATTTGTTGAAGGTATCCAATCATCTGTTATGTCTTGTTGATTGGTCAGATCTGGTACATATTCTGTGTCATCTTTACTATCCCGCCTATCAGAAATGGGGATAGTGCATTTATTGTTGTTCATAAAGCCTAGGCCAACCGGTTTCTTAGACTTACATGCAAAAAAATCATGATTGACTGGTTCGGCTCTAGCATCTAACCTATGACTAAGAGGGCCATATCCTAGATAACCCATCTTCTTGACAAAAGTATATCCTCTCCCATAGTACTTAGGAGAGGGGGAGAAATTTTCATTGTGCTGGTATTTCTCCTCTTTGTATATCCAATCTCGAACAACTACTTCCTCTTTTTCATCTTGTATTGGTACTGAGGATTCAACAAACTTGTCAAATATTGTCATTGCTGAAGATGATGGTTTCATCTCCTGTGAAGGCTTTCCATATGTCCTAGGGGAAACAGGCATCTTTGCAAAAGAGTCAAGTTGATACCCCCCATGCCAAGGTCTACTGACTTAAATTTGTTTTGACAGTCTGCTAAAGTTGTTTCATAATCCTCTGCTACTCGGTTAAGAGGGACATGAACATTAGTTGAGATTGAGTTAATTGATAAGGTGTTATCCCCTGGTATGCAAATTTCTGTTCCATTGTAGGGGAACTTAACACACTGGTGGCAGGTAGATGACACTGCCTGCATATCATGAATCCATGGTCTACCCAGTAAAATGTTGTATGCAAGGGGTCCAATATCAACAATTTGGAACAAGATATTTTCAATCAAGGCCAATCCTCGACAGAAGGACAGCCTAACCTCTTAGAACTTCAGTCACCATCATATTCCTGTAGATCTTCTTTCTAGTGTCGATCACTTGCTCTCAATAGCCCAAAGTTTTTAACAAATTCAAAGTACAAATATTTAACCCAACACCCCCATCAATCAACACGCGCCTGACACGAGTTTTATGAATCATGACTTCAATGTGAAGGGCCAGATTGTGTGGATGGCTTAGGGATTTGTCATCATCTTCAGAGAAAGAAAGGTAATGTGGGCTAGTAATGTGATTCACCATGCCTTGGAATTGGTCTATATCAATGTTGTTGGGGACATTTGATGTGCGCAAAGCGTCCTCAAGGATCTGCTTATGCCTAGGGGACAACTCTAGAAGTTCTAAGATTGAGATATGTGCTGGAGTTTTCTGTAACTGATCTACAAGATTGTAGTTTGGTTTGAGAGCAAGTATGGATCTTATAGTGAGACATTCTTGGATGCCACTTTGTTTGATTTGTTGGATGGACCTCGAATCCAGGGCCCTCCGAGACACATAGCTTGACTCCCCTGCAACAAAGATTAAGGGCTTGGAAGATAACCTAGAATGAGGACCTCTCAGACTACAACAGTTATTGTCAAAAATAGGGGAGAGTCATAACCATGGTCCTTATACTCCTTACTCATTAACACTTTGGCTCCACAACTTCAAGCATGTTTATCACATTTTCCTGGCTGTATAGGTGAGTTGGATTGCGCCTTTCATCTCCAGATTTAGAGGTTTCCTCTTGTCTACTCAGGGCAAAGGTCTTTAAAAGCCCATGATCACATTGGCATTTAGGCCATCAACTGAAGCTTTCCACTTTCTATAAAATCTCGATCTATATGGTTTTATCAAATTTTCAACAAGATGGTCAGGCCATTATGAAATTTACGTAATGCCTTGGTTGTCATCCCCACCAATGTGGCTTATAGGATTTGGAATGTGAAATTTCTATGTGATCCCAGGATGCCAAGTTGTTAGCAATGAGAGTTTTAGGACATCCTCAGTATGTGTCACCCAATTGGTAACTGCCACTGCTCTTTGGCCTCCCCGACATCTTTGGTTTTACTTCTCTTGTTGTGAGACATTGCTTCATTGTTTGCAGAATAAATTAAGAACACTTTGATCTCTTGATTGGAAGAATCCACAACTCCATCATTGACAACTTGTTTGTTTTTGTTCCAATTATTGTTCTTCCCTTTATCCTTATTGTTGTGTTGACCATTATTGGTATTATTGTTATGTCTGGTCAAAATGCCTTGTTCTTTTAGAACATCCTCAATGCGGCATGCAGTTTCAATCATGGTATCAAAGGAAGTGAAGACTATCTTTTTTATCTCGTATCTCATTTCAGGCACCAAATTACTACCAAGTATGTCAATCTTTTCATCCTCATGGATTGTCCTAGGATACCGAGAGCATTGTCTCCACCTTTGCAAGAGGTAACAAAGGTCTCCTCATTTTGTTTCTGCTGCATAGGTCCAACATAGTACTGTGTCTTGATGTGATTATATGGCAAGTTGAATGAATCTATGAACAAGTTCTCTAAAAGTCTTGACAGGAGGAGTGATATTGGTAAACCATTCCATTGCTTGTCCTTTAAGACTCCTAGGGAACAACCTCATCAAATAGGAGTCATCCCGATGGAATTCAAAGCTCATAGTATAGAACTGACGCACATGGTCGTGTGGATCACCACTGCCATCATATTTATCGTATTGTGGGAATTCCACCCTCTTTGGAAAATCTTTCATACTCACACTCTTGTCGAATGGATTAGGACAAATTGATTCTAGTGAGAATGAGCTCTTAGGTTGCATCATTTTCTCCATCATTTGCTTCATTTGGTGGATTTCTTCCTCTTGAGAGGGATTTTGCTTTAGTATTTTGTTGTCCACATCAAAACTATAAGGGACTCTGGCACCCTTGTTGATTAGACTTTCCAAGAACTTATCTTTGTTTTGTTCCAAATACCTCTCCACATACTGTTGGAAGATAGGCTCTTGTTGTATTCGCATGAAGTCTTGAGTATCAAAATCATAATGTGAGCTACCACCTCCATGTTGGGAACCAGGATGTACATGTTGGGAGTGTGGTCTTGAATTTCTGGGAGGAGTTTTCCTCCTATAGTGAGCATACTGAGAGGCCCTTCTTCCTCTAGGACTAGGAGATCTAGAAGGGGTCCTTGACCGCCTTCTACTTCTTGGTGTTCTGGAAGGGGTGGAGGGAGGAGAATTATGTCCACTGTTAGCACCCCTTGTATTGTATTGTTTGTTTAATCGGTGGGCTAACTGCCTATCTTGCTCCTCTTGAGCGAGTTTCCTTTGTATTTCCAATAAAGCTTGGCTCTCTTCCTCAAGTTGTCTAAAATTTTCTTGCTTTGCAGCTTGTTCATCTAGAAAGGCTTTCTTTTCGCGTTCAATTCTTCTAAGCCTGTCACTTGTGAACCTTGAGGTATGTTGAAGTGGTGAGCTTGGTCTAGATTGTTTGAACAAGTCATTGGTATACGTTGTATTGACATGAGCATCACGAGGTTCATTGTCTTGGTCTTCATATTGTGACCATTTTTCTTGTTGAGCTCGTCTCTTATACCTTTCATCCCGTTGATGGGCATCAAATATCTTGTATTAATGAGGGGTGAACCAGGTTGATCATCATGAGAAGAATTTCCAAATATCATGTTGTTTCTGTGTTGTTCATAGATATCATCAAGATTTTGATCCATGGCTTCCCTCTCCCGCCGAGTGACAGTATAACTCATATCCATACCTGAGTGGGAAGGTGTTGAGGGGGTACTCAAGTCACTAAAATGGCTCTTTGGGTCAAAATAGGTTTCAGATTGACTCCTAGGTGACTGGTCAAATATTGGTTCCTTTTCCTTTCTCTTTTGACGAGTCTAAACTAGGGGTAGTTGGTTAAAGACTATCTGAGGTCCCTTTCCTTGGCTCACTTGATATCTTGTTGTGACTGACATGAAAGGGAAAGTTCAAGTAAACAAACAATTCTAAGAAATGTCAATACCAGACTAGGATAGTGAAAGTTTTCTCTTGTCCGAGAGAGATGGTGAAATAGAACTGTTGCAAATAGGTGCAACCAACACTGCCACAGAGGTGCTCAATTCTTGGGTGAACACCCTAGCACATATGGATCAGGAGGATGACTTACACAAAGTGTAGTGAGTTTGAATTGTATGAAAATGGGTGGACAAGGAGACTACCAGCACTCTCCAAGTGTGTTATCAAAGAGTCTAAAAATTTATCTATTTGACAGGAACAATTCCTAATTTGCCAATCTCAAGCAAAATCGCTTATGAGATCAAGGATCACTAATTCAAAAGGTCAAGGACACATAAACCCTAAATACAGAACAAGTCTCTAAAACTGGGACAAGTCACCTAATCGAAGAACTTAGTATTTCAGTTTGTTTGTTTGTTTGCAAAGATTAAGCAAGTATATCCACATATTTTGATCAAGCACATAGGTTTCAATCAGATAAGTTGTGATACAAAAAGTAGTCAATAATAGATCTATCAAGGACAAAGCAATTTGATAGTATCGGGGGAGTCTTGTTTGAAGATGTTTGGACAATGTTTAAGACTCAAAAATAAACACATAGCTATCCCTACCAAAGAAAATGGTGAGAAGTCAAAACCTTTGCCCCATTGCTTATGCGCATACGTGCACCTCACATAGCCGTGTCACCCCCTAGAGGGCGCCCGTGTTTTTGGTGCCTTGGCACCTCCCGCCCTCGCAGCCAGCCCCAACCGCCCAGACAAACGTGTAGATCAACATACGAGATTCTTCCCTCCTTGTGCAAGATTATGACTCCTTTCAGAGGTGAACCGGGTAGGCAACTAACTAAGAGGTTTTTACTTGGCTTCCATTCACAATAACCTTCGGTGCCTCTGATACAGAGCTTGGGCCTCGCAGCCACACCAACACCTGAAAATCACACACCCCCACAAGCAAGGCTTGGAGCGGCACCGCTCAGTGCAATAAACAGAGCTTTTCCATGATGATCGTCCAAGTCATGGAAAAGAATTTACTATGGTCTTGGAGTCTTTAGACTCAACAAGATGTTCTTTATTATAGTGAGGTGGAATCACCGGCGATAGGTGTGTACTCACTTGGGTCGTTCCCGGAGGTTCAACTTCCAGCAGGCCCTCTAAAGGTGACACTGGACATGGCTCGGATTTAGGTTTCTGATTTTCTGATTCTCCCAAAAGGAGAAGAGCATACTTCTCTAGCCCGTCTCTTTACCCAAACATGCTAAACAACCTTAATCACCGAGCTAGTTTCACTTCACCAAATCCACACGCTTTTGGGTTTCTGATTCTCTCAATGAGAGAAGAGCATAATCCCCTAACGAGTGAAAGTGCTAAAGATTCACTACCTTGCTCCGCTCCCTAAGAGTTCATCATATTAGTAAGATCATCAGGAGCCTGGATTTGTCCATGGTCATCACCTCCATGTAACAAAGAGCCAAATTCCCTACTCACTATCGAAACTCCTAAGAATTTTAACGAAGCCCTAATTAGACTATGTGAATTGAAAAGCAGGAAAACAAACACAATGTTTTTTTAAATAAGATCTTTGACAAGCGTAAGTGTTTATTTTCAAGTCTTTGTCATGCGTCCTGCAATCAAACTGTTAGTGTGTTTCAAGTTCTCTGACTGGCATCCTGCAGAAACTGTTATGCTATGAAAAAAGAATTTAGAAGAACCAGAATTAAAAAAATCTAATTTAATCTAGTCAAAATTTAATTTAAAAGGAATTAGTTAACAAAACTAAAATTAAACTAAATTAATCTAATACTAAACTAAAAATTTAAAACAAAACTAATCTAAATTAATAAAATTAAAAATCTAATCTAAATTAAAAAAAATCTAATTTAAAAAAAATCTAAATTAAAAAACTAAACCAAACTAACTAAAACTAAACTAAATTATAATTAAAAACTAATCTAAATTAAAAACTAAAAATTAAAAACTAAATTAAAAACATGCATAAAAATATTCAAATTTGATTTCTGAAAAATCTGTTTATAATGAGTAGATAAAAACTGAAATATTCCGAGCCAAATTTTTTCATTTTTTCAATTTCAAATTACAAACAGTGTACTCGTTAAGGTTAGAGGAGAAAACCAAAACGTGCAAGAAAGCAACTCTAACCAGAATGGCGCCGATGATGGCGAGCATATGGCTAGAGGATCCTCTACTCTAAATGCTAAAAGGGAACTCGACGTCAAGTGAACTCTGATGGGCACAGGATGGCAGGATCTTGGCTCTGATACCACTAAAATATTCCAAGCCAAATTTTTTCGTTTTTCAATTAACAGATTACAACATTACAAGCAAGTGCACCCGTTAAGGTTAGATGGATAAACCAAAACGTGCAAGAAAGCAACTCTAACCAGAATGGCACCGATGATGGCGAGCATTGGTCAGAGGATCTTCTACCCTAAAGACAGAAAGGAACTCAACGTCAAGTATGTGCTACCCAATCCAATGCGGAGTGAGGGGCGACCATATGACGAAGTGATTACAGAAAGCAAAGCTTGAAATGAAATGCTGAATACTGGAAATACTCGACACCTAGAATGTGCTTGTTGACCCAAGATGGGAAAGTAGCTACCATAGGGCGGAGATCTATCTATTACAAACTTTAAATGAAAATGAGAACACAACCAGATTTGAGCAATAATGAAATAACTGCCAGTACTACTGTCAGTTTTACAAATAAGGAGCTTTCGCCTGCCAGTATCCTATGAAATTAAAGGATCAGCATTACATCATATGGAACCACCTTTATTTTGAAATAGTAATATCAAAACCAAATGCCTTCAAAGATCAAGATACAGTTTTCTGATTTCTGTTACAAATCTGCTCATTAAATGCATAAACCAGCAGTCTAAGGAATTACTAAAATGCTCATATCTTCCACGTATGACCTCCGATCGACTAGAAAACAAATGCACTAAGCCTTAACCAAGGAGACGCCTAAGATGAGACACTGAAAACAGATCTAAAACCCACACATGAATTATGCACAATTCCCAATGTCATTAAATGGTACGGCCCAACTAAAGAATTCAACTTGGCATTAAAAATTAAATACACAACATTAAAATCTGCAAATGGGAGAATATGGACGCCTAGTTCTAACACAGACAATGGAATGATACCCAGAACTATATTTTTGTCTTTTTTGGAGTTATGATTAAAACATGAAATCTGCTGTCATAAAATGATGCTAAAATGCTGAAACACTAATATGCTAAACATATTTATCAATGCAATAAGCTAAACACAATGCACGAGCTAGATGCAACTCACAATATGATAAATCACCACTAGATGTTGTCTTGCAAACACGAAGTGATGCCCAAGCTAGGAGGCCTTCATTCCTTGAAGCAGTCCCAGAGCCAATTCGGCAGCATAATAGTATAGTCATCCAAAGATAAAGAAATGATGCACAAAGCCTTCCTTTTATAACTTTCGGTTGACTTCTTGAAACCCTAAATCCTCATCACTGTCAAAACCCTAACTCTTTCTTCAAGATGGCACCCTTTTCCCTTTTAGCTCAATATTCATATTTTAATTAATTCATCACTTTGATTAATGCACCCAAATTAACTTGCAATGACTTTGGGTAATTCATCAAATATTAAATATATCCTTAAATGAGGGTGCCACCCTTTGAGCCCACCTTTTAAAATGACATTAAGTCATTCGACTAGGCCAAGGTGATAAAATAACATTTAAATTATAATGTTATTTTTTTAAGTGAAATGAGCTCAACTTCCCAAAACTGCATTTTGAAACCCGAAACTGAATACGCCACTTGAGTCAACTGAAGGGGAAGGTCAACTGCCTGAGACCATCCTGTTTACTGCCAAAAATAGAATTTACTAAAAATAGTAAATTCCAGAGAATGCTCTGAATGCCGAGATGAACATACCCTTGCGAAGCTCTCTAAAAACCCAGAAAGAATCCACCATTGAATCCATCATCTCTGAGCAATGACCTCCTCAAAAAATAGGAAACCCTAATTTATCTTCCGACTAGCCTTCAGGTTCCCAAAGAAAAGGCCAATGGTCATTGGAAAGATTAGGTTTGAGAAGGGGACATTACAATCCGCCCTTCCCAAAATTGCTTGTCCTCAAGCAATACCACCACAACTCCAAAAATTTGAAAACTAATCCATACACAACAAGTATGATCCCTGGTTCCCAAATGCATCTCAGGAAAAACCCACCATGCCTATGCTGCACCACTCTGATCACATTAATGAAAATATCATGCCAATGCTGCACTGACTCCCCTTGTAACTCCAAAGTGTTATCATCTATGATACTCAAACTGAAAGATCTTAAAGGAGGGAAATCAAAATCATGCAACATCTCATGTCCACGATCCCCCAAATTAATAGTATCAACCGTACTACTGTCAATCACCATTCTAAGCAATAGGAGAGATAGTCTACTCAAATCAAAATCGAACTCCTCCACATACCTCCACATGGTAACAAACGGGACCATGACTACAAGTGTGACCTCTACAAATCTTCTTGCAAAGAGGAAGGCAATCCTTTGCATGAGCTCAACAAATTCAAACTCAGGACCCCACATGAATTCCCTATGCCTCAACTGAATTATCACGGCACAACTAAGAAGTCTGAAGAATTTTTTCACAATTCCAACCCCAAGAGTCTCAAAATATAGATTCAAAACATGGGGTAACCCATGGTCATGAACCAATAATGAAAATAAACCATCAGAGTTTTCATCACAAACCTCCAAAGTGGCTGAAAAACCCACTAAAGCCATCTCCATCAGGAAACTACCACTTCTTTGATCAGGAGTGATGTACCAACTCTCCTGAATGAAAGTAACTCCATAAGTAAGGTGGCTGGTCTGCCCCCAACCAGAAAACTCGTGTCTCAAATTCTGCCCTTATCTGAGCTAAAAGTCACTTCCAAGAACTACCGATCGTTGATCTTTCCAACCCATATTCAAAATTTCTCTCCAATCCATTTGTTGACGAACAAACGAAACCATCAAGTACCTGGAAATGAAGGGAACAACATCAATAAGTATGGAAATTTGTTCCTTACCCCTCCAATAATATTTTTCATAAGTAATAAACTCTGACAACCCAAGTTGAGAATCCCAAGCATGGATACCCAACGGGAAGTGATTTTCAACACACTGCAAAGAAATCTCTACACATTCCCAAGTGCTAGTGAGAACCACATGCCTTCTCACGAAACTGATGCCCCATCTAGTAAATCCTTGAAGCTTAACCATGAAAGCTTCCACCTTAAGGAAGTATGAAACATAGAGTGGCTTCAAATTCAACTCCCAAAACTGATCAATATGATTCCAAACATCATTCCACCCAAGGGATGGATTGTCAAGAGTGCACCCACCAAAGTCTAGTTCATCTTTTTCCCATTCCTCCTGAGTATTAGGTCTGAAATCTTCACTCGTTGCTGCTGTAATGAAGTTACCAATAGCTACCAAGACTTGTCTCATCAACACCTTGATGTCATAGATGTTGCAATTTCCTTGCTTCGTCACCTCCCATGTAGAACCTTCATCCTCAAACCCACTTATGCATTCATGACTAATCAACAAACGTGGCACATCCACATGGAGTGAGATCAAAGCATCCAAGCACTGGAAACCATACTCAGTCTCATTCTTTGTTTCATCTTCCATCAAATAGAGAGGATTGCCATAATCTCCTTCATCACCTTCTTCAAAGAGAGGATTGTCAAAAATTGAAAAGTTATTCCATCCATCTTGCTGATCTAAATCTGCACTTGTAACTTCAGTCCTTCTTGTGAAACCTTCAAGGTCAAACTCTTCTCGAAGACTATCAAGCTCACAAAATACTTGCTTGATTTCTTCGGCTTTATGTGCATTCTCTTGCTTTGTGAAAATTTTGAAATCAGCAAACTGATTTTCTATTTCCATTAATGCCATTTGAGTTTCTTCTAGCGTAGCTCTTGTTGATCCAAGCTCCAGAGAAAGTTCATCAATCTTTCTCACTCTATCTTGAGAAGCACAAATGGTCTTCTTTGCAACTTCAATGGCATAATCACGATCTTCAACCAAGTGTATGTACTCGGACTTCAAGGTTACCAAAGAGTTTCTGATAAGTTGCAGATTGGGAAGAGCAACTTCATCTTTCACTCCTCTTTGTCTCTCTTCAAGCTGAGCCTTCCAGTACAATTCCTCAACCAAGCCATGTGTGTGATCAAACAAGGATAAAGCTTGCACTTCCTTGTCAATGGACACCTTGAATTGTTTGTCCCAATCATGAGAATTCAAAGATGATGAACTGCTGATAGGCTGCAACTGAAAATCAGAACCTTGTCCCTTGTCTTTGCTGCCTTCATTGCTGCTCCAACATTCATGAACTTCGCCATTGACTAGTGGAGAGTGCTCATTGTCAAAGAAAGCATCATACTTCACAGATTCTTTGACCCCAAGTTTGCAATCAGCTTCAAGCATTGGAAAACCATATTTGTGTTTAGTAACACCTTCAAACTCTACATCATCAAGAGCCACTTGGTCTTCTTGTTCAAACTCTACATCATCATAATGAAAATTGGCTCAGAATATTAAAAATTAAACACGGTGGGCACCAAAATGTATAACTGAAAGTATGTTATACTTCTGTGAATTCTTGCATGCAAGGATACTCAATAATGAGTCCTTGCAAATCAATTCACAGCTCTCTATCTGAGAAGAGCAGGGATTGATATTGTGGCCCTCAGATTAACCCTGTTACCCCTGCAAATACAATCTCAGAATGAGAGATTCAAAGAGGAGAAGCAAGAATGCCAATCTCCATGAATCCTTCTTGCAATGCAACAATGAAAACTAATCTAAATAGCTGTAAAATGCAATAAACCAAACTAATTTATTGCAATGAAAATTAATCTACATGCAATGCCATAAATGAATTATTTTGCAAATTAATCTACTATGAAGATTAAGCTAAAATGTGATATTAAACTATATGCTCTAAAAATAAGATGCTTATATAATCAAACTAATATAATTTCAAATGATGATAAAATTCAAATTTGCAGCATAAGTCTGATGTAAAAATTCGTGATTCTTTCTTTTTTGAAATGAGAATGAGAGGGCTCATTTTATAGGCAAAAGTAGAATTGAAGGCAAATTCAGAAACAATGTGGGATAAATAGAAAAATAGAAACAAATCTTGATTGGAATTCTTTTTTTAGTTTATTTCCCTTTTAACTGATTTGTTTCCTTTTTTTCATCACAGGATATTCTTGAGAGGATATTTCATTTATTTTATTTTATTTAAGATGATATTATCTCTTTTAATAAAATAAAATAAGATTATGTAATTTAGAAATGAATATTAATAAAATAAAATAAAATTATTTAATTAAAAATAGATTTAATTAAATAGCATCATTTTATTTAAGTAATATTAACTTCAATTAAATAACATTATTTTATTTATTAAAAGGGATTTATTTATTTTGATTAAATAAAATTAATGAAGCATTCAAACCTTAGGGAAAATTGAAACATTTGAAGTAGTTATGAATTGATTAAGAAGTTTGATTTGAAAATGTGACAATCATTGATTCAGAAAGTTGATGTTGACAAATTAAATAAATGGGGCCCAAAGTCTAGGTGACCATTTTAGGTTGCATACATAGCCCACCTATTATACCCCGGATTGGTGATGAACACCTTTCCTTCTAGGAGCTGGAGAAGTAGGAATTTGGTGGCATTGCCTCTCCATGGCTCATTAACGCCTTCGGTGCTACCACCACTCCTGAATTTTGGGCAAATGACCTCCCAAGAATCAAGCATTCTTACTTAAGGGGATCATGAGTGATATCTCTGTGGCATGATACTGTACCCTACACTAATACCAAGCAACGGCCACAAATAGGTTGGTCTCTACAACAAAGGGTATTTAATTCGAGCATTCCGTTCGTGGGGTGTGATCCATACGGTGCGAGTCCCCTTTTGGATCCATCTTGTCGGAACTGACTGCGATTCTTGGGGTTTCAAGAACCCACTTCCCTTTATATACCGAACGGAAGTCCTCTGTTCGGTGCTACCGGCCTAAGTCATCTGGTGTGTAATTTTTCCCACCGTAATGTGCCCAAGTTCTAGAGTTGGTAACCATTTCTCTTACATTCCAGGGATCTATGGATGCTAAGTGAGAGATGGTTTCAATATACCAAGCCGTAAGGGTAAACTGCATTCTGTGCTTTCACACCAAACACAGTAGACACTTGTTAATTTTAACCAAACGAAAGATTTGCTACTCTACCAAACAATTATTTCAAAATTTAACTAGGGTCTTCGACAAGCGTCCTGCAGAAGATATCATTAGTAATTTTCAATATTGTCTTCGTCAATCATCCTGCAAAAGCTTGTTAACTCCAAATGGCCACACGCTGAAAATCAAATATCAATAACACGAAAATCAATTGAAAATCCCAAAATTTTGAAAGTAGAAATAAAATTTTACCAGTCAATTGCGTTGCTTCGTTACCAGTCAGATGTGTGGTTTCTTTTTTAGTTGCGGCTCGAGAAATCAGTTGCAGTTTAGGAATTGTCAGATGCGTCGTTTCTCTATTAGATGCGGTTCATAAAGTCAATTGCGGTGCAGAAACTTCTCATGCGTCGTTCCGTACGAAAAATCTGCAAAAACCAAAATTAAAAGATCTACGGATTCATGAAGATGGTGTCTTCACGTCGGGTTCACCAAATGTAATGCTAAAAATAAAAGCTTTGCACAATAGACACACAAAGAAGATCGTTAGAAGCACACATGCAATGAAATACTAAAATCTAAAATGCAAATTCATTTGTTAAGCAACAAAGAACATGGGAAAGTAAAAACGTAATTAAAAACTAGAACAATCTCACCAATCTTCAAACGTATTTCCATGATTCATCTCGATTGCCCTTCTCCATTTTGCTTGTGTAGTTTAATTGCCCTCAGATTTTCAAGTTCGTGCAAGTATAGCCTAAGATAATGACTAGAAAAATATCGAAGATTCAAGACAAAGGTGCTCTCAAAAGTCATAAGATTTCACGAGAGAGATTGGAATGAAGAATGACAAATCAATTTATAGAAAATTGATTATTCAAACGACAGGTCAAGATTGAAAGATTAACGGACGGTTGAGATTGACAGATTAGTCATTCATTCTAATAACTAATAGTAATGACATGAGTGATTCAAATTAGAAATAGAAATAAAGATTAAATAAATGATTTAATCTTCAGTTCGACATTCGAAAACATAAGAAATATCTTTGCATGACAAAGATGAAGATTGATTATAATGACTCACTTTTCGAACACACGCACAACATTTAATTAATTAAATAATAATATTTAATTAATATGCATGTGCACGCAAATGAGTTAGAACTAGATGATTGCATGATTTGACGAAGAGATTACTTGAAGACGCCACTCAGACATCAAATGAAGAGTTAACTGAATGATTAACATGGATGTCGAGTCGAGTAAAAGTGAATACTTAGATAACTCACATAATTATCTAAAATATAGAAGAATGTGTTAAAATAGAATTAATGAATTAAATAATTCATTTAATTCAAGATTCAATATTCGAAGAATAATTAAATAAATAAGATTTATTTAATTAAATGATGAAGGGATTTTAAATGAATAATTAAATAAATAATGAATTTATCTAATTATAGTTGAAATATGATAAAGAATAAATTAAGTAAGAATTTATTTAATTCGACAAGAAGGATAAGGTTAATTAGTAAGATAATTAAATAAAAAGCGTTCATTTAATTAATTAGAGAGAATAAAGAAAAGTGTGAATTAATTAAATAATTAAGATTATTCAATTAATAGAAGAAATAAAAGAAGATGAATTAATTAAATAATTAAGATTATTTAATTAATAGAAGAATTAATGTTAAGACGAATAATTAAATAATTGACATTATTTAATCATGACCATGAAGAATACGAATTATGAAGAATATGGAAGTCGCAGGCCTAAACCAGATTTCTGTGTCTACACATGGCTCGACTAGAAATCAAGTTGTGTTATGCTAGGTTTCCATGTTAAAAAGGTGCTCAAGGTCATGAATCAACGATCTGCATTATACCAAATCCATGGATTGTTTTCAATTCATACCTAAGGGAACACATAAAATTTAATGTCATGGGGACCATTTAACATTAGAGGGGATGCAAATCACCTCAAGGGGTTTACAAAGTTTAACATCACAGACGATGACTATCACCTCATTAGGTGCACAAATTTTAAGTTCATGGGGGACTAACAATCAAATGACCATAGCTCAGGGGGTGTTATAAATAACACCACCACAAAAGGGTGCTAATAAGTAAATTACGATATGTCAAAGGATACTAATCAATACATAGGAGGTCACACTTTATGGAGTATCAGACAACCACTAAAAGAAGAATAATCATGGAATGAATGGTCACACCTTAGGGAGTACCAAGTGTAGTACTACCAAAAAGGGGATATAACATTTCATAAAAATTCACACCTTTTAGGGAGTATTACGTATGCCTAATACCACTGTAAAGGAGACACTAACATAAATTTAGGAGACCATTCTTCAGTGAACATCCATGTGATATTACTACTAAATGCAACATAGTGTGAGAAACAAGACCATACCTTTAGAGGATGTGTAATATCACAACCAAAAAGGGGCCATTTTATTTGATAATTTTAATATGCGGGGTAGTATGCCCTCCCTTAAAATTTTAGTGTAAATGATACACTAATATTTTAAGGAGATAATGAAGAGATAAAGGATCCTCTATTTAAAGGAATACACCTTATATGTAAGGCTAACTAATATAGTCCCCCAAGTGTAAGGAAAAAAGTGAGCCTATATGGACTGTATTGCATTACTCCTTAATCATAGAATATGATTTCACAAAAACATCTTGTTCCCCTATGATTGGTAATGAGTTTCTAATGATACTAGAACTACCACATAGCAAGGAGAAAAGCAATAGCTATTTAGTCTATCATCTTAACAAATTCATCTTTACAAGGATTTAGGTAACTATCTAATATGTTATTTAAAGTATGTCATTCATCAGTAGTATGACCAAATAATCTTTGATACATAAAAAAGGATGCATTTTATTCTTGTGTTGAGTGTCTCTTATTTCTTGCATAGGAGATATTTTAATGAAATCCAATTGTAAGAGTGTTTGTAAGGTATGCTCAGTTTCATACAAAGGATGTGGAGTGGCTTATAGGCCTTTTCTAATGGGTCTTTGAGGTTTATATGGGTTGGAGGATGGAGTATTTTTTTTATGTAAAGGTGGAGGACCTTGATGTCCTATTCCTTTTGTATCTTTAGATGGTATTTGTTCAAAGAGGGTCTAAATTTCATGCTCATTCTTTATATCACATCCATGTTTAACAAGAATTTTGAATCCTTGCACATATCATCTTTTAAAACTAATGGGTGTATTACTCGCTTTATTTTCATAGGATAGAGGATCACTTGGTGGGATGAGCTCTTCTTGGTTGCCATTAATAAGGAGTTTCATGTGTAATGGTTAGGGTATGAATTATAAATCACTTTCTTTATATGAGGTGGAAAACATGTCAAGTGGAGTTATGGTAGGTGTTGATGATTGTTGATATGGATGAGTAGGCCATGCTAGTGAATGATAAAGGATAATGTTGTATTTAAGATTAGGTATTATATTGTTTAAGAGTTCATCCATGATTGCTTCCTCTTGCCTCAAGATATCCTCATTAGGAAAATATGCATTTGGAGTTGAAGGATCAAAGTTCTTGTCATGTGAAGGAGAGTCATTGCCAAACACATAGCATGAAACATACACCAAAGATTTCAAAGAGGACAATATTTTACTAAAGAATTCAAATATTATGAAAATTTTATGCTTAACAAATATATGCACTAAGATACAGACTATTAGAGTACAATGAGTGAAAAATTGAAAGAAAATCTAGATAGAGGACCGTGAGAGTTCATTGTCACAAAAATCTGAGAAAAATAGCTTGGTTAGGGGCATAGTGCACCCTAGACTAGAAAGGTATTTTTTTTAATGAAAATTTTGGATGTGTTCTATATTATTTAAGTACCCTATTATGTGACTATTTAGGTCTAAAAATAAATAATTTTTTAAAATTTAATGGAATTATGATTTAATTATGCAAGTCATTCTCACAATCTTGAATTAATGAATGCACTTGTTAGGATAGGTGACATTATAATTGCTATCCTAAGTTGATATTATGTGTCTCCATGTTCTTTGGAAAGTGTCCTAGAGGACATGAGAGTAAAATTATTTGTTATTTATTTTCCTATGATAAATTGTAATTGAGTTAATAGAGGCGGACACACTGCAATGATAGTTACAAAGCATCATGAGTGAATATTCCTTTTGGGCGTCCAATTTATGGGTGGGGACCACCCAAAAATGCATGTTCTTGCATGTTATTTTCATGTTATCTTAGGTTGGGCACCCAAACTTGCATGTTCTGGACTTGAGCCATTAGAGCCATCAAAGAGTTATCGAGCACTCCATATTGACAAATTTTGACTGGCTATGGGTTAGGTTCCCATGTGAAGGCCATGTGATCATTTAATGTTTTTAACCATGTTTCTAGGCTATCCACTAAGGGAGGCATGGGTTTTTTGAGGTCATTTTACTTGTTGTTTTGGGATACCATATGTGGTATTCTCTCCCACAAACTTTGATATATTAAAGCATTGAGATGGTGGTTTCATAAGTTTGCTTGTAGGTTGTCAGAGTAATGACATGCTGCTAAGATTCAGAGAGGAGTGTTGTATTTCATTTGAAGATTAATACAATTATTACATCTCTTTGGGTGTGGATTTTTTCTTGTCAGGGTTTCTCCACGTATATCTTGTGTCACTTGTGATCTCAACTTGTGGTATTGTTATTTTGCTTTCATTGTTGGAAATGTTAATCACATACATAATATTAGTAATCTTGAATACATAATTTCAGATATGTAACCACTTTATTAAGTTCATATTTCTGCAAGTTTCACATTGAATTTCCAACATTTGGTATCAGAGTTGCTAATGGTTATGTTGAGAGAGGGACACCTTTCTCTTAAGTGTTGAAGGTTTTTCATTATAGTGAGAGCTTTTTCTTTGTGGGTTTTGCATATTTGTGAAGAATATTGTAAAGCATGGCTTCTACGACCCGTCTAGATATTGATAAATTCAATGGAACTGGTTATGAGATGTGAAAGTTGAAGATGGAGGATCTCCTTGAAGAGAGAGATCAATGGTTGGAAGTTTCAAATGAAAAGAAACCATCTAGTGTGTTTGATGAAGATTGAAAGAAAATGGACAAGAAATCATGAGGAACCATTCAATTGTGTCTTGTAGATTTTTTCATCTTGAATATTTGAAAATAATCTACGACATACAAGTTATGGAAGAGGATAGGTGATCTTTACCAAACTAAAATTCTAATTCATAAATTGTATATCAAAAGAAATTTATATTCTTTGAAAATGAAGGATGGTGATTCTGTTGTAGAACATTTAAATGCTCTTAATATGGTTATAAGTCAACTTGCATCTATAGATGTTAAGATAGAAGAAGAAGATAAATGCATATTATTTCTTTGTTATTTACCTACATCTTGGGAAAATATAATTGTAGCCATAAGTGGTGGTGGTGCAAAGCCAAAGATGGACAATATCATTGCTACACTTCTTTAAGAAGAAATTACATGCATGCAAACTCCCAAGATTCCTTGCATGTACGAGGAAGGTCCAACAAAAGAGAAGGGAATAAAAAGAGAAAAAAGTATAAAGGATGTTCTAAAACCTTCTAGAAGAGCATAATAAAGTGTTGGATTTATGGAAAGAGAGGGAATGTGAAAAGGAGTGCAAAAACAATAAAAATAGATCAGATGCCTCCACATAAAAGTCCTCAGAAGATGATGATTCTAATGCTTTGTTTATTTCAGCTCACACTATTCGTAATGATGCTTGGATTATTGATTTAGGTTTCTCATTGATGAATAGATAGAAGGATTCAAAAAAAAATCTCACAAACCTTCAACAATAATTCAAAGCATTCTTTGTATGACACATGCTATTAGACATTCTATATCACATTGAAAACATAACTATGGCAACCCGCAATTTAGTGCAACAAATAGTCATTAATAACTTCCAAAAAACAAATAATGAAGCAAATACCTCTAGTGAGATTGAAGAAAACATATTTATAGACCTTTCCTCCAATTTTTATGAAGATCCAATAGTGGAAAAAAAAGTTATTTCATTTTTCCCAAAATTGCAAACCCTAGGTAGGGTTCAGACCCGCCCTCACAAAAATGGTCATAACTTATTCAAATATTAATTAAATTTGATGAAACTTGAAGAAAATGAAAGTAGATTCACATTGAAACAATATCCAATTTGTTTTAGATCCAAAATATAGACTTTACAATCCATACCATCACATTTTTTAGACTGTAAATTCTGCACAATATTGTTAGAATAGGAAGTCTCACCAAAATAGTCATACCTCCCACAAAACTCAATAAAATTCAATGAGACAAAAATAATTGGAAACTAGAAATAGAGAAATTTCCATCCATATATGATACTCTATTATTTGAGTCCATACCATTCCGTACAATGCACAACTTCAGCCTGGAAATAATGTAAAAAATTAGAAAATGCACACAAAATTTGAGGTTGCCATTATCTCCAACTTCAAAAAAATGTCTCCAACCCCCAATTCGAGTTTTGGAGGGTGTATTTATAAATTTCCAACCAAAACCAGCTATTTTCAACCACCTTTTGATTAGTTTATTGACAAAACACCTTAATGACACTTTTTGACAAGTTGCTTGACAACTTTCTTGAGCAACTTTTAAAAATTTTATAATATGGAGCAACTTTAAACATTATTTAACAAATGACTTAAAATATGACTTCCTAAGACTCAAACACCTCTAAAATGGTTTGATAAACCTTATTATAAGACCCAATGCACAAAATAGAGAAACTATTTACAAATGGCCACATAGAGGCAAGAAATCAAATAGGTGCTCCTGCACCACTCCTACCATATGACTCCTCACAAGGAGTGGTTTACTTCATATTCAGCTTATGATGGGGGAGAATTTTTCCTTGGTGATAACAACACAAAGAATATTGTTGGTAAGGGAAAGGTAAAGTTGTGTTTCAGTGATGGAAGGGTTAAAACCCTTGATGATGTTTTACATATTCTAGGATTTGCAAGAAATTTACTTTGAATATCCAAATTGAATGATTTTGGAATGCATGTGACATTTGAAAATTTTGGTTAAAGGTTGGTAAGAGGGAGTTTGGTGAATTCTAAAGGATCTCAAATAGGGACATTTTTTAGGCTTACTACCTCCACTTTTTATAACTCCACCAATGTAATTGGCATTGAAAATGCATGTATGTTGTGGTACCATAGATTGGGTCATATAATTGAAAAGAGTCTTAAGACCATTATGAATAAAAAGTTGGTTGAAGTTTTTTTGTATTATTCTATTGGAAAAAATGAATTTTGTGAGAATTATGTGTTTGGTAAATAGAATAGTGTTGGAAGAATGAAGAAGGTGACCTCCGAGTTTGTTGTCATTGATGCCAACACTGATTGGTAATTGGCTAAGAAAACTACGTATCTATACTGATCTAGTACTTTGATCTAGAAATCCTCTTAGTAAAAGATAATTCTATGAGTTTTTGATATGTTGCTCAAGAGTGTTAGTTACAACTATAAATGAGCTTTCAACAATTTTGGTTGATTCGACTGAGTTATCCAAATAATAGAAGTTTGGCATTCTATTGGCCAACAGGGTTATGAACTACTTATCTTATAAATATTAAAAGTGTTCCTTATTAGTTTTGGTTTGACCTAATTTGTGTTTATTATGATTTGTCTTGCACGTCAAAAATTACTTTTGAATTAAGTCAACAAGTCATTTTGAATTATGCATGTTCACACTCAATTAGGCCAGCCTAATTGATGTATAAAGATGTATCCATATATATATGTGTGTGTGCGTGGTGAAGAATATGAGATATGAAGATGAATATAGATGAAATGGTGTACATTGATGTGACAAGTGTTGTAGTGCAAACATTTTGACAATTGTTGTATGCCCATGATCGAAGCAGAATTTTTGGTTTTCTAGAGCTTAACTGGAACTGATTCATGCACTTTTAAGGTGTACGTACTTAGTTCATCATTTGGAAGTGATCCATACTCTTTGTATCTTGGAGATAAGCCAATTTTTATTCACTTCAGGCTATGAGCCTTTCAAGGATAGTGTGTCTTGGTAGTGAGCCCTGTAATATCTTTTAATTGGTTATAATATATTGTGAGCTAATCCTCATTGTGGTTTTTCCCATTTTGGGTTTTCCACATAAAAAATCCTAGTGTTAATGTGTTATGATTCCTTTTATGTTTTGGTTTAATTTTGTAGCTAGATGTGGATTGATAATTAGATGGTTAGTAATTAATTGTGTTAGTAGAATATTGATTCACCCCCCCTCTTAGTATTTAATGTATTCAACAATTGGTATTAGAGCTCGGTTCCTCTGAAGAAGTCTTATAGCTTGAGGAAGGTCCCAGAATTTGAATACATGGATAACAAAAGCTATCCTGTTCCTCAAGAAGAAAACTTTGGATCTAAGGAACTTCATGCTTCTCTTAAAGAATTGGAAAAAAGCAAAGATGAGAAGGAAACTCTAAAAGGAAACTTAAAGGAAGCAAATGAATGCATCAAAAAATTAAGAGATAAATCAAAAAGCTTAAAGAAAGACATAGAGAAGTCAGTGATTAGTTGAAAAAGGCTAATGAAGACACTACCAGACTGAAGGTGCAAGTATAAGAAAATAAATAAATTGAGGAATTTCAGAAAGTTGAGATTCAAAATAAAATTGATGAATGTACAAAGCTTGAACAAGAAGTAGTAACCCTAAGATCTGATCTAGAAAAAGTGAAAGCTCATGAAGAAAAATTCAAAACAAGCTCTACAAGGCGTGATGAGTTGATTGCATTTCAGAAAATTTCTAAGGATAAAATTGGTCTAGGATTTGAAGGAAAAAGCTCAAAGGAAAAGCCAATGCCCAACAAAGTGGAAAATCAAAAGAAGTCTCAAGGAAATATTCATCAAATCAAGAACCAAAGGAGAAATACTGAAAAGATTATTATTTGACAACCTAATGCTCAAAGGTACCCATATTTTAATGGTTTTTGTTTCTCATGCAATAAATTTGGTCATAGAGCAACAAAATGTAGAAGTAGGATGAACCAGAATATTGGATTCTTTGCTAGACAATGCTTTACCTGCAATAAGTTTAGACATAGAGCTACCGAATGTAGAAGCCAGATAATGTTGAACAGATTTAATGCTCGTAGAAGGATTCAATATTTTCAAGGCTACTGTTACACATACAATATCTTCAGACATAAGGCTAATCAGTGCAGATCAAGGATGAATGCAAATCAGTTTGATCAAAGATATCATGTGTGCTACACTTGTGACAAACTAGGACATATCTCAAAATTTTATAGGAGCAAAATTGGAAAGAAACCTAATCTAAAACAAAAGAAAAAGTTTATGAACAAAGTGGATCCTACCAAAGTAAGAAAAGAAATGGAAAAGATTTGGAGGAAAAAGGAAGAACGTAAGAAAAAGGATGAGTCAAATACATCTGTATCTGCATTTGATGTAGATACCTCTTCCAAAAACTAAACCTAGTAATGGTTTTATTGGGAGCAGTTACAAAGAAATATAAAAATCCCTCGATATATGAGGTGTCAAGCAGTGACACAAGGATATGTGATGTGAATCATCATTCTGAAGACATTGGAGAAATCTCTGACAAAAAATAGGTAGATCTGGAGAATTGCATAACCTTTTTTGGTTTATAGTGTGTTTCATAAAGTGTTTATCAACATTAAAAGTTGAAAGGAAATAAATGTGAATTAGGGAAAAATTCCTAAGTAATAAATCAAGAAACAAAGTTTAGGCAAAGCACATTTGTGCAATTGGGATGAAGCACTACAAGCTAAAGTGAGTTGAAGGCGATCCAAAGCATCATGCATCAAAACCCTAGTTCTCAACAAGCAGAAAAAGGTATTCTCCATTATCTAAATTATGTAGATTCTAAGTTGAAGGAACTTTTTGTTAAGCATATTCAAGTTGTTTGAGGAGAATGGTCACTCCTACTATTGTGGAAGTCTCTGAGAGATCCCAACCCAGATTTAGAAGATATTCATGGAAAGTGTATGAAGTAGATCCCATGGGTGCATTCTCACCCATTTCGAGCAATGTGTTACCCATTGAAGATATAAGAACATATATTAATGGGAAGCTAGAAGAATTCAATCACCAAGAGCTTAAGGATTTATAGGATAGTGAATTGATGAGAGATGATCTACTACTTAAGCCAAAATATGAAAACCTAGTTTGGATGAAGCTGAACGTTTGGAACTGGTTTCCAAAATTTTCTAGTGAGAGTGAGGAAAAGTTTGTTAGAATGGCCCTCAGTAGGGTTCATAGCATTTTTGTGTGGACAAATGTACTAGGGGTTATCAACAAGGAGGAAATTCAAGTCATAACTAGTCTTTGTGATACTTGATCCATTCTAGTTCTAAAGGTGGTGTATAATGATGTAGCCATGAGGCTGACTAGTGCTACATTTGACGGAAGAGCTTTAAATACAAAGTCTATTGCAAACCCTATTATCAAGTATGTTGCCATTATGATTGGGCACAAAATTTATTTCACCAACCGGGTAAATTTTGTATTTGCTACGACAATTCACACCGCATATGAAATGGTAGTGAATGGATTTTTTTTTAATTTATGTGAGTTGCTTAGGCTGCAATTTATGGAGAACCTGAGTATGACTAAGGAAAATAAGCATCTCTTTAAATTTTCCACTTTAGTTGTTTGTTTGTTGTTTTATTTCTTGAGGGAGTTACTAGGAAGAAAAGGCATAATATGGGAGAGCCACAGGCTAGTTGCACATCATATTTTTGATCATTTGCATAGTCTAGGAGATTGTAGGGAACATCAAAATGCTCTAACTACTTTCTTTATAGTATTTTAGAATGAGATGCATGAAAGAGACCAGATTCCAAGGACTCTATTGAAGAAATATGAGGAGATAACTTTTCTTGTAACTACAAATGAATGCATCATAGAGGTTGTTGAACCTAGGATTCAATGGATTGAACCACTGGGATATGAGATTGATGAAAAATTGGTAGAGAGGTACATTGAAATACTATTGAGCATCCCTAAGGACCCCTCTCTACCTAGGCATGGAACATATGAGGAGAAATCTACTAAAGTACATTTAGAGGCTACTACATCTAAAATAAGAAAGAAAGTTGAAGCTTTCTTCCAAGGACAAACTTTCTCTAAGGATGATATAGAATAGTTAAAGAGGGCCCTTGATGAAAGAAAAGCTAAATCTATTGAACTAACCTCTGGACCCAGGAAATCAGGAAGACTATATTTTGGTGCTGCACTAGCACCTATCTCTAGTATTGCTACTTCCAGTGCTGCTAATATTGAGAAGGGAAAGAGGAAAGAAATTTTTTTCCCTGCATCAGTTGATATTGTTGCCCCTATAGATCCTAGTACTCAGGCATCTAAGAGAAAGGTCATACCTCCTACTACACCATCTACTGCTTTAGGAAGAAGAAGAGTAAAACAAAAGGCTAATAGGAAAGTAAATTTGAGTGATGTCATTCAAGAAGAAATATAACTTGGCATAGAAGAAGAGCATCAGCTAAAAAGAAACAAAAGAAGTAGTACCTCCAATGAAGAAGCTAAAACCAAAGTTGATATCTCAATAGATGAGGAGATAGAGGAAGAGGAAGATACTTATCAAATCCATGTACATATAAAGAACAATGAAGAAGGATCATTTGATCCTATGGAGGAAATGCTTGGACCTCCTTCAGTAAGTGATCAACCATCTCTAGATCTAGGAGCCTTAGTAAATAATTTGATTGAAAAAGATCTCACATCAACTGTTGAGTTATTTGACAAGGTTAATGATGAAGGGAAGGAAACTATCATAAATGTATTTATTTAGTATATAGTTATTTGTAATGTAAGTATAAAGACCATACAGCCCAAAGCAACTGAAAATGTTTGGTAAGCATTAGTACATAGAAGGAAAGAGGCTATGAGTGCTAAAGATAAGATGAGAAGTGATGCTATAAATTATTGTGGTTCATCTCTTTCTGAAGTAGAAGCTACCAATATATTAAAAGAATGCTCTACTATGTTTAGATTCAAGTAGAGAGTTAATATGCTAATGAATAAGGAGCAAGAGAATATGGAAAATGTGAGACAAAAAACCCAGAATGTAATTAGACAACTAGAAAGGAGTTATGGGACAAGAACCAACTCTTCATCCCACACAACTCAAGCAAAAATGCATATTGATGCTACAAAAGTGATGGACAATCCAATCTTGGAGATTGTTGGTGAGATACATGGTGATTCAGAGACTCTTGTCCCTCTAACTAACACAAAAGAGACAACCAACAAAAGGTTTTATGATCAACATAAAGATGATTTTGGTGATAAGAAAGAAGAACATCATGAATCTATCGAAAATAGGGATGAGAAAAACAAAGATGAAAGTGAAGAGAGTAAGGAAAAAAAGGAGAGTAATGAAAAGGATTATGAGGATAAAAGGGAGAAAGAAAATAGAGACAAATTCTCTAAAAATTCATTCGAAGAAGAAGAAAAAAAGGAAAAAGAAAAAGAAAAAGAAAAAGAAAAAGAAAAAGAAAAAGAAAAAGAAAAAGAAAAAGAAAAGGAAGAAGAAAAGAAGAAAGAGGAAGACAAGAAATCCACTCCGACTGAGAAGAGCAAAGGAGAAATTCTCAAAGGCTCTAAGTTGTCAAAGCCATCCAGAGAATCATATGGAAGTACCCTCAAATGTCTTCTATCAAGGAAAATTGTACTTCAACCTGCACTTCAACCCCAACTAGTTAAGTTGTTGTCACATCTAGGTTATGTGGACTTGAACAAGATTACACCAAGTGATAGAATAAAACTAAGTGGCACTTTTCTCAACTCTATCACACAAGAAGATGTAGAGTCATATCAAAAAGGAAATGAATTGATAAATGAAGCTATTAAATCTTTATAGGAGACATCCCCCAGTGTTACAACTGATAACTCTTTAGCTCCAATTGACAATTTAAAACTTATATTTGATTCAATCAAAGAGTACATATCTAACCTCAAGGTATAGATTGCAAAAGAAGTGGAGTTACGTCTACTAGAGAAAAGATTGCTATTTCTGCTAGATAAGTGTACAACTACACGCGATAGGGCTTTGCAAACTTTGAAAGAAGTAAAAGAATGTGATGAGGAAGCTCGATTGCTATTTTTCTACTACATGAAGTGGGTTGAAGCCACTTGAGGTATCAAGGACTTAATGGACTTGATTGAGTCTTAACTTGCCAATGCCTCTGGATATTACAAGGTTGTAGATGATAGAAACTATGTTGGTTGGGTTTCTATTGCAAATAGTCAAAGAAATTTTTTCATTATGTAGAGGTAGAAAGAAGATGCTATGAGATGGTATGCCTAGCTTGGAGACCTGGTTATGTCCATACATGTCTCTATATAAAATGCATTGACGGAAGCAGAAAAACTTGAAAAGATGAACCTAATTCCATCCACTCTAGAAGAAAGAGAAGAATTTCTAGCAGAGCTTGAATCTTTGCACAAAACTCTTTCCAAGGAAAGAGGAGTCTAGGATGATGGAAATCCAGCTTGGGAAGCAATTCTCAAGGAGTTACAGGGTGCCCTTGGTTCCTAATTTAAAGTTTTTTTTATCTTTTCCCAATCCTTTGTTCTTGATGTCAAAGAGGGAGAATAGTCTATATAAATAATGTTATGTTATGTTATGGTGTTTGGTGTGTTGTGGTGTTCCTATATATATGATAGGGGGAGTTGAGTACATTAGTGTTGCACAATATTTTGTTTTGAAGCAAGTCTCATTTTTGGCACATGTTGCCATCAATGACAAAGGGGGAGATTGTTGGAAGAATGAAGAAGGTGATCTCTGGGTTTGTTATCATTGATTCCAACACTGATTGGTAATTGGCTAAGTAAACTGAGTATCTATACTAATACGGAAATTCTCTCAATAAAATATAATTCTATGAGTTTAGATATGTTGCTCAGGAGTGTCACTTATTGCTATAAACAAGCTTTTAGTAATTTTGGTTGATACAACTGAGTTATCCAAATAATAGAAGTTTGAAATTTTGTTGGCTGATAGGGTTATGAATCGCTTATCTTATAAATGTTTAAAGTTTTCCTTATTAGGTCTAGACCAACCTAATTTGTGTTTGTTATGATTTGTCTTGTGCACCAAAAATGACTTTTGAATTAAGCTAACAAGTCATTTTGAATTATGCATGTTCACACTCAATTAGGCTAACCTAATTGATGTATAAAGATGTATCCATATATATGTGTGTGTGTGTGTGTGGTGAAGAATATGATATATGAAGATGAATATAGATGAAGGAATGGTATGTTGTACAATGATGTGACAAGTGTTGTAGTGTAAAGGTTTTGAAAGTTGTATGCTTGCGATCAAAGCAAAATTTTTGGTTTTCTAGAGCTTAACTTGAACTGATTCTTGCACTTTGAAGGTGTACTTACTCAGTTCATCATTTGGTAGTAAGCCATACTCTTTGTAGCCTAGCGATAAGCCTTTTGTATTCACTTCAGGTTATGAACCTTTCAAGGACAGTGTATCCTGGCAGTGAGCCCTATAATATCTTGTAACTGGTTATAATATATTATGAGCTAATCCTCACCGTGGTTTTTCCCATTTTGGGTTTTCCACATAAAAAATATCGATGGCAGTGTGTTATGATTCCTTTTATGTTTTGGTTTACTTTTGCAGCTAGATGTGGATTGATAATTGGATGGTTAGTAATTAATTGTGTTAGAAGAATACTGATTCACCCCCCTCTTTGTATTTGGTGTATTCAACAAATAGATCATCATTTCCTTAATAGAAATAATAAATATAAGCCCGATTATTAGAGATTGTTCATTTAGATGTGTTTGGGCTAGTGGATGTTGAATCTTTTGGAAATATCATTATTATGTTACTATCATTGATGATATCTCAAGATACACCTGGCTTTATTTTATGCATGAAAAATATGAGTTTTCACTAAGTTTAAGGAATTTAAAGTCTTAGTTGAGAATAAAATGTATTATAAGATAAGGGTGTTGAGATCCGACAATGGGAGTGAATATTGTTCTAGGGAATTTGATGAATTTATAAGCATGCAAGTATTGTTTGGCAAAAGAATACTCCTTACACACCCCAACAAAATGTGGTAGAAAAAATAATGAACCAAACCTTGATAGAAAGAGATAGGAGCATGCTAAGTGGTGCTAAGCTTGATAGATGCTTTTGGGAAAAATTTGTTAGTACTAAATGTTATTTGATTAATTGATCTCCTTGTTCAACTCTTATTGATAAAACTCCTTATGAAGTGTGGATAGGTAGAAATCCTTTTTTTTCATATTTAAGGGTCTTTGGTTATGAGGCTTACGTTCATGTTCCTCAAGAGAAGTGATCTAAGTTGGATCCAAAATCACAAAATGCATCTTTTTTGGTTATGGTGAGAATGTAAAAGGTTATAAGCTTTGGAATCCACTAGCTTGTAAAATGGTTTTCTCTAGAGATGTGATTTTTAGGGATTTTAGAGATTACTCAAGTGAAAAACAACCAAAGGCTAAAGATAAAACAAAAGGAATGCACTTTGAGTAAAAGATAGAAAAGAAGGAAGACACAGATGTGGAAGAAGAATCAGATGGATCTGAAGATGGAGAAGAAGAAGAGGGTTTAGAGATTCAGATGATGTGCAGGATGAGTGTTGAAGTGAGCAACCAAGATCTTCAATATGCAACACCAAATAATCTCCACAAGAGATAGAGAGAAGCAACAATGGAAGATGTTATTCCACCAAACAAGAATTGCAATATGATACAATATGCAATATTACTATAATACAATGTAAAATATGCTAGAGATTAATTGCTTATAAAGGAAAGGATGAGACAGGATAATACAAGATCATGAAAAGTGTCTTAATCCTATCACATGAGACAACTAACTCATAACTACCTAGGATGATGAGAATTCTAGATAAGCCAACTATAACTTGTCTAGATAAGACAACTAAGACTTCTAGAAGAATACTTATATCCTAAGTAAACTTAACATGTGAATTAAGTCCTTTGAGTCCCTAGTAAAAGAACTAACTAGGTACAAGAATTTATTCACACCAACACCCCCCTTAAGTACAACTTAGGGAGGAAAAAACCAATGCAGATATGAAAAAGATGGGTCCTGAAAACAAGGCCTAATGAGGTACCCAGGTACAAAACAAAAAACTATCACAAGCAAAGAAAAGGAGAAAAACCTTGTGGGAGAGAACTCTCCAAAAGAGAGAAAAGTTGCAAAGAAAACTAAAGAAGGAAGGATGAATCCTCAAGACCCCCTAAGGATAACTTCCTTCACCCCAAGCATCGATCACAACTGAAGATAATGAGGAAATTTCAAAGGTTTAGTCAAGATGTCTACAACTTGTTGATATGTAGGTAAATACTCCAAGTTGAGAACACCATCCTAGTGGAGTTTCCTGATGAAGTGTATGTGGATCTCAATATGCTTAGTATGCTGATGCTCCACTAGGTTGTGAGAGATATGGATCACACTTTGGTTGTCACACTAAAGAGTAGTGGAATGAACGGAAGGAAATCCAAACTTAGTATCAACTGACGAAGATACAAAACCTCCTGACTGGCCAAAAATGCATCTCGATACTCAGCCTTTGTTGATGATAATGCAATAGAAGTCTACTTCTTTCATGACCATGCAATCAAACCAGAACCAAGGAAAAATACAAAGCCAGAAGTAGAATTTCTATCATTGGCATCAGTAGCCCAATTTGAGTTAGTGAAGCCCACAATTTGAGAAGCTCTTCATGTAAAATGAATGCCAAAATGAGTAGTGCCCTGAATGTATCTCAAGATACATTTGGTGACCTTCTAATGACTCTCATGAGGCTCCTATGAGAAGTGAGAGACAAGGCCAATTGCAAAGGAAATATTAGGATGACTATGTCTCAAGTACAAAATACTACCAACCAACTACCTATACAAGGTAGGATCAACTGTAAGAGTAGTGAAAATGGTAGAAAGTACAATGTTCACCTGACTGGAATGGAGTGGGAGTGGGCTTGCAATTATCCATGCCAAATATCTAAAGAAAATCAAGAGCATGCTTCTATTGGAAAATGAAGATCCCCTCAGGAGTCTAATGAAACTGAAGACCAAGGAAGTAATGCAAAAGAACAAGGTCGGTCATATCAAATCACTCCATCAATGCTCACTATGTACTCTAAATCATGGAAGTAGAACTCCCTGTGAGAATCAAATCATCCATGTAGAGCACAAGTATGAGTAAATCCTCTCCACGTCTTTGAGTATAAATTGTAGGATTAGAATGGCAACGAGTGTAGCTGGAAGAAAGCATGAAATTGTCCATCTTCTCATACCAAGCCCAAGGGGCTTGTTTGAGACCATATAATGAACATCAAAGCCTGCAAACAAGTGAAGAGTCCTACACAAAACCTAGTGGATACTCCATATAGATCTCCTCATGAAGATCTCTATGCAAGAAAGAACTCTTCACATCCATCTGATACACCAACCATTCTTGAGATGAAACTATAGCAAGGAAAAGGAAAATACAATCCATCTTGGAAATAGGAGCAAAGGTTTCAGAATAGTCAAATCCTTCAACCTGGGAAAACCCCTTTACAACAAGATGAGCCTTGTACTTGTCAATGGAACCATTGGCTGCATACTTGGTATGATACACCCACTTGCATCGAACCAACTTTCTTCCCTTAGGAAGAGGTACAAGATGCCATGTATGATTCTTCATCAAGGAAGAATACTCATAAACCATAACACTATCCTAGTCTAGAATACCTAAAGCATATGAGAATCAAAAGACCGATTCTTGAAGTTTGAGAATGAGTGAGGAGAGTGTCTAAGGAATCACCAACAAGAGGACTAGCCTCCCCAAGAGTAACACGAGCCCATCATGGTCTAGTGGGTGAAGTAGTAGGAGGTGGTTCAAGACCATCATCAAAATCTTCCTCAAGTAACAAAATATTATCAATTGAAGAATATTGAGTAGGTTGTGATGAAGAAGAAGTTGAACAAGGATCTATCTATGTGAAGGACTCAAAAAATTGAACATCATGACAAGAATGAACCTCTCGTGTGTCAGAATCAAACAATGTGTATACCTTCACATTCTCACAATAGCCAACAAAGATGTATCATTGACTCTTCTTCTCAATTGATTTACACCGACCATCCAGAATGAATTCCCAAGCCTCACTACCAAATACTCTGAAGAAGGATACATTATGATTGTGATGAGACCAAGCCTCCTTAGAAGTCATATTCCACACTGCCTTGTGAGGCATATAGTTTTGAATATAGTTGGAATAATTGATAGCTTCAGCCAAAAATGTTGGATCTATGGACCTAGACTGAATCATACAATTGGCCATTTCGTTGAGAGTCTTGTTCTTTCTCTCCACCACACCATTCTATTGAGGAGTGTAAGGAATTGTGTGCTTATGAAGAATACCATGCTCACTACAAAAATCCTAAAATGCATGATTGACATACTCCCCACCATTATCTATGTGTATCCATCAAAGAGAAAAACCTGACTGCTTCTCCATACTTTTTTTGAAAGTCTTGAAGATGGTGAGAACCTCAATCTTGAGCTTCAAAAAATAGACCCATTTGCATCAGGAAAAATCATCAATGAAAGTGAGCACATACTTAGCCCCTGAAAAAGGAGTTGGGAATGACATGAGATCACTATGAACCAACTCAAGGGGTGTGGTTGCATGTGTAGCTTGACCCTTAGGAAAAAGATCATGATGTTTCTTGCCAAGAACACAACCTTGAAAAAAACCATCTATGCAAGAGATATTTGGAAGACCAACCACTAAGGTATTGTTGACATTCCAAATGGCACAACAATAGTTAAACAAAATACTACTATTCTGTTTCTCCTAAAAGAGAAAGATAACACATGGATATCTTAGCTCCCAAGGTCTTTATAGTTGGTTCTCAACTGTGCTGATGTACCTCAGTGGTCAATGTAATAGTAATGTTCAAGGGGCCTACTGGTGTGAGCTTCTGGATTGTTCTAAGAACAAGCATGAATTTAAACCTACTCTAACTGGGGGTTTTAAAGAAATATAAAAAGAAAGACCAGAGTTTTAAAATAGAAAAGAATGATAATTCACCTATCTTAACCAGACTTGTTATCTTTCAAGGATATCCTAAACTAAAACTGCAGAATGAAATTAACTTGTGGTTGACACACAATTTCATTCATTTACAGTGCTGATTTCAATAACAGATTGCAAGTTGTCATTTAAACGAAACATTAAAGTAAGACCTCCATCCTTGAAAGATTCTCAAATAAAATGATTAATTCAAGGAAAACACCATTCTAAAACACAATTTGAAGTAGATTTTAATCTGGATGCTTCTACTATTAGTGAAAAAGATAAGCAACACTTACAAAGCTAGCATAATCACCAGTGTATAGAAAATATATGACTATGAATTATTTCTATTTATATTGAGAAAATTGAAAATATACATTATTGGTTCCTACTAAATCTCACTACAAACTAAGAAGACAAAAGAAGCTCCTATTACAAAGAATCGGGATGCAGTTCTGTCTCCTCCTACTTCAGAAAATTCCTACTCTATTGCTGCTCTTAACTTCTAACCCTTTTTCGTTCTAATCCTAACTATCTAACTCCTTTTTTTTCTCTAACTTTCTTCTAAATCCTTCTAACCTTTACAAAGAGGCAAGAATGCCATATATATATAGAATGTACCAAAAGAATGCATTGTCCCCCTGCATTAGGGTTTGCAAAATATTTGCTTCCAAGAGAGTCGACTCTCAAATTTTTCTAAAGAGAGTCAATCCTGCATTCAATGTGTAGCCCTGCTCTCCATGTTGATGATGGTTTGACCTCAGAAGAGGCCTTCAGATCTTTTGTAGCCGTAGCATTAACTCATCTATTTGCATGTCCATACTCAAACTCTTTCTGAAATCTATCTTGAAAGCTCCAAAGCATTTTTCCATTAATACCAATCCGCCCCTTTGCCAACAGACCTCACAACTATCCTCCCTGACTTGTGGTTGCTTCTTTCCTTCTGCCTTCTTCATGCTTTGGACTTCTCCGCACGCTGACCATCTTCTGGAAGCATCATCGGGCCTCCCTGTAGATTTTAACATTTCACCCAAGCCGATCCATTGCCTTGGGATCTCAAATGGAATCCATGTCGTTTACATCCTATTAGTCCTCTCCACAGGAGTGGTCAGTCGGTCAATAGGTCATTCTTCTAGCTTTGTCTGATTGGAGGAACACAGGCCACATAGGATTCCTGGGCAGTCAAAAGTGGTCCACCTTGAATTGCATGTCGGTGAGACACTTATTGTGTCTCCTCGATAGGATTTCATCTTATAACAATTATCGGCATAGCACGGACCAGTTGATGAGAACCTTTGTCGAGCTTCAGAAGTCACATTGAGCTCATTTTTATGTTGGGAAGACAATCCTGTTTCAGGGAGACCTTACCCTGAACTCCTCTTCTTTTACCGAGCCTACCCTATTGTCAGCAAGACTCCTTAGTGTTGGCCAGAGGCTACGACAAGTTATCCTTGGTTATACTGATGCCTCCTTCACTGGGAAATCCATCACTGTCGGCAAGACCTTCAGCAAACTTGTTTCTTCTCCCCGAAACAAATCTTATCAGTAAGACATTTTGTGGTCAGGGAAACCTTATGGCGAGCTTTTTTTTTCTCCCCAAGCTCATTCTTATCAGCAAGACAACATTCCTTCAGCAAGACCACATGGTGAAGTTCTTCTTCTCTTAGCGAGACCATTGTACTTGGGGAGACATCTCCCCGAGTCCATCCTTACTTCCCCAAGCTCAAGTCCTTCTTTCCTTTCGACGTGACTTCTTTCTTCACCAAGACCTTTTGGCGAAGGCATGATCCTTTGCCGAGCTCCATTTCATTCGGTGGGGTCCCCTTTCTATCGGCAAGACATCACATGGTCGGGGTGACCTTTCACCATTGGCTATAGCTCTCGGCAAGATCCTATCGGGTTGAACTTTCTTTTGGTAAGAGCCCGCTTGATCAGCAAGACAACATACCGAATTCCTTTTGCTTTCACTAAAACACCTCGGAGTCACCCAGACATTTCACCGAATGCACCCACTCTCATTGAAGGAACATCCTATCGGCGAGGCATCTCCTAATCATTGAGACCTTGTGGTGATGAAATCTTGCTTTGCCAATGCCGTTTCATTCCGTTGAGACTCTAATGGATCGATAAGACTTACACCGATATTACTTCATGTCGGCAAGACCTTCCTCTTCACCGAGACTTCATGCCGAGCACATCTTTCTTCTCTCCGAAGGGGCATTTTGTTGGTGTGACATAAAGATCTTGCCAAGACCTCATGGCGATGATACCATTTCCATGTCGCTGAGACTCCCTTCAGTCAATGAGACTTTACACCGACTGAAGCTTCCTTTCCCCTAGCACAAACTTTCTTCTGGGCTCCTCCTACCTTTTTTTGCGAGAGATATGCTAATCAGCCAGACCTCCTGCCGAAGGAAAAATTATTGCCGAGACCTACTCCTTCGCTGAGACCCTATACCGAAGTCTCCCCGCTTCGCCAAGAGTTCATTTGAGTTTGGGGAGAGCTTGCTTGATCGGCAAGACTTCCTGCTGACACCACACCCTTGTCGCCGAGACTTCACCCCTTTCAACAAGATGTTATGCCAAATTCAAAATCTTTTGGCGAGGGCTCCTTCAGTCGGTGAGACACATAAAGATTCTCGGCAACATGAAGTTTGGGTGACTGATGAGCCTCTTTTGGATAGAACACACAGCCAGTTGGCAAGACAACTACACGGTCTTGCCGATTTTCTCCTTAGAAGAAATTTATGATCAACTAGATTGAGGAATGCTTTCCAACTAAGTTCCCTTGGAAAATATCACCTTGTGTGTAATTTAACCCTGCAAAAGAAAGGTCTCCATAAGTCCCTGGAAGCAAATATAGACATATTACAATAAATCCACTACTACCCATAATTATTTCATAGAATTCTTAGCAAGAAGAAAATTAACTCAAGCTAAGATAGGACCAACATCACATCAGACATAACAAAAAGATAAAACAAAAAGAATAGAAGAAACCCCAAACAAAAAATGAATAACAGAGGAAAAGAAACCAAAAGAGAAGGGGGGACCCATTTCTATTCCAGAATAAAATGGGTGTGGCTATGCAAGGCATAAAAAATGGCGACTTGGCTGGGGAAATGGTTTAACCATATTCAAGAAGCTGAAGGATTCAGCTACCTAGAACTCCTAGTTCATCAATATCACAACTCCAGTTGGGTCAGTTATAACAAGCAAGGTTGAGCTAGAATCTCAAATGTAAATCAACACTAGCTACCCCTGAATCTATGTGTGTGTTTGATAGTGCATCATCCTTTCATAAGGTTTTCTTCATCATTGAGACAACAATGTGCAAGATTTGAGCTACATGAGTTGATTTCCTCTGGCTGTTGTGTAATGATATCCTGGTCATTGCTCCACTGCCAGTTAGGTGTCCATAGCCTTGATGGAGATACCTCTAGTTTTCTCACAACATTTCTCTACTGCTAGTCAGGCATCCATATCCTCGGTAGAGATACTGGAATAACCCATTCATATTGAATCCTTTTTCTCTTTAGATAATTCTTTTCTTTCTTTTTCTCTTTTTTTTTTTTTGTTTTCTCATAGAGTTTTAGATATTTCATTTAGTTCTTTTTCAATATGTCAGATGTTTAACATCTGATCTGGGTTGAAAACTACCATGGACCTCATAACAACACTTGGGAGATCAGATTTTTCACTCAAATCTTACAACACTATCACCCTAGGACAAATATACTGATACAAAGGAGACAATCTTAATGATTTGTGGCAAATTCAGAGGAGCTAACGAAAGTTATTTACTTTGCACCTTTTTTTCAAAATCTTCCACAACCTTTATTGACAATGGGCATGAAACAAAGAGTTTAGGACAAAATCATCCAACTAGAAAGCCTGAAAATACCTAAACCATTTTTCTCCTTGTGACCATAGTATACTTTAGATAGCAACCCACAGTTTTAGATGGAAAGGACAGATCAACCCCAAAGAACAAAACAAAACATAAACCATAGAACAAGGGAAACGGAAAGGCAAAAAGGAAAGACAAACAAACAATTAGCAAACTATTTATAAACAAAGAGAAAATTACTTACACAAAGAGCAGCAGATTATTCACACAAAGAATAGAGTTATTTACACACAGAAACTATTCACAAAGTAGAAAATATTTACACAGATGCATCACCCAGCCGTGGTATCAACTTCATGATTCAAAATAAGAAATTGTCCATTGACAGGCAATGGAATAGGTTCTCTAGTAAGACTACTTAATCGAAAAGCATTTTCTCCTAGGATCTCAACAATCTGATAAGGACCTAAATAGAGTTTGTCAAACTTTTGGTGACTGCCTTTCTTCTCACTAGCTTTATCCCATAACAATACAAGGTCTGATATCCTAAAGGCTTTGATTTTGGCTCTTTTGTCAAACCAACATTTGACAACAGCCTGGTGCCTAAAGAACTGTTGCAAGGTGGCATCTCTTTGTTCTTCTAATTTGAACAAAGCAGCTAATCTGACTTCTATCCTATTGTCATTAGAGTAGATTTTTTGCATGAACTCAAGGGTAGGTATCTGCAAATGGATAGGGAAGACATGCTCTTGGCCATATACTAGCTTGAATGGTGAAGTCTTTAGAGCAGCCTTAATCCTAGTCCTATCTGACCATAATGCAAATCTTAGCTGAGTATGCTAGTCCCTAGGGTTGTGTTCTAACAATCTTTTTATTACCCCTAAAAGATTCTAATTTGTTGATTCTGCAACTCCATTTCCTTGTGGGTAATAATTTGAAGAGTATTTTAAAACAATTTTGTGATCATATGCCCCTAAAATGAACTCAACAAAAGAAAAAGCAGAGCCATTGTCGCATACCAACACGAAGGGTACCCAGAACCTTGTAGTGATGCACTCGGTGATGAACTTGATCACTACCTCTGTTGTACTATTTTTGCAAGGTATAGCCTCTATCGACCTTGTGCAGTAATCAATGGCAGTCAAAATGAACTTGTGTCCTATAGAAGAGTTTGGGTTAATTACCCCAATGAAATCTAGTGCCCATTGGGAAAATGGCCTTACCTCATAGACATGCTACAATGGCATGGCTGCCTGGCATTCTTTTGATGCAAAAATATGACATACGTGGCATGTTATCACATGCTGATGGGTATCTTTGAACACACCTAGCCAGTAATAACTAGACTTGAGGATCTAGTGTGCCAATGAATCCGCAGAACCATGACCTGTGCCATGTTTCCCATGAAACTCAGAGATCACATGTTTAGCCTCTTGCTGATCAAGGCATCTTAAGTACACTCCTTCAAAATTATTCTTGTATAGCAGCCCTCCTTTGAACATATATTGAGAACTCTCCATTCTTAAAGCTCTCCTTTGAGTTGAATTCATCCCCTCTGGACATCGATTGTGAAGCATAAAGTAGACAATATTAGCATACCAAGGGTCGTTGGAGAAAGACTGGGTTGTGTATTGCTGACAGATGATGTTGTCGCCAACGTTCACCATGGAATGAGACAAGCTTGTACCCCTGACTAGTTTCATCGGGTGTATCTCCAGATCGAATTCTTGCAAGATGGCCATCCATTTCCCTCTTCTTTCTCCTAGCTCGCTCTGCATGAGTAAAGACTTCACAGCAGTGTCAAGAACTACAATGATAATTTGGCTCCAAAGAATGTAATGTCAGAACTTCTTGACAACCCAAACTAGTGCAAAAGCTTGCTTCTCGAGGGATGAGTATTTGATCTCAACATTCTTAAATGAAGATCTCATGAAAGCAATCGGTCTCTCCTCTACCTCCTCTCTTTGTTGAGTTAAGACAGCCGCACAAGAATGCTCATAAGCAAAGGAATAAATATAGAATGGTTTTAAATAGTCGGGGCTAGTGAGAACTGGAGCTTCTAAAATGGATTTCTTGGTTTGTGAAAACGCGTCCTTTGCCTCCTCAGTCCACTCTTTTTGGGCATCCTTCTTCATCATTTTGTTTAGTGGTTTCACGATTTTAGCAAAGCCTGTAATGAATTTTCTCACAAAATTGATCTTCCCAAAGAAAGACCTAATTTCTTTCTTGCTTCCTAGCCTGGTTATCTTTAGAATGGACTCGACTCAGTCTAGATCGATTGATATTCCTCTTTCAGAGATCACATGTCCCAAAAGCTTTCCCTCTGAAACTCCGAACATGCACTTTCTAGGATTCAGGGAGACGCCATATTGGATACATCATTCCATAACCTTGGCCAAGTCTACAGCATGGTTCAATTGATCTTTGGAGAATATTGTCAGGTCATCCATGTAGATGATGATGCAATTACCAATTAGATCCTTGAAAGCTATGTCCATTGCACATTGAAAGGTCACCCCAACATTTATTAGACCGAATGGCATCCTCCTGTATGCAAATGTTGCCCACTTTGTACTGAAGGTTGTCTTCATTCTGTCTTCACAGTTAACCATTACCTGATTGTATCTAGAGTAACCATCTAGGAATGATATCATTTGAGATCCGTTGATAGTATGCAAGACCTCATCTAGTAAAGGGAGCGGATAGTTATCTTTTTCTGAAGCTCTGTTCAAATTCCTAAAGTCCACACATAACCTGATTTCTCCATTTTTCTTACGGATTGGGACTAAGTTGGCCACCCATGTTGAATGGCGTACAAGGAAAATTATCCTTGTAGAAATCAATTTCTAAACTTCCCTAAGGATCAGTGGCTCAATCAAGGCATTGACAAGGCATTTTTTTGTCGAAATGGCTTGGCTTCAGGCTTTAGGGGAATAGTATGAGTCATTACAGTAGCATCAAATGTCTTTAGGTCTTCATATCCCCAAGCTATTGCAGCAATATCTTTCTTAAGTGCCTTTAGTATGTATTTTCTGATTGCTTCAAGGCAAGCTTTCCCTATGTAGACATTCCTTTCAGGACCCAAATCAGCTAGGTTAACCATTTCATACTCGCCTCTTTTGTCTTCAACTAGTATCTTCTCTTGAGCCCTTGGGTCTGAATCGAAAATTATTTCCAAGGCCATCATTCTCTTGGGAATGTTATTACCTTTTAGATTAATGACTCCTTCTATATCACATTCTTCAAGGTTCTAATCCCCTTAATCTCTGTTGGACTCATCAATAATTTTCCCCTCAAAAACATCTGAGCTTGCTAAGAAAGCCAGAATATGTCAATCATCATCAAAGACTTGAAAGTTCATGATGTTGTTAGGAATTGTAGGGGTAGAAATTAATTCCACTAAGAATTTCTTGAGGTTAGAGCCTTGCATAGGTTCCAGGGTGCTTGCAGCAACTACCTGATTATCTTCTCTAGGAATTAAGCTAATCCCAAAGGCATCAAAGTCCTCAATCAGGTTCCATACCCGATTTCTATATGCTGCCAGCCTTTTTTTGTGACATGTATATTGGCCGCGCACTTTCCTGATAACTATTTCTGAATCTCCCTTGACCATCAAGGTAGTGACCTTCTTATGTGCAAACATCAATCCTCGTGCCAGAGCTTCATACTCTACTACATTGTTTGTGCATCCAAATTGCAACCTGTAAGAAGCAAAGAAGGTTTTCCCTTTCGGGCTGATTAGTTCAATCCCAACACCACAACCTGTTTTGGATTTAGATCCATCAAACGTGAGGGTCCATAGCTAATCATGAGCCGAAGTTGGTCCTTTTGAGGTCATTATGGGTGCTTGAGTTAGATGAGTCACAATTGGGGATGCTTGATCTTTTGCATTAGGTATGGGGAAAGGATGCCTTGCAAGTTCTTTAGATACACTCTCCAATTCCTACTTAGTTATATCATCTAACCTATGGCTATCCTTTTAGCATCCACTTGTGTCTTTGGTTAACCCCTTGGGTTTTGGTATATTCATGAGTGCAGGGATGACAAGTGAAACTTGGGACTGTTCCTTTTCAATATACTGATTCAGAAATATGTTTGGGGTAGGTTCAATTTGAACTTCCTTCGAAGGTATTCTATCCCTGGTCATCATTGTTGCTTCCTTGGCCTCAAATGAGAAGTGGTCTGCAATGGTCTCAGGGTAACTTGAGCTAGCTTCCTCAGCTTGGGAAATATGATTTAAAATGTCAATGCAGGGTTGACAAGTCAATTCAGAGTGATTTTGGTAATGCACCCTACACCAGTTAGGGAGAAGAAGACTCTACAGATCGGTATCTTCCCCTAAGACAAGTTGGTCTTGTTGTAGCTTTCTAATCAAGGCCTATTGATTTTCATCAATCGTGGGGTCAAGGAGTTTTTGTATTGACATGTCTTTAGAATTGAGAACTGAGAAGGTTAGAATTTCTTCTCTTTTATAAACCCCCATCTCAGTCTCAAAGTAAGCTACCTCATTGGGACAATCATACTTAGTGATGATATGCTTGAGGTGAGGCTCACTTTCGATCCTAATCTGAGTAGGAATCCCTCTCCATGGTAGCCACATATGTGAAAAGTCAAGGGAAAGATATCCCCCAGACTCTTCATCAAATCTCTACTCAACAGCATACCATAGGTCTCAGCAATATCTGCTACTTGAATATCTATGTTGGTTAGGATCCTAGGATCTGACCCTACTTGCACATATATGTTTCTTAATTCCCCCACCACATTAACCTATGTCTTGTCAAGTTGAATTACCTTCTTATTTTTCTGAATTGGGTTCAATCCAAACTTCTTGCATACGGAAAACAACATAACATTGCCTAAAGCCCCTGAATCCAATAGACAATTGTGTAGGTTCTTACCACAAATTCTTAAACTTAAAAGAAAGGGTGGAGTACCTACCTTGTTTCTATACAAGGCTGCATTCACGTCCCCAACAGGTGCCACCTTATTTTTCCCTTTTGATTTATCAGCTTGTTCTAAAGCTTTCAACACTATCTCCCTTTGAGCAGGGCACCACTTTAAGATGTCAAAGAATGACAAAGAATTTTTATGTTTTTGCATCTCAGAAACAATATCAAATTCCATGTTATAACTTGAGTTATTTTTGGCAACACCAAGTGAGTTACCTTTGTTATGGAAGTCGGGTGGGCCTTTTGGTGGAGGATTATTATCAGCACTTTGATTTGGAGGCACCATGTGATTAGGAGGTGCTGATGTAGTGAATGGAACCTTATTCTGATTCCTCAGGAAGTGCCCCCCTTTCATCTGAAAGGCTTGAGCATCATATGAATCTTCCTCTGGTTCATTCTCCTATTGCCTTGGGGGAATGAAGGTTCCTCCTCAAAGAGGTCATAAGTCATTGTTGTATCTACTAAGCCGCCTCCCTTGTGAGGGTTCCCTTGGAATGTTTGGGCATCTTCTTGTGCCATCTTGACCATCTTCTCCACTTCAGGGCAGTTTACCTCAAAATGGGTTGCAGTATCATGCAGCCTGCACCAATTGGTCATAAAATTAAGGTTGACCACATTTGTAGTATGTGATCTCTCCTCATTTGCTTGATAATTATGAGAAACCCCACCATTATTGGGCCTTGTATTCCATTGTCTATTTTTATTTGGCCTTTGGTTATACCCTCTATTTTGGTTTTCGTACCCTTGGTTAGAGAAGTTTTGGCCTTGATAACCCCTTTGGTTGTAATTGTTATGATTCTGATAGCTACCCTGATTGTTTTGGGAGGGGTTCAACCGAAGTTGAGCCATGTCATTTGTAACTTGAGAGAGAATTTTCTTCAAGGTCTCTACCTCATTCGTAAGTTGGACTATCTTTTCACTTTCCACACTCTTAGCAACATGTGGCTGACCACCATGATTTGGTGTTCCAATTTGGTTATGATGACCATGGGAACTTTGAGGAAGCTATGATTGTTGAAAGGGATCAGAAGTTCCAGTAGCAAAGAATGGGATAGGTGGTTGAGTTTTCAATTCAGATATAGGCCCATAATGGGAAGGAGACATTCCCAGGATAGTATTGAATAGAGGAGTTGGGCTATGCATCTGATATCCTATTGAAGGGAAACCTCCCCCCAAGCTTCCTTGTTGAGAACTGATTTGCTGCTGCAGCTTGATAGCTAGATGGTAGACTTTGGATAGAGAATCAATATTAACTGGTTGATAAGTCCTTTGCAAGAATAAGCCAAGCAAGGGGTCTATAACTCTAAAGTAAGCTTGGATGGCACTATTCTCAGTGACTAAATAGGGATCTTGCAATCTCCTATACATTCGTTGGAACCTGGTATTGAATAAAGGCAAGGATTCACTTGGTTCCTTTCTGATGGTAGCGAATTGGTGGTATAAAAGAGCTAGATCCACATAAACCCTGAACTAGTTAATGAAAGTGTTTTCCAAGTGTGTCCAGGTCAGAATGGAACCTTGAGGAAGATTAAGGTACCAATTGTATGCCATATCCCCTAAGGAGTAAGGGAATAACCTACAGACTACATCATGGTGAGCTATTTGAGCTCTAGTACAAGCATCCTTGAAAGCTTGTATGTGCTCTTTAGCACTCCTTGACTCGCCATGAATGTACTTGGGGAAGAATTTCTTAGGGTTCTTGGGCATATCGTGAAAACCTCTAGGAATAGTCCCCAATGGAGAGGGATTATTCTAAAAGAATGCCATTGGTGGGGGTGGTGGTTGAGCAAGTTGTTGTATGGGTTGAACCAGTTGTGATGACAATTGAGATGGACATGATGGTGGATTGATAGGTACCCACTGGGGTATTGGTGAAAATTTTGGTGGAGTGAGTGGAGCTGATAAGGGTGGTATGATAGTTTCCCCAGTCTTGTGACTTTTGTGTCCTGTTGGGGTCTTGAGTTCTATGAAAGGTGATGAATTTTTCAGTTGAAAAACTCCATGGGGCCTTTCTAGGGAGAAAAACCTAGTTTTATCTAGTTTTCCCTTCTAGGCCCTCCCTCTAGCACTAGTTTCTATTGATGTTCCAAATGGAACAACAATAGTTAAACAAAATACTACTATTTTGTTTCTCCTAAAAGAGAAAGATAGCACATGGATATCTTAGCTCCCAAGGTCTTTATAGTTGGTTCTCAACTCTGCTGATGTCCCTTAGTGGTCAATGTAATAGTAATGTTCAAGGGGCTTGCTGGTGTGAGCTTTTGGATTGTTCTAAGATCAAGCATGAATTTAAACCTACTCTAACTGGAGGTTTTAAAGAAATATAAAAAGACAAACCAGAGTTTTAAAATAGAAAAGAATGATAATTCACCTATCTTAACCAGACTTGTTATCTTTTAAGGATTTCCTAAACTAAAACTATAGAACGCAATTAACTTGTGGTTGACACACAATTTCATTCATTTACAGTGCTGATTTCAACAACAGATTGCAAGTTATCATTTAAATGAAACATTAAAGTAAGACCTCCATCCTTGAAAGATTCTCAAATCAAATGATTAATTCAAGACAAACACCATTCTGAAACACAATCTAAAGTAGATTTTAATCTGGCTACTTCTATTGTTAGTGAAACAGATAAGAAACACTTACAAAGCTGGCACAATCACCAGTGTATAGAAAATCTATGACTCTGAATTATTTCCATTTATATTGAGAAAACTGAAAAGATACATTATTGGTTCCTACTGAATCTCACTGCAAATTAATAAGACAAAAGAAGCTCCTATTACAAAGAATCAGGATGTAGTTCTATCTCCTCCTGCTTCAGAAAATTCCTACTCTATTGCTGCTCTTAACTTCTAACCCTTTTTCATTCTAATCCTAATTGTCTAACTCTTTTTTTTTTCTCTAACTTTCTTCTAAATCCTTCTAACCTTTACAAAGAGGCAAGAATGCCATATATATATAGAATGTACCAAAAGAATGCACTATCCCCCTCAATTAGGGTTTACAAAATATCTGCTTCCAGGAGAGTCGGCTCTCAGATTTTTCTGAAGAGAGTCAATCCTGCATTCAATGTGTAGCCCTGCTCTCCATGTTGATGATGACTTGACCTTGGGAGAGGCCTTCATATCTTTTGTAGCCGCAACATTAACTCATCTATCTGCGTGTCCATACTCGAACTCTTTCTGAAATTTGTCTTGAAAGCTCAAAAGCATTTTTCCATTAATACCAATCTACCCCTTTTCCAACAAACCTCGTAGCTGTCCTCCTTGACTTGTGGTTGCTTCTTTCCTTCTGCCTTCTTCATGCTTTGGACTTCTCTGCATGCTGACCATCTTCTAGAAGCATCATCGGGCCTCCCTGTAGATTTGAACATTTCACCCGATCTGATCCATTGCCTTGGGATCTCATAAGGAATCCATGTTGTTTACATCCTATTAGTCCTCTCCATAGGAGTGGTCAGTCAGTCGATAAGTCATTCTTCTAGCTTCATCTAATTGGAGGAACACATCCACACAAGATTCTCAGGTGGTCAAAAGTGGTCCATCTTGAATCGCATGTGAGTGAGACACTTATCGTGTCTCCTCGATACAATTTCGTCCTATAACAGTTATTGGCATAGCACGGACCAATCGATGAGAACCTTTGTCGAGCTTTAGAGGTCACATCAAGCTCATTTTTATGTCAGGAAGACAATCCTGTTTCGGGGAGACCTTACCCCAAACTCCTCTTCTTTTACCGAGCCTACCCTATTATTGGCAAGAATCCTTACTGTCGGCTAGAGGCTACGACAAGTTATCCTTGGTTATACCGATGCCTCCTTCACTAGGAAATCCATCACTGTCGGAAAGACCTTCAGCGAACTCCTTTCTTCTCCTTGAAACAAATCTTGTCAGTAAGACATTTTGTGGTTGGGAAAACCTTATGGCGAGCTTTTTTTTTCTCCCCAAGCTCATTCTTATCGGCAAGACAACATTCCTTCGGCAAGACCACATGGCAAAGTCCTTCTTCTCTCAGTGAGACCATCGCACTCGAGGGAGACATCTCCTCGAGTCCATCCTTACTTCCCCAAGCTCGAGTCCTTTCCTTTTGGTGTGACTTCCTTCTTCACCAAGACCTTTTGGCTAAGGCATGATCCTTTGTCGAGCTCCATTTCATTCGGTGGTGTCCCCTTTCTATCGGTAGGACATCACATGGTTGGGGAGACCTTTCGCCGAAGGCTATACCTCTTGGCAAGATCCTATTGGGCTGAACTTTCTTTTGGCAAGAGCCAGCTTGATCGGCAAGACATCATACCGAATCCCTTTTTCTTTTGCCGAAACATCTCGGAGTCGCCCAGACATTTTTCCGAATGCACCCGCTCTCGCTGAAGGCACATCCTATTGGTGAGGCATCTCCTAATCACCGAGACCTCATGGCGATGAAATCTTGCTTTTCCAATGCTGTTTCATTTTGTTGAGACTTTGATGGATCGGCAAGACTTATGCCAATATTACTTCATGTCGGAAAGACCTTCCTCTTTGCCAAGACTTCATGCTGAGCACATCTTTCTTCTCCCCGAAGGCGCATTTTGTTGGTGTGACATAAAGATCTCACCAAGACCTCATGGTGATGATACCATTTCTGTGTCACTGAGACTCCCTTCGGTCGGTGAGACTTTACACCGACCGAAGCTTCCTTTCACCAAGCGCAAACTTTCTTTTGGGCTCCTCCTACCTTTTCGGCAAGAGATACGCTAATCGGCCAGACCTCCTGCCAAAGGAAAAATTATCGCCGAGACCTACTCCTTCGCTAAGACCCTATACCAAAGTCTCCCTACTTCGTCAAGAGTTCATTTGAGTTCGGGGAGAGCTTGCTTGATCAGCAAGACTTCCTGCTGACCCCACACCCCTGTCATCGAGACTTCACCCCTTTCAACAAGATGTTATGTTGAATTGAAAATCTTTTGACGAGGGATCCTTCGGTCGGTGAGACACATAAAGACTCTTGGCGACATGAAGTTTGGGTGACTGATGAGCCTCTTTTGGATAGAACACACAGCTAGTTGAAAAGACAACTATAGGGTCTTGCCGATTTTCTCCTTAGAAGAAATTTATGATCAACTAGATTGAGGAATGCTTTCCAACTGAGTTCCCTTGGAAAATATCACCATGTGTGTAATTTAACCCTGCAAAAGAAAGGTTTGCATAAGTCCCCAAAAGCAAATATAGACATATTACAATAAATCCACTATTGCCCATAATTATTTCATAGAATTCTTAGCAAGAAGAAAATCTACTCAAGCTAAGATAGGACCAACATCAGATCAGACAGAAAAAAAAGATAAAACAAAAAGAACAGAAGAAACCCCAAACACAAAATGAATAACAGAGGCAAAGAAACCAAAAGAGAAGGGGGGACCCATTTCTGTTCTAGAATAAAATGGGGGTGGTTATGCAAGGCATAACAGGTATGTGCTTGCATTTGATGAAGATATCTATAGTTCAAGTTCCCAAATCTTTCATGCCAAAGCTTTCTCATTGAATCAGCATGAGAAAAAAAAACATGAACCTGATGAAGACTCAAAGCCATCAAACCAATACAAATGGTTCTCATGATAAACTATCCATGTAGGAACAACATTTTCAAGATCCTGTAATTGTCTAATAGCCACATTCTATGGAGTAAACTCAACTGACTTCCCATATCCAGAATGAAAAATATGATATATGGAAAGTAGATTCACTAAAATATTAGGAACAAGAAGAACATCCTCAATGCATCCATCTAGCATTTGAATGAAGCCTATCCCCAAAATTGGAATCTATGAATAGTTTCCAATTGCAACATGAGAAGTAGAAGTATGAACAATGGAATCAAGAAGATCATGTGAATTGGTGATGTGATGTGAAGCACCTAAATCAAGAATCCAACTATCTGAAGATGAATGAATGACTCATGTTGAAAGAGCTTGTCTTTTTCCCATGGAAGAAGGCATATAAACTAAAATGTTGTGTTTATTCATAGCTTCCTCTAAGACCTCTAATATCTTAAAATAATGAGTTGCATCATGCCTAGTTTTTCCACAAAATAAACAAGGATCTCCTTTCTTTTTGTTGGACTTGGAAGAAGAATCTCTTGAGGTAGAAGAAGAAGGAGATGGAATGGAATTTTGATTGTTCTTCGACTTCAGTTTGGAGGGAATCTCACTACCTAAAGATGATTTTATCTTAGGATTATTCTTATTCTTTCATTTACCCTTGGATGATTGAGCCATTAGAGCATGATTCTTAGAACTAGGTAGTGCATCCAGCTGAATCAACTTGTCCTCCTCCCTAGTAAGACACTCATAAAACAACTCAAAAGAGGGAATTTTCTAATTTTTCCCCATGGCATCCATTTTTAAATAGAAAGTAGAAGAAAACACTTGATAAGGGCCTCTTAACTTAGACAAAATCAAGAAGATACATTCATCACTAGACTTATCATGCCCACATCCTCTTAATTGTGACAAAATCAACTTGAATTATGCAAGGGAATCTTGAATTGAAGGAAATGCATCTGGAGAGAGTGATTGGAGATCCACTTGAAGCTACAAGACTTTGAAATGATTACTTTTACCATACAATTCTTCAAGTTTATCCCAAACATTCTTAGGTGTTTTACACTCTACAATATGAAACAACAAGTTATCAGATACATGTAAGCCAATGAGTCCTTTTCTTTCATCCATTTTACATCTATGGATAGATTTTTCATAATCCCTTGTGAATTTAGGTTGTTCTACATCTATCATTTTCCATAGACCTCTAGATTGTAACAATTGAGTCATTTTTAGCTTCCATGTATGATAATTGTGTGGAGTGAGTGGTTCAATTTGTCTTGTATATGCCATGTACACCAAAAGAAAGAAGAGAAAATGACACTTAAATTGTGCCTTTCACACTCCTAGAATGTATGAAAACTCAATTTGCAAAACCCCCATCAAATTATAATGAAGAAAATTTGCAATTTGTATAAGTGACAAGCTCAAATCAACCATTTATAGCACGGTGATTTTTACAAATTTCAAAAAGAAGAGCTTGCCAAAACTGAAAAATAAGGTTACAAACAAATTGTTTGTGATTTTTTGAGCAATTTCAAAAAAAAAAATTACAAATTCGACTTCGTATGCAAGAGTTATGCTAGTTACAAGTAATAAAGGAACCTATACCTTTAGGCTAAAAAACTAGCAAAAAATGGAAAAATATGAAAAAATCACCTACACTTCTGTGAAGCTCATCAAACCAGCTTTCCAATGATATCTTGTTTGTGAAAAATGGACACCATGGCAAAAAGATGAATTTTTGAAAAAATAGTTGAAATTAGGCTTGCAGTGACAACCCCCTGGCAAAATAAAAATTTACCAAAAATAAAATTAATCTAAAATAAACAAATTTCATATGACAATAGGGGTTTTTGGACCCTTTGAATACAATGGCAAGGTTCGTTTGGGCCGAAAATGCTCCAATATTTTTTATTTTCTTTTGTAGATCTGAGCTTCAAACCCCTGTATGCCAAAGTTGCAAATGCTGACCAAATTGAGTGAAACAAAAGCCAAATCCGACTTTCTTGAGCCTCCTAGATGCAATGGGACAGCCAAAAATACTACTACTATAGCCAAAAGTTTTGTAATCACTAGATCTCACCAAAATGCATACATGCAATATAGGATTAAAAAATATTTGCAAACCCTTTATGATTCTCATTATCATGTTGAAATGCAAGATAAGAGCATATGAGGAATTTGCAAGATCATACAAGAAAATCAAATCAAAATAGAAAGCTTGATGGTAGAAACTCTCTAATGAAAAAAAAAGAAGGGGATTGCAAGATTCAAATATCTGATACCATGTTGAAGTGAGCAACCAAGATCTTCAATTTGCAACACTAAATAACCTCCACAAGAGATAGAGATAAGCAATAATTGAAGATGCTATTCCACCAAACAAGAATTGCAGTACGATATAATATACAATATTACTACAATACAATGAAAAATATGCTAGAGATGCCTTGCTTATAAAGGAAAGGATGAGAGATAGGATAATACAAGATCATGACAAGTGTCTTAATCCTATCACATGAGAAAACTAACTCATAACTACCTAGGATGATGAGAAGTCTAGATAAGACAACTAAGACTTCTAGAAGAATGCTTATATCCTAATTAAACTTAACATGTGAATTAGGTCCTCTAAGTCCCTAGTAAAATAATTAACTAGGTATAAGACTTTATTCATACCAAAATTGAGCATATATAAGAAGAAGAGAAACAAGAGACCCTTAATCCTATCTTGAGAAGATTCACAAGATAACAGAATCCAGTTGATAGGTATAACCCATCAGATTAGCGTTTTGTATTTTCTTTGTTGAGTACTGATGATGAACCAATATATTTTAGGGAGGATCTATCTTTAGAAGAAAGTGAGTCTTGGATGTAGGACATGCATGAGGAGGTGATGGCTTTTGATAGTTGTGATACCTAGGATCTTGTTCTTTTTCCCAAAGGAAGGAAGCCCATTGGTTGTAAGTGGGTATTTAAAAATAATTAGTTCAAATGGTCGATTAGAGTAGTAAAAGTCTAGATTGGTGGCCAAGGGCTACTCCTAAAGAGAGGGAGTTGATTTCATTGAAATTTTCTCTCTTATTGCTAAGTTAACTTCTATTAGATTCCTATTATCTATTATTTTTGCTTATGATTTTGAAATAGAGCAAATGGATACTAAAAATACTTTCTTGCATGAGGATCTTGAGGAGGAAATTTATATGCGACAACTTGATGGTTTTGTTGTGAAAGAAAAAGAACACTTGGTTTGCAGGTTAAAGAGATCATTATATAGTTTGAAACAGTTACCCAGGATGTGGTACCAGAAGTTTGATGCTTTTGCATTGAAGTTGGGTTTTGTTAGAAGTAGAGATGATCATTGTGTTTACATTAAGGTTATTGATGATCAAATACTAATTTCATTGTCTTGCATGTTGATGACATGAACATATTTATGGGTAACATCAAGGTGATGATTAAGGAGCTTAAGACTCAGATTTATGGTACATTTGATATGAAAGATTTGGGGGCTGAAAAACATATCTTTGTGATGAAGATCAGTATTGATCAGGTTTACATAAAGCTTTGGTTAAGTCAAAGTAAGTATGTTGATACCATTTTGCAGAGGTTTAGTATGCATTACTGTAAACTAGTAAATATTCCATTTTCAGTTGGTACTAAGTTGAGTTTATACATGTGTCCTAATACTGATGATGATTTTGAAGAGATTTCTAAAGTTCCTTATGCTAGTGTTGTTGGTAGTTTGATGTATGCATTTGTTTGTACTAGACCAAATCTAACCCAAGTAGTGGGAGTTTTGAGCAGGTTTATGTCTAACCCTAGTAGAGAGCATCATACTTTTGTTAAGAGGGTGTTTAGATATTTGTGTGGTACTTTTGATTACTGTTTCATTTATTGTGGTACTGATGATGTGGTTAAGTCATTGGACATACAAGGTTTTGTTGATGTAGATTGGGCATGTGACTTGGATAGTCGAAGTGGCTACGTTTTTGCTTTTTTTGGAGGTGAAGTTAGTTGGATGAGTAAAAGACAACCTACAGTTGCATTGTCCACCAATGAAGAAACATATATGGATGCTACACATGACTCTAAGGAGGTGGTTTGGTTATAGAGGCTTGGTAAAGGCATTGATTTTAATTGTAGAACCACGAGGATTGGATGTGATAGTTAGAGCACGATATGTTTAGCCAAAAATCCTATGTATCATGCTTGTACTAAGCATGGTGATGTTCAATATCACTTTGTGCAAGAAATGGTTGAGAATGGTAAATTATTGATTGAGAAGGCTAACAATTTGGATAATGTTGCAGATTCTCTCATGAAGCCAATGGCCACAAATAAGTTCTCTTGGTGTAGAAAGGCCATGGGCCTTGATCATAGTACTTGATAATATTTTTTTATGTATCTCATGGATGTAATTGTAATGCATAAAGTCAAGTGGGAAAATTTTAGGATTGGTGACATTATAATTACTATCCTAAGTTGATATTATGCATGTCCATGTGTTTTGGAAAGTACCCTAGAGGACATGAGAGGTAAATTATTTGTTATTTATTTTCTTATGAAAAAATATAATTGCATTCGATGGTTATAGAGAATCTCAAGAGAATATTCCTTTTAGGCATCCACTTTCTAGGTGGGGACCACCCATAAATGCATGTTCTTGCATGTTATTTTCATTTTATCTTGGGTTGCATGCACAAACAGTTTGCATGTTCTGGGTTTGAGCCATCAGATCCATCAAGGAGATATGGAGCACTCGACATTGACCAAGTTTGATTGGCTATGGGTTAGGCACCCATGTGAAGGCCATGTGATCATTTACTATTTTTCATCATGTTTTTGGGCTATCCACTAAGGGGGGCATGGGATTTTTTAGGTGGTTTTACTTGTTTTGAGATACCATATGTGGTATTCTATACCAAAAAATTCTATATACTGGAGCATTGAGATGGAGGTTTCATGAGTTTGTTTGTAGGTTGTGAGAGTAGCGAAGTGCTATCGAGATTCAGAGAGGAATGTTGTATTATTGTACTTTATTTGAAGATTAATACAAGCATTGCAACTCTTTGAATGTGGAGTTTTTCCCACAAGGGTTTATCCATGTATATCTTGTGTCAGTTTTGATTCTCAACTTATGGTATTATTATTTTTCTCCTATTATTGGAATTGTTAATCGCATATCATAATAATGGTAATGTTTAATAGATAATTTTAAATTTTCAACTACTTTATTAAGTTCATATTGCTGAAAATTTCACCTTGAATTTCTAAGAGCACTTGGAAATACAACTTTCATATTATACAATTCATAAATTCAATGATACTATCCAAATCAAAAAATTGAAAACTTTTAAAGATTTTGCAACAGCACAATGGACTTTTTCATCTTTTTCACTATATGCCAATGCTTAAATGAATGTTTTGAAAAAAAAAATATTTTAAATCACCTAATGTAGATTTATGAATACAAGATCGAACTATATCTACTTTGTGATGACTAAAACTACCCCTAGATGTCCTTTGGATGTAAAATGCAATGTAATTTTTTCAAAATTTCAATATTTTTATGACAATTATGTATGCATAATGATGAATGTAAACAATACAAGATCTAATTCAGATTTTAGAAGATTTTTAATGTTTGAAATAGTAAATTCATGAAAAATGTTTGATTGGGAAAAGGGGTCTAGGTCCTAAATCACACCTTTCCCAATTTTTGGAAGGATGGATTAGAAGTGATCTCAAATCCACTCCACTAAAAATCCTAATAGGAAGATGAAGAATGGAGGATCAAGTTTCTAATCCTTGTTTTTTCTGTTGTGTTGATTCGTTGTGTGATGGATTATTGTTTTTTGATTGCTAATTGACTAATTTTGAATGATGCAATGACCTATGTAAACTATGAAAATGTGATAGTCTATTATGATTTCTAGTAGGCTATATGAAGACAAAAAAAATGAATTTGAGAAATGCAAAGGGTAGACACAAATGCACCTGAGATACAAACTTGAGCTTAATTTTTTAGGTCTAGGGAGCAGTGTGCCTGAAATTGTCCTCCTTTTTTATAAGATCTAAAAGTACATCCCTAAGGTCTCAAATCTGTAGCTTCTATATTCTAGGTGTTGTTATAAAAAATTCATCAATGAGAAAATGCAGATTCCATGACTTGTCAACTTGTAGGGTTTTGATGCACTAATGAACAAATAGCCTTCAATCTTCCTCCAACTCACTTGAGATTTTTAACCTACACACACAAAAGGAGAGGAAGGGTTGTGCCATATAGGGGCTTTCCTAAGTCAAAGCTCATGTTGGTATTTCTACCTCCACAATGGAAAGTTATGATAAAAGAGAGTGTATCCTTGGTTGGATAGAGGCTAATGATAAACAAGTAATGAATTGACAACCTTGTTGCAAATCACCACATAAATCTGATCTCCTTGATTGACTGAAGTCACACACATTACCTTCAAGGATCAATTCTTTCTTCACTCAAATTGATTTGATCACCTACAAGCATTAGTAAACATAAACAAAAATGCATGCAAGCATGAACAAAAATTCACATAACATATGAAATGATAATTGAATGATGAAAATTTTCTATAATCTTGATAATTTTTCTCTTGACTACTCTTAGAATCTCCAATTTTCTCAATTAAAGTGCTAGTTCATGTTAGCTATGTTTAGGATTAAAATGGTGAAAATAATTTGTATTTATATGTGATTCTTCTATTTTCCCAAATATAAGATGCTTACAACCAACAATTAAAATTGGAAATTCAAATAATAAATTACCATCACCAACATATTCAAATTTGGAGCCAAAAATGTTGTTTTATGGTGCAATCCGTACTATCTACTAGATTCTTGCTTTTTCATAATCAAAAGTGTCGGGGGTAAAATATTAAATGCATAATTTTATTTCCCATGTTTGATTTTCTAAAGATGTTTATAAAATTGGAAATTAATGTATAATTAGGTCCAAGCACATAGTGCGTAGCTAAACCTAATGTCAAATTATCAAGGGTGACAATTTTTGACACTACATTTAGCCCCCACTTTAGTGAGAGTATAAAATTATGCTTAGAATCACACTAAAGCAAGAATATTTTAATAGGAGTTTAATTATCCAAATATTGAATCTAGATAGGATGGCATTGAATCTAGGGGATGCACTAGCCCCCAGGATTCAAGATCATATACCAAGACAACATAAGGACAAAGGAACACACATGTGAAGTAAAATGTAGCATGACAACATGAAGCACACATGATGAAGATACCACACATAAAATAGCACAAAGACAAAAGGACAAAGTGAAAAATTACAAACACATATAATAATCACCAAACAAAAACACAAGGTTAGTACCAAAGGATTCAAATTTGAGTCTTAAATTTGTCTCAAATTCAAAATGTCATCTCTTGAATATGGTGTTAGACAAGTGAATTATATCATGAGGACTTGCAAGCCACATTATGTTAAGTCACTCATGAGCTACATAGATCCATTGGCTAGCAAGTTGTGATATGCTAGGTGTCCATAAAACGTGATTGGTTACACAAGGCTAGCAATCTGCATTATGCTAGGTATCTCATGAAACACATGGCTCCACTAGCAAGCAAGTTTTGTTATTCTATTTTACCATGTTAAAAAGGTTCTCAAGCTCATAAATCATCAAGGTGAGTTATGCTAAATCCATGGAATATTTTGCAAATCATGCCTCAACAAGCACATAAAGTTTAATGTCATGGGGGACCATTTAACATCATAGGGGACAAAAAATTACCTTAAGGGGTGTACAAAGTTTAACGTCATGGGGGATTACTATCATCTTAGGGAGTTCACAAATTTTAACATCACTAGAGATGAAAAATCAAAAGGCCATGCTTGAAGGGCAATTATAAATAACACCACCACAAAGGGTGTCAATAAGTAAATTATGATATTCCAAAGGATACTAATCAATGCATAGGATGCCACACCTTATGGAGTATAAAAAAAACACCACCACTAAGAGAGGAATAATAATGGAATGAAGGATCACACCTTAGGGAGTACCAAGTTTATTACTACCACAATGGGGACATAACATGCCATTTAAATTCATACCTTTTAGGGAGTATCAAGCTTAATCAAACCACAAAGGATATTCTAACATAAATTGAGGAGACCATTCTTTAGTGAACATCCATGTGATATTACTACTAAAGAAAAAACAATGTGAGAATCAAGGCCACACCTTTAGAGGATGTAAAATATTACAACTAAAAAGAGGCTATTTTATTTGATAATTGTAATATGTGGGGTAACATGCCCTCCCATAAAATTCTAGTGTGCTTGCTACACTATTTTTTTCAAGAGATAATGAAGAGGTAAAGGATCCCTTGTTTAAAGGAAGACACCTTATAGAAGGCTAACTACTCTTGCCCCCCAAGTGTAAGGGAAAAAGTGAGTCTATATTGACTATATTTCATTTCTCCTTAAAGATAGAATATGATTGCAGAAAAAAATATTGTGCCCCCATGCATGGTAATGAGTACCTGATGATACTACAACTACCAGATAGCAAGGAGAAAATACATAGATACTTATTCTATCATCTTATCAAATTCATCTTTACAATGATCTAGTTTATCTAATATGTTATTTACAGTATGACACTCATTAGTAGTATGACCAAATAATCTATGATACACACAAATGGATGTACTTTTACTCTTGCATTTGGTGTCTATTCTATCTTGCTTAGGAGGTAGTTTAATGATCTCCAATTGTAAGAGTGTTCATAACATATGCTTAGTTTCAAACAAAGGATGTGGAGCAGATAATAGGCCTTTTCTAATGAGCCTATGAGGTTTATGTGGTTTGGAGGATGGGGTAAATTTTTTATGTAAAGGTGGAGGAACTTGATACCCTCTTCATTTTATATCTTTGAATGGTATTTGTTCTAAGAGGGTGTGAATTTCATGCTCATTATTTAGATAAAATCCTTATTTACAAGAATTTTGAATCCATTCCTATGGAATATTTCTAAATTGATAGGTGTATTACTCAATTTGTTTTCATAGGATGAAGGATATCTTGGTTGCATGGGCTCATCTTGGTTGTCATCAATAAGTGATTTCATGCATAATGGATGAGGTATGAATTATAGATCACTTTATTTATGTGAGGTGGAAAGCATGTCAAGTGGAGGTATGGTAGGTGTTGTTGATATTTGGTATGAATGATTAGGCTACACTTGTGAAGGATAAAGGACAATATTGTTTTCAAGATTAGGTATTGTATTGTTGAAAAATTCAACCATGATTGGTTCCTCTTGCCTCAAGATAGCCTCATTAGGAAAATATCCATTAGGAGATGAACAATCATGGTTCTCGTCATGTGAAGGAGAGTCACTTCCAAACACATAGCATGAAACATCAACCAAAGATTTTAAAGAGGACAACATTTTAACAAAGTAGTCAGATATTATGACAATTTTATGCTTAATAAATATACTCACACTAGGATACAGACTATTATAGTACATTGAAAAAAAATTGAATGAAATTCTAGACAAAGGACCTTGAGAGGTTACTCTCATAAAAATATGAGAAAAAATATGAGTAGGATATTTTTTCTCATATTTTTTGTCTAGAATTTCATTCAATTTTTTTTCAATGTACTATAATAGTCTGTATCCTAGTGTGAGTATATTTATTAAGCATAAAATTGTCATAATATCTGACTACTTTGTTAAAATGTTGTCCTCTTTAAAATCTTTGGTTGATGTTTCATGCTATGTGTTTGGAAGTGACTCTCCTTCACATGATGAGAACCATGATTGTTCATCTCCCAATGGATATTTTCCTAATGAGGCTATCTTGAGGCAAGAGGAACCAATCATGGTTGAATTTTTCAACAATACAATACCTAATATTGAAAACAATATTGTCCTTTATCCTTCACAAGTGTAGCCTAATCATTCATACCAAATATCAACAACACCTACCATACCTCCACTTGACATGCTTTCCACCTCACATAAATAAAGTGATCTATAATTCATACCTCATCCATTATGCATGAAATCACTTATTGATGACAACCAAGATGAGCCCATGCCACCAAGATATCCTTCATCCTATGAAAAAAAATTGATTAATACACCCATCAATTTAGAAATATTCCATGGGAATGGATTCAAAATTCTTGTAAATAAGGATTTTATCTAAAGAATGAGCATGAAATTCACACCCTCTTAGAACAAATACCATTCAAAGATAAGTTTTATAAACTCAGAACTAAGAGTGTAGAGAAATTAATATATGAAAAGAAAATGCTTCTATTCATAATTAAATCATGCTTTAATGAGAAGTGTTTGTTGTAATTGTTGACAACGGTTTTACTCGCAGTAAACAGATCAAATAAAATCTCCATAGACAAGACCGCGGAGAGCCTATCCTTCTTGAAAGATATGTTACAAAGATAACCTAAGGGGAAATTCTTCATTCATAGAGCAAATATTGGCTTACGTTCAATCCCAAGTCTTCGATAAAAAGGTCATGGTTGCACTAGGTTCGCTCTTAGGTAATGATGTGATAATTGTTGTTAATCTCAAGGGGACCTTTATAGGCATACACATATATATCTATTATTTCTTTGAACATCTTAGATCAACATTCCCAGTTGAAATGATAAATTTAGACATCATGAAACCAAAAGATTTGACATAAAATTTCATGAGTAATCACAATTTATTGCTATCACTTAAGTAGATTTAGCATTAAGCATTCAAGAAATTCATGGAAAATAAAAGATTTTCAAAAAAACTATTTCCATTCAATTATATATTTTTTTTGAACATTTTCAAAAATATTAAACATCTATTCTAAAACAAAATATAAAAAAAATATTGAAAAATAAAAGTTTCTCTCAGTTATTCTCCATGGATGCCCCAAAGAATTAATCAAAATAGAGAAAACCGCTTTATATTTCACCAGATTGCTTCACAACTACGTATAAAATGGTGCAAGATTTTAAAGAGAGAGGGTTTCGTTTATGGACACTAAGTAGGTTCTGTATGCACCCTTAAATGACGTAACATACAGTCTTGTTCGGATGAACTTACAAAACTAACTACAAAAGATACTTAGATAGGTAGCTATCCATAAAGCTCTTATATCAATTAATGTCTATGTGCATACAAAGTTTTACGCTGAAATGGTTCAGAAAATAGGAAAAAAGAAAAAAACTTAAAAGAAGTTTTTGCTCCAACATCCACAATTTTTGAACTTAAATGAAAATTAAGCATCCTCCAGCCTTTTATAGAACACAAGTCTCAAATAGATAAGAAAAATACATGAGAGGAAATCTAAGGGACCAATCTCATCAAGGCACATGGAATATTGTGACCAATAGTAGAATTGCAATTGAAGTCAATGGAAGTCAACTCCAATTACTCGTTGAAGCTCTTCAAGTTCTATTTTTCATCTTTGTCAAGATTCTTTCTAAAATAAAATAAATCTATCCAAACAAAGATACATAGGATCCTTCCATTATAACAAAGTGATAAGGTGGAAGTTGAACTCCTATATCTCAGGTTCCTCGATTTGAATATTCTAGGAATGAGTCACTTGTAGAATAGATACACTCTGTATTGCATGCTTGAACTCTAGCATCTCGGTATTCCGGTAACTAGCACATCTTTGTAACAACCTTTGTTCTAGCATGAGCCCCTTAAGTGCATCATCAAACCTGGTAATAGAGTAAAATTTATTTGCCAACATAATTTTCTTGACCATCCATAAATAAACTTTGCATCACAATCGATATCTCTTGCAATCACAAAATTCCAAATATTAAATCCAATTTTAAGAAAATATGTCACAACATCTCATGTAAATAAAACCATTATTCAAATGTTAGTACAAAATTCCATAAAAAATCGCTTTCAAAAAGAATATCATAAATCCTTGTATATACCAGATCACCAAGATCATTATACAAATAAAAAAAATTTAACATTTCTTTTCACATTACAATCTAGTACCTGGTACTCGGTATTCAGCTTTACCCACTTACTTTCTTGGGCCTTGGTTAATACTAGAACTCCATCTTACCAGACTCCATCTTACCAGATTGGAGTCTTTCACTTGAACTTCACATTACCTTTCACCTTTTCTGTGTTTCCAGTACCCAGTACCTGGTGCACAAAACACTTACCATACAAAGTACTTTTTATTAAAGATTTCTCTTTCTTCTTTTCCACTTCCGGTGATCTTCCAATTTGTTAGCTCTTTCCATAGGAGTTATATGTTTTCACTTGGGTCCCCAAGTCTTTCAGTCTTGGGGCATGTTGTGAGACCACACAATAGAAATCACGTAAATATTTAGGGTTAAGTGCTAGTATAGGTTTAATTCTAGTTAGTAGATCCATAAATATTAGGGTTAGGTTGAGTTTGTGTGTTTCCATTTGAGCTCAAAATATTCTATTTCAAAAGTCAAATGATGCACTTGCAAAATTGAAATCTTAAGAAATCACATTCATCTTGACCATATAATTAAAATAGTTGCACCAAAATTTAAAAGAGAAAGCAAGACTAAGCACTCCAAATTTGATCATTAATTGTATTATGGACACATAAAAAATATCAATTTTTGCTTGCTTGATTTGGGAATAATTTATGATAAATTGGACTTAATGAGGCCTTGATTTAGTGTTGTGAGGTTTTCTACACATCCACATTAGGTCTTGGACCCTTGCAAACTAAATAAAATTCATCTAACAATGTCTTGTAAAGGTGTTGTAAAGTGTTGTAAAAGAATTTCACACTTATCTAGACTTAATGGACCTATTTTTCCTTAATTCAACATTATAAAATGTATTTAATGATATTATCACATTAATCTAGAAGACTTGTAAATTAAAATTAACTTTAATCTAGTGTTGTAATGTGTCTTACACATTCACATTTGATGTTGTACCTTTCTAGGCTGTGTGGACCTCATTTTGGTGTTGTAAAGTGTATTTAATCACACTTTCACATTGAATTTTGTGTATTAGGCCCTAATTGACCTTTACATCATCATTAATAGGCCCCTATGGCCCCATATTATGCATCCCAAGGCATAATTTGATGAAATAACTAGTAAAGTCACCATATAAACCTGATTTCCTTACTTCCTGACATTCCAGCTAGCAAAATGGACCATGTGGGACCCATTCACCATTAGGGGTGAATTAGTCCCATCCAGGTGGGATCCATTCTCCCTTGATGGAGAATGAGTCCCATTTGAGCTATTTTCAGGGTTTAAGCAGGAAAAATTAGGTTTTAAGTTTAATTTTTCTCCATGTCAACCTTGGGGATCCAATTAATGAGAAAATTAGGTGGATTTCCTATAAATAAAAGTCTCTAAACCTTAATTCATAACTCATCATCATTCATTCATCCTATTCATCATTTATCTTCTCTCTCAAGTCAAGCAACCTAGGGTTTTATCATTTCAAGTCATCAAGATAGCTTCCTAAGACACTCAAGGGAAGATTCTTCATCTTTTGCTATAGAAATTCAAGATCAATCATCATGGAAAGGTACTAAATCCATTTTTTCATGCTTCATTACATTATTGGGTATGTGCAGGATCATGATGGGCCAAAAAGTGGCAATATGATGGGTATGTGGCTGACAACTATTTTTTTACCCAAAATTGATGAAACAAAAAGGGTTTTTAAAAGAGATTCTCAATTTTCCACTAATACAAATTATGCTTTACTTTGAATTTAATAAGTAATTATTATTAATTTTCTATTCAAATTACGACTAAAGTCCTAATTGATAGGCTGATTGAAAAACATCTATAGCTTTCAAACGGTATCACATTTTTTGAATCCAAAACATGTATCACATTATATGCTTCACATACTATAGGATTAAAAAAATAAAAATTGAATTTGATGAAGTTTTGACCAAGTTAAGGTGGTCAGACATATGAGTTTTTATATTTTTTAAAAAATTGTAATAAAAAATTCATAATTAATTATTTACTTGGAAAAAAATTACAAAAAAATATGCATCACATCGGGGCATGAGTCCTCTACTTCTATATAAAATATTATAAAAAAATATTATCATTTTATTGTGGTTAGGATGGTCTACAGACACCTACTTCATTTTTTCCTTGAAATTTAAGTACCATTGCACGGAATTTCAAATTTTCTGAAATAGTTTTTTTTTTTTAAACAAACCTAGTAGTTTAGAAACTACATTCAATTTGATATAGATTCTATTCTTACATATTTTTGAAATAATATAGATAACTTATTCAAATTTTTATGTGAAGTTGCCTAACTTTGATTTTTTTGAATTTTTTGCCACTTAAGGGCCTATTTTTTCCATGATGATCTTGCACATACCCTATTTCTTCATTTTGGTTTAATTACCTAAAAAGGGGTTTGACCAAGGAAAACCCCCATGCCCTAACATCCAACATTTCTCTTTCTCTTCTTATGTGTTTGTAGATTTAGGTATCGTAAAGACTTGTAAATCATTGAAGAATAGGTTGACGATTTATTGGAGTCATCTTCTTCCTTGCAAGGTCAAAATATTAACAAAAAATCATCTACGGTGCTGGAAATTAGACTTTTCGAGGCGATCACCTATCAAGAATTGAAGTACAGATCTAGGGCTTCTATTTCCACTTTTGAATTCTCAAAAATTTAGAAGTGTAATGATTCACCATTAGTGGTGAATGAGTCCCACTACTAGGCCTTAAAAGTGTTTTTTGTAGTTTTGGATACCCATTTGTCTGAAACGGGCCCTGAAATAGTTTCCCAGATCTAGGACTAATTCACCCAGAATGGAGAATGAGTCCCAGTAGGCCAAATTTTCAACATCAACAACATTTCAAAAGTCATTTCCAATATCCAACAAGTTCCAAGGTGCACACCTTCAGTTTCATCAAATTTTGTTACAATTTACTTTCATTTCTAGGTGTTTTTGCATATCATAATGTGTTTTCAAACAACTTATATTTCTTAGGTTTTGCATTGATAATCAATAGTTTTTATTAGTTTTCTGCATTTAGATAATTCCATTTAGACATATTTCATTCATATTGCATTAATCTTGAGTGTAGACATTGCCCATTTTGGCCCATCTTTCTCCTTTTAGGTGAAAACGCTAGAAGTGCAAGAAAGACCTTGGTTGCCAAAATATGTCTCCATTTTGGTGAACCTACTTTTAAAATACCTTCTTGTCTAATTTAGAGTCCACCATCATTCTAGAAATAGCTTGCATCAACATTGCATTAGGTTTTGCATTGTTTTGCATTCTAGGGTTTCACTAACTTGCATTAGTGAAAAGTTCATTTAACTTGCATTATTGCATATAATTTCATTGAGAATTTCTAAAATTATGCATTTACATCTTAGGTATGCATCATACAACATCAAAAGCATTAAAATGAATTGAAAATTTTTGATTTAAAAAAAAAAGAGCCTTATTGGAACTCATTCACCATTCTGGGCGAATCAGTCCTAGTCTAGATTTTTAACTATCTGTTGTAGCATCATAAACCTCATTTATGTGCTTCTTCAGCCTCCTAGTACCATAAATTATAAGTCTGGAAAGTTTTGGGACCATTTTTTTTATGCATTTAGCTCAACAACATCAATCTAGCATAGTCATTTTTCAAATAATCTCAATCTAAAGCATCATTGGATCTAAAAATGCTCACATTTATGAAATTTTGCATAGCATGGATAAAAGTACTTTTCACTTTTTCTTACACAATGTTTCTATTCATAAAAATTTGTATAATTTTAGTAAAATTTCTTTTCATCCATGTATATACATTGGTTTCATTCTTCAAGCTTTACATATATTGGATAAAAGTGTTTTGCATCTTTGGACATATATTGTTTATATTGCTGAAACATTGCATCAAATGGTTACAAGTGCTTTTCATTTTTGTTCACACAATATTAGTGTCTTACATATCTAGACATACTAAGCAAAATTTCCTATCCCCTCCCTATGAGAGTGTTTTAGTGACAAAGAATACAACCTTGGAAATTCCTAATGATCATACTTGTTCTTCTCCTCATATCTCTCATATTGGTGACAAAGATATTTTGGTAGAAGAATCAATTAATGAGAGTTTTTAGAATCCTAGTTGTTTGTCTCCTCTTACCTCTCTTATTAGGCAAGACATTGATAACACAACCATAGGTAATCATGACAATAACATTTTTTCTTCTCTTAGTATCTCTCCTAGTTGTGAAGAAGATGCTTTGATGTTAGAAAACAAAATTGATGAAGGTCATGAGTATCTTAGTTGTCCCCCTTCTTCTAGGGAAACCCTTCTTGAGCATGCAAATTCCACCATTCATCATTCCCCTACTTGTGATGAAGTCGTTTTAGAAGAACCAATCCATGAATGTCTTGAACATTTGATTCATAGTTCTCCTAAAAACTCTCCTCCTAGGGAGAATATCATGGTGCTAGAAAAAGACAACCATAGTAATGTGTCTTCCTTTGATAATGATAAAAATGTGCTTCTCGATTGCCCTTTATTAAAGATACATCACACCAAGACCGCCAAGGTTCTGAATGCACAACTGTCTGTTGGATCCCCCTTGATCAATGGACCTCATACATACCTCATGGGAAATCCTAACAACCCTCTAATTCTCTACCCACCTTCACACAAACAACAAACTCAAAACCAACCTGAACTCATTCTTTACCCACCATCACAAAAACCTCACACTCACAACAAGCCTGAACTTATCCTTTACCCACCTTAGAATAATGTGTTGCAGCAACTGAGTCATAATACCATTACTCATACATACAACACTAGAAACAATCCATCACCACAAAAACCAACCCCAACTTCCTTACCTTTGCCTAATTCTATCCTTCTTATTGCTCCCCAATTAAGGGAGTATGATCTTGTTGAGCAACTTAAGAGCACTCCTACAAAGATATCCCTTTGGAACCTTCTTCAAAATTCACCTACCTATCACACTATGCTTCAAATGGCCTTACAAAAAGTTCCTCTCCCTTCTAATGCACAACCAACTGACATAGCAACCATAATTAAAGGATTGAATGCTGAAATTATTTTCCACCAAAGTGAACTCCCCCCTTTGGATGTGCAAAAACAAAATGATTCTTTCATGATCATAGCTCAATACAATATCATAGGGATAAAGTGAACCCTAGTTTACAATGGCTCTGCTCTTAATGTGTGTAGTGTAAACCTTCTGGACAAGCTTGGAGTGGATAAATAAAACATTCAACCCGATTCTTTATCTATCAAAGGATTTGACAATGTAGTAAAACAACCACTTAGTGTGATCACTTTTCCTATTACAGTTGGGAAGGCCACATTACAGACACTGATCCATGTAATGCCTCATGAACTTTCATATAATCTCCTTCTAGGCAGGTGGTGGATTCATGAAATGCATGGTGTGCCTTCCAGTCTTCATCGTAAAATGAAATACATTCACAACAACAAAGTGCACATACTTGAAGCTGACCCTGATCCCAATAGTTGTTTCAACATTGAGAAAAACAAAGCGAATCATTTAAACACATTAACACCAACTACGCAAGTGGAACCCATCCAACAAAAATACAGACAACATATTGAAAAAGTCATGAAGCTATTAGATGCTGATTGGGGTTCCTTGGATTTCACACCCACACTCATGGGAGAATACAAGATAACAAGAAAAGATTCTAACAGGGGAAACAAAAAAACAATAATGTCAATGCAAAACTTGGAAGATACTTTGAAAGCATCCACCTCAACCACTTTAGAAGAAGAAGAAAATTACACAACAAACTTTGAATAACTTAATCATGAACAACCACTCAATCCAAAAGCAATGAAAAACTTTATGGACGAGGTTATGAACTTATGAAACAACTTGGTCACAGTGGAAAAGGATGTGGTGCTAAAAAACAAGGTATTCACAACCCTATAGATCCTATCACACAACAAACAACTCATGGTCTTGGTTATTGTCCTTTGATAGAGATTGCCAAGCCTTCACTCAACATCAACACTTTCACACAACATTCTTCTAAGCCCACTTTAACTATACAACATCTTGAACTGATAGACACTACTAGTCTTGATTATTCTCTTATTAAAGCAATCTAACAAACAAAAACATCCTCGCTTAATGTCAATGTCATCTCGCAAAACACTAATGAATTGAATTCATTATATTTTACACCCTCCTATAAAGGAGAGCCCAAAATATCACAATCTAAATAGTATTGTGTAGGTATGACATCTTGTGCATCTAAGCAAGAAGTTTCCTTGTCACAAACTATAGGACCACCTTCTACCATCGATCAAGAGGGTATCTTGTCGAGACTCCTCCAAGAACACTTGATATCCCTTCCTCCAAGAACTTGAAAGAAATCCTATTACAAGACTTCATTTTGCACATATCATAGAGTTCATGGTCATTCTACTAATGAATATAAGGCTTTGAGTATTAAAATCCAAAATTTTAAGGAGTTTGGTATTCTTCCTTATGTGGGGGAAACTAATCCCTCTAATTGATACTAATTTTCACTCTAGCATGCATCTTATCCATCATTTCGACTCACCCTTATCTTGCACTAAGTGGGGGCAAGGGGTTAGGTAGCCTTTTCCTTGTATCTCAACTATTTTTTCCTCTTTTGGCTAGTCATTAACCTTCCATGAACATATAAGAGCAATCTTGGGATGTGGATGACATTTCTTAAGTTGGCTCACATGTGACATACTACCCTTTTGATGACGTAGCTTATAGGAAACATATGACTTGGCATAGGGCTTTCCGAGTAAGCTCTCATGTCTCCTTCTTCTACTTTAAAGAAATTTCTCATAGTAATGGTGTTAGCAAGTGCTTTAAAGTGGGGGAATACATTGACACTCATATCTCATTGTGTGATTTTATTTTTCTTGTGATTTCCTCTCTTAGAAACATTAGGTACAATGTTGCTCGGGATGAGACATTGCAATTGTCCTCTCTTGGGAAAAAGATGAGACCATTTGCACTTTTCCTCTCTTGGAGACATTAAGCATGATGTTCCCTAAGATGAGACCTTGCAAAAACTAAGAAAAATCCCTTTGAACATTCTTACATTTACAATGTCTATGAGTGTCAAGCATACAAATTTTTGCTTACCTCATAGAGCTCGGAGATCATTTTCATTGTGGCACTGTTATTAAATTTATCAGGAGGTATAACTTTGGTATGGTTGAGTGGGAAGCCTATTTCGAGGCATGACTTTCCACATAGCCACTTGTGTGTTTGTGAGTACATACCAACCATGAGTGTATGTTTCTCACCTTTTGGGCCTTCTCACCTGATGGAAAACCATGAGTTATGTCACCCCAGAGTGAGTATGCATTTTATTTTTGAAGAAACAACCTAGATCTGATCCACAACATGTTGGAAAAATTGTTGAAACTTGATCCACCTCATTTTCATTTCCCTTTCTTCTAGTTTTTTCCATTACATGATCATGTATCTTGTTTTGCTGCAAATCATTCATCCTTGTGTGTGTCCTTTTGTACTCATGTTGGTTTGACTTAGGATCTTGGATCCCAGGGGCTTGACTACTTCCTTCATCTTTGTTATCCTAGACCATCTACATTGGTACGATTGGACCTCTTCTTGAATGTATACTTTAGTGTGAGTTTGAAGCAAGTTCATCCTCTAACTAAAGTGGGGGCTAACTATGGACACAAAAAAAGTATGCCTTTTTGCTTGCTTGATTTGGAGATAACTGATGATAAACTGGACTTAATGAGGCCTTGATTTAGTGTTGTGAGGTGTTTTACATGTCCACATTAGGTCTTGGACCCTTGGAAACTGAATAAAATGCATCTAACAGTGTCTTGTAAAGGTGTTGTAAAGTGTTGTAGAAGAATTTCACACTTATCTAGACTTAATGGACCTAATTTTCCTTAATTCAACATTATAAAATGTATTTAACGACATTATCACATTAATCTAGAAGACTTGTAAATTAAAATTAACTTTAATCTAGTGTTGTAATGTGTCTTACACATTCACATTGGATGTTGTACCTTTCTAGGCTATGTGGACCTCATTTTAGTGTTGTAAAGTGTATTTAATCACACTTTCACATTGAATTTTATGTTATAGGTACTAATTGACCTTTAAATTATCATTAATAGGACCCTATGGCTCCATATTGTGCATCCCAAGGCATAATTTGATGAAATAACTGATAAAGTCACCATATAAACCTGATTTCCTTACTTCTTGACATTCCAGCTAGTAGAATGGCCCCTATGGGAGCCATTTTCCATTAGTAGGTGAATAAATCCCATCTAGGTGGGACCCATTTTCCCTTGATGGTGAATGAGTCCCATTTGAGCCATTTTCAAGGTTTAAGCAGGAAAAATTAGGTTTTAAGTTTAATTTTTCTCCATGTCCACCTTGGGGATCCAATTAATGGATAAATTAGGTGGATTTCCTATAAATACAAGCCTCTAAAACCTAATTCACAACTCATCATCATTCATTCATCCTATTCATCATTTATCTTCTCTCTCAAGTCAAGCAACCTAGGGTTTTATCATTTCAAGTCATCAAGATAACTTCCTAAGACACTCAAGGGAAAATTCTTCATCTTTTGATATAGAAATTGAAGACCAATAATCATGGAAAGGTACTAACTCCATTGTTTCATGCTTGATTACATTATTTCTTCATTTTGGTTTAATTACCTAAAAAGGGGTTTGACCAAGGCAAACCCCCATACCCTAACATCCAACATTTCTCTTTCTCTTCTTGTGTGTTTGTAGATTTAGGTATCTTGAAGACTTGTAAATCATTGAAGAATAGGTTGAAGAATTATTGGAGTCATCTTCTTCCTTGCAAGGTCAAAATATCAACCAAAATTCACCTACGGTGCTAGAAATCAGACTTTTGGAGGCGACCACCTATCAGGAACTGAGTGTAGATCAAGGGCTTCTGTTTCCACTTTGAATTCTCAAAAATTCAAAAGTGGACTAATTCGCCATTAGTGGAAAAGGAGTCCCACTGCTAGGCCTGAAAAGTGTTTTTTGTAGTTTTGGATACCCATTTGTCCAAAATAGGCTCTAGAATAGTTTCCTAGACTTGGGACTAATTCACCTAGAATGGCGAATGAGTCCCAGTAGGCCAAATTTTCAGCATCAGCAACATTTAAGAAGTCATTTCCAATCTCTAGCAGGTTCTTAGGTGGACACCTTCAGTTTTATAATTTTCTGTTACACCTGACTTTCATTTCTAGGTGTTTAGATTGCATATCATAATGTGTTTTCAAACAACTTTTATTTCTTAAGTTTTGCATTAATAATCAATAGCTTTTATTAGTTTTTTGCAGTTAGATAATTCCATTTAGACATATTTCATTCATATTGCACTAATCTTGAGTGTAGACATTGCCCATTTTGGCCCATCTTTCTCCTTTTAGGTGAAAAACCCTAGAAAGACAAGAAAGACCTTGGGTGCCAAAATATTTGTCTGCATGTATTTATAGATATATTTTTTTACATTATTGATAACATGAGAATTTATGTGTAAAATTAAAAAAAATTCCAAACAACAAGCTAATTCTCATGATGACACACCATTAGTTAATTTTTCATGCCTCATTGTGAAGGAGTTGCTACCCTAGGTGCACCCCTTTCCTATACTCAACCAAGGTTACACTAAGAAGATTACCAATAAAGGGAACCAAGGGCACCATTACCCCCTCATTAAGATAATGAGGAATATCTCTTGTGGTTAGAACTCCTACCCCAGGTTGTGTGGTGGCCAAAACATAGTCTAGACTACCCAAGTAGTCATCTTTGATGATTAAAGTAGCCATTTCAAGAACCTCTACTCAAGAAAGTCCAATATATAGAAATGGTAAGTGCACCAATTTGTGACACAATTTAGGTGTCAAATTGTAAAAAATCAGAAAAAGGCCAAAATTGGCCATTTGGCACATGCCAAATTTGGCGTGCGCCAAATGAAAAAGCAAAAATAAAAGCACAAAACTGATTTTCAAACCCTCATTTGTCTTCAACCCGAGGCTTGGCTTGGAGGATTGGAGGTCTGCAACTTGTGCTCGTTAAATATCATCCATTATTTGCATCGTTAGCTTGCTATCTTTCATGAGGATGCCGCCAACACGTCAGAGACGTCAAAGATTGTGAAGAGGTATGTATTTTTATTCAATTTATTTTGAATTTGATTTAGAATGCATATTGAAATAGGTTTTTATAATAAAATTTTGTTCTAATTATCAAGGAATGAATCTCCACCTTGAAACTTTGAGAATTCACAATCACCCCCTCAAGAAGAGCCTCCTATTCAAGAACAACCTGCAACCCCTCCATCAATTCATAGGAATCCTCAAGGAACACAAAAAAAATTCTAAATCAAATTGAAAACAATAACAGAGACATTGAACAATTAATTGAAAGATTAACCGAGTATGCTGAAACCCACCCTTATTGGAGAGGGATTGTTGAATCATTGAAGTCAATTATATCTCATGTAGGAGAAATGAGCAAGAAAATAAAATTTTGGCCAAATAAGAGGCATGAGATGAGACAATATTATGCAAGAGGTTTGTCATATGTAGATGTTAAAAAATAAAAAATTAGCAAAGCCGACTTGTGTGCCCTATTTATAGACCCAAAAACCAACACACCTTTGTCTCATACATGCAGGAGGTTCCCCATCCATTGGTGCCACCATGAGTTAATTAAAATAAATTTTTGGGAGAAAAGGTGGATGGTATTTGACCAATCTCCATGCAATAACCATGAGGTACCACAATAATTTTTGAGGAAAATCTATTGTGAGTTTATACTCAATAAGATTCCAAATTATTTTGACATCTTAGACTTTTAGGGTAGAGGTACATGATAGACTTGTTGCATGACATAATCCATAGTTGGAACCAAGACCCTTGGCTAGACCCATGGTGGAGCATGTCGTCGTTCCTTCCATTGTTAAGGATAGTGTAGAGGTGGACACACTAGAGTTGATTGGCTCACTCACCCAGACCATTTTACAGTGTGCAAGGCCTCTAGTAGAGCTTGGTGTGGAGGAGACGTGTAGGCCCTGAGCTCCACCCCACCATTGTGGCGCTTGTGGTATAGTTTGCACGTACGATTATCAGAGTGCTCAAGATATAGCTACACAACCCACATTAGTTGCAGAGATGATGGCTTTCACAAATGATTTGTTGAATGATACATACGACATTGACAATTAGGTAAAATTCAACAAGTTCATTTAATGTTGTTTATTAAATTATATTTTGAAATTTAAGAATAAGTAAATTAGTAGAATTTTGATTTGATGAAATTTCAGGGTCAGAGTGTTCATGAGATGTGCCCCATTCCTACATACCCTTTTTCATTTTCAACATTGAGTCCATAGGTATGCAACTAGTATTAAAGATATTATTATTGCATTTGAACAGTTGAATTTAATATTTGAATGTTTGTCTCATAACATGCTTTGGATTTCAAACAATTTCCTAGTGGACCTTTGACCTCTACACCTCGAAATTCATTTCCTCAAGGACCTTACACTAAGGTATTCTTTATTTAATAATGGTGTTGTAAAACAATGTTAGCTAGTTTTCATAATTTTGCATATACAAATCTAAAAAATTGATGAGAAACACAAACATTGCATTTGTATTCCTTGATCATGTCACATTATCTTCTCCTAATTCACTTTTTGTTCCTTTATTCCTTCCTAATCCCATCCCATTAATATTTAATAGTTTACTCTACCATTTGCAGATGCTAACATCTGACAACCCTAGTGATGTTGGTGGCACGATGGACCACAGAGTTGCTACAACAAATGCCAGTTCTAATCCATTGAGAGAGGTATGCAACAAATTAGTCAATTTGACATTATATGTGCTCTTTTATGGTCTATTATAGAAAATTTTGACGATACTTTTGTGTAGCTTAATTTCTATCTTGATGGTTGCTACAGGTGGTTGTCACTCTAGATCATGGACATGGTAATGATGTAAATGTGAATGATGACTATCTGTATGCGGTAAGTGATTATATTTTGTTATATGTCATTCCACAATTCAATTTTTGTGTATTAACATTTTTACATTTTATTGTATTAGTTGAAGGTCCAGAGTGAAGAGAGGAGGACTAGTGAGCATGTTCGAAAGACTAGAGAACCAACAGTGACTCCATCCAGCCAAATTTTGAAGGCAACACGAGATCTATTTCCTTCCCCTAGAGGGAAATGACTATATTAGGGTCATTTTTTGTATGCCTATGTGGCATTTGGAACATATGTTTTGTACAAGTGATATATATGTGACATTTTATGTCCATAATATGGCTCCTTTGTACTAAGCCTATATGGATTTTTTGGATATATTCTATATACTTTTATCAATATATATCATTGTATACCTTACAACTTTTTGATTAAAAACATCTTATTTTTCTACTGTCATTCTTGAATGATGTTATCATGTGTATTGTGTAAATTGTATACTTGAATGTTGTAGGCATGGATTTTTTTTACATCTAATGCTTAATTAATTACCATTGATTTCTCAATAAGCTCCATCTAAAGCGTATTGTGTAAATAAGCTCCATTCTTGGTGGTTTGTATCCTTTGGAATGCTTCAATTACTTGTGCCTCACTTATTTGCATGTATGCTTCACTTATTCACATGTATACTTCATGTATAGTGCATGTATTCACTTGTATGGTTCATGCTTCCAATGCATAGCAAAAAAAATCTTTTGGGGAAAATTTGACAAACCAAAAGTATAAGAGTTTTTAAAAAAGTCGAGAAAAAATCATATTTAGAAAAACGTAAAAAATTGTAGAACAAGAGATAAAATCTATTTATTTTGAAATTGAAAGGTATTTCCATAGAATATAGAGATATAGAGAGCAAATAAAATAAATATTTTAACTAATAAATTGTGTATGAACCTCAAATCTGCATTAGCTCAAAAAAAAAAGCCCTCAGCATTGTTAGTAAACCAAAGCAAACAAAAGATTCCTTATAAGATTCATTTGATCACAAGAAAAATGCAAAAGAAGCAAGCAAACATGGAGAAACATTACTCTAATAATCAAACCATCATCTTATAGTGGATTCGTGCTTCTATGGAAAGAAGCCCTTTCCCAATCCTTGCTCAAGCTCCATGATGAAGATGATTTGAATATGATATAGAATGCTAAGATATGGAGTGGACAAAATTAGTTCTCCATTGAAGAGAGTGACCTTGCAAAAGATTGTGGAGGATTTGATTAAGAATGAAGCCTCCCATTTATAGAATGCTTTGATGAGAGAGATATCCAAATGGATGAATGTGGGACAAAGATTGGACCAATGAGATGAGGACACTTGTCATCTTGTGAGTGGTTGAGGAGTGTGCAAGATTTGGGAAATGTGCCCAAGAGGGGGAAATTCAAATTTGAATTTGTGATAGAAATGTTGAGTTTGACTTGTGCAAGGGACATGTAAGAGCCATGTAAGAGCTCATAAATGACTTGTTGGATGTACATGTCCACTTGTTTTTGAATTCAAACTTGAGGGAATATTCCTCAAAGATGCCATGTTGAGGGAAAATGTTGGATTTAATAAATCAATAAATTGATTTATTTGTGCAAGTGGCAAAATCTATAGAATGTGATGGGTAGTTAGGTTAGGCTAATTAGGATTAAATTAGCTTAACGATGATTAGGATGCTTTGACCTTTTTGACTAAAATATTTGATTTATTTAAATCAAAGAGGGATGGAATATGCATTTGGATTTTAATTAAATAAAGTTTGGCTTATTTAATTAAAAGGTTGATGATAGGCTTAAATTAAATAAAGTTAATTTATTCAATTTAAGTGGATAATCCTTAGAGATTAAATGAACCTGATTTTCCTAATGAATGGATTTAATGAACATGATTAAATTTATGAGCGGATGAAAATGAATTGAGTGCACAATGCCAATTTCACATGTCTACATTTTGCCCCTCTTTGAAGCAATGTACTTGCTACATTGGTTCAAAGAATAAACTTTCCGGGATCAAAATTAAAAAATTCTTGATTTTTCGGATGCCCTAGTGGAAAGAAGTACACTAGTACATTGCACCCTCGAGAGATCGAGCGAAAAGATTCGATTTGAGGGTCGATCTCATGATAAAGAGGTTCAAAATGGATGGTTATGGATGATGATGCAAATGAGATGATTTTAAGATGCTTAGAATAACAAATCTATATTATCCTAAACAACTTAAATGATGATATGATGTATGAGATGGATGAAATGGATGATGTGATATGCCATGATTATGCAAATGTATGATTTTATGAGATGATTAGACTAATAGATCTATATTATGATGATGATTATGTATGTGAGATGATATGCATAATATTGATGGTTTGTGGATGCAGGATGGATGCACTGGTGCTGATGATTAACTATTCATGACGTGATGTTAGTGCAAAAAAGAAGACATTAGATGATGACAAGAGGATCCAACAAGCCAAATTTATGAGAGATGATGATGATGATAGATGATGATTTTCTTATCAAGGATTGGGATTTTAAAAGGGCTACTTACCTTATGTTTGATTACACACATAGGTACAATGCATCAAGGTATAAAGAACCAGGATGGTGTTGTACCTAGTGCGATGGACTTTGACTCGTCAAACAGATAGGAGTATTCTTGTTCACACTTGACATACAGAAACCTTGCTAGAATGTACCTAACAAAGCAAGTATTCACCAAGTTATTTTACAAGAATGTCCAACAAGCACAGCAAAAAAAGATAATGATCCTTGCCCCATTCCTATCTCTCTAAATCCTTCGTTCAGATATCATCGAGAGGTCCTTGGAATGAGCACAATAAGATAAATCAAAAGAAAAGATCAAGTACGCAAACAAGTCAATGGTCTTCATACCTTCAGCCAAAGGGATTTGTTTTGATAGGATAAGAATCCAAGTTGATATCCAAAATGATGCCCATTGTCGGAACGATATATCCTAGGACATGCATTGTATAGGATGATGATGGGTTGATAAGTTGATTGATAGGCTGTTGATATAAAGTTGATTGACATGTTTGAAAATGATCAAGAGTTTGATTTTGTTTTACAGATTTGTTGTTTGCTTATGATTTTATGATTGAAGCTTGCTTTTGCTCATTGTTGTGCTTGTTTCTATTTGTTTTTCCAAAGGATGAAGGTGACGATCAGTTTATTATGGATGATTAATTATTTTGAGTGAAAGCGAGATGAGACAGATGGATTTTTTCAAATATTTGGATGTTTTTGACATTTTTGGAATGTTTTGAGGCTATTTTTGGTATTTTCAAGATTTTTACAAATGTTTTGATTTTTGAATTTTGCGATGTTTTTTGGGCTTTTCTGAGATTTTATGAATGTTTTGATTTTTCAAATTTTCAAATGTTTTTGGATTTTGATGTTTTGGTGGCTGATCAAAGATTAGCCTTGCCTACGTTTAAGATCAGAGACGACATAGTTCAGATTCCAATGTTTTTGATGTTTTTCTAACTTTTTGAGTGTTTTTGGATTTTCGCATGATTTTGACGATTTGGATATGGAGATTTCTGATGCTATCAGTGCTCTATTTTGGGATTTTGTTGAAAACCAAGCTAAGGTTAATTGAACAAACTGATGGATTGATGATGATGATAACATTGTTGATGATACACAACAATGCAAGGATTTGATTGATCAGGATTGATGATGATAACATTGTTGAGGATGCACAACAATGCAAGGATTGATTGATCAAGATTGATGATGATAACATTGTTGAGGATGTACAACAATGCAAGGATAGTGTTAAGCAACACAATGATCGGGAATGATATCCCAAGATTATGGATTGATTGAATTCAATTGATCAGGATTATTGAAGCTTAGTTTGGAACAAAAGTTGTTTGAATGATTTGACGTGACGTGGACGTACAAATTAGATGTGACTGATATCAATTGTTTGGATCAATGTTCGATTGAAGATAAAACTTGATAAGGAACATATTTTCATCAAAATGTGCCATGGGCTAGTGATTTGGATTTTAGATCACAATTGTTTGACCAATTTGATTTCATGTTTACCAATATTCGGATCACCACATAAGTTAGAGGATATAGATCAAGATTTATTCCTGAAGCAAGATGTAAATATCTTCCCCTAATGTCTAGCAATGTATGGAATGTCATGGATGGATGAATGCTCGGATAGGTGTATGGATGGATACGCAAAGGATGCCAAGGATTATCTTGCGATAAGATAACGTGTTCAGATAAAGAATGCTCATTTGGATAATGCTTCATGGCTCAGATAATGCTGCATAGGATAGGATTAATGAAAACGGCCCATGTCAAGATGTTTTACTGTAAGCAAGTGTAAAGTGTGCCCCAAACTTTCATCAAGATCAAGATAACTTGGATGATGGATGCAGATGGATGAAAATGGATTGGATCAGTGGTTTATGGATGGATGGATTTATTATGGATGATATGGATGGATTGTTGGATTTATTATGGATGGGATGAGATGCGTTCACTTGAACTGGCACATGTAGAGCTTAATTCCACACATGATTCCTGTTTTCTAGGTTTTTGTCATGGTCTTTCCCAAAGCGCCATTGTAGTGGTTTTCACTAGAGGATGATTTTTTATCTTTACTATTTTCAATCATTTTTCTAATTTTTTTGGATTTTCATATTTTTTGGTTTTTTTGGTTTTTCTGAAAGATTTATGCTCATGTTGAATCACAAGGTGTTCCTGATGTAGATGCCCCTGTCATGATGTGCCATCGATATCCTACTTGAAGAAGTTTCTTTGCTAAGATACGTGCACTTGAATGCAAATTTTGGGATTCTTGATCTGCTTCGTCGATACCAAAGTTAACTTTGTCTTGGTGTGCACATCATGATAGAGTGCCTTCAAAATCCTTATGATGAAGGGTCATTGCCAATACATGGTTAATGTGAGAATTGGATATCATGTGTGGAGGTGTGGATGGAGTGTGTTTAAGGATAAGAGATGGATTGGTTGACAGTTTGGAACCTTTGACTCTCCAAACTAGGGAAGATGAGCAATGATGGGTGGATATGGAAGTGTGTGTGGAATTAGGACCAAGTGCTTGATACACTTTGTATGTCGCTTGAAAAGCTTGCTTTTGCTTTTGTGGACATCTTTGATGGATACTTTTCCCTTTTTTATTTTTCCCCATAGTTTCTTTGACTAATGGAGTTTGATAGGGATAATCTTTCTTTGTATTCTTTGGTATCCACTTGTATTTGATTTTTCCATTATGCTTCCCAGATTCTTTTACTTTGATAACGTTCTTCGTACTTTGATTCAATTCTTTCTTTTGACGTTGGTCCCAATTCATGGATGGGGTGATGGGTGGATGAAGATTCGTGATGTGTCTGGTTGTAGTATTGACACTAGTTTCATCATAAGGACTCTTCAAGCTCCCTATGTTGATGTTTGCTTGAGACGAAGTTGCCCCTAGTATGGTGGAAGTAGTACCTTTGTTCTTTGATTCTGCTTGTTCTGAGAGCTTTTGTTTAGAATGCATTCTCTTATCAATGATCAATGTAGATGGCATTCTTTCCATTTGTTGCTCTGCTAACTCTGGAATATCCTATTCTATCTGACTTATTTCCTTGAGTGGATAATGCTAGATATCTTCATACATGATGTCTTCAGTCTAGATTTTGGATATATCTAATCTTGATGTTGATAACTCAGTTTGACTGTAGGAATCAATAATCTGCTCTTTTTGCGTAATAATATCAGGAGTAAAGGAATCCTATTCTGAATGAAGATCATCTACATGTCCATCCATAGAAAGCATCTCATAGGTAGATGGAGGAGTATGTGCTATGTGGATATGATCATCTTGCATAGATAGGAGAGTGTCCATTAGATTATTGTAGTATCTTGAAGATACAAATTCTTGATCTTGAATGATTTTGGAGTTGCTTTCGACATGCTTTGTATCAAGTTCTTGACATGGGTCAGTTTCAAAGGATGGATTACTTACAAAGGGTTATTAGATGTCATCATTAAACATGGTAAGTGGTTCAATATCCTCAAGTGTCAAGTTAAGGGTTCCTTCAATATCTGTAACCATGAGGTCGAAGGATGCCAATATGTCTTGGAAAGGACCATTGCTAGACCTTGGTGAAATATTTTGATCATGCTTTTGAATAAATTCTCGAGATATGTTCTCTAACTCATAAGGTGATGTAGAGACATTTTCAACATGATCATAGGTGAATGGATCAAGCATTATGTCAATAGGATCAAATAATCCTAACACTCCTTGAAATAGATCACTAAAAAGTGGCTCTTGATGTATGGTGAGTTGATCATTAGATGGGACAAAAACATCTTCAATGTGCTCCTTAATTGAGAGATTTTGAACATTGTTTTCAACAATTGTGGTGGGGAGATTGTGAATTTCTTCAACCATAGAGTCAAATGATGTTGACATTTCTTGAATTGGATCATTGTTGGGTATTGTTGGTGGATTTTGATCATGATTCAGAAGTGACTCTTGACATATGTTGATTTGATCATTGGATGAAGTAGACATAGTTTCAAGGTGTTCAGTGGTGGATTGATCTTGATCCTTGTTCTCAACAGTTGTCATTTTTTGTGCTTTTGCTTGTGCTCGTTGGGTAGCTTGCGAGGCTTGTTGCACTTGTTGAGCTTATCTTGCTTGTTGCGTGGCTAGATATTGTTGGATGGCCTTTTGGTAGTCCTGGTGAGCTTTTAGTGTAATGTTATATTGTCTTGCTACGTTTGGTTTTGGTGGAAGTGGTGGCGGATTCAGAATTGTGTTGGATGTAGTGACAAGTGGTTGCGATACACTTGGAGAAATCATGGTAATGAGGGGTTGATATGTGATGGGCATGATAGTGGTGTTTGGAATGATCAAAGCGATAGGGATGGTTGGAATGACCGAGGTGATAGGTCCTTGGGAGACCATGTTTTGATTTATCAGGATTGATGTTGTCATTTGATTAAATACCATCTATTGGTGCGATGTCGATGGTATATCCAAAGGACTTGATGTGATGGCTTGATTGGCGTTAGGTGGATTGATTTGGATAGAGTGATTGGTGCTAAGTAAAGGGGGAAGCCCTAAACCAATGAATGATGTTGATATGGGTAATGGTGGTGGAGATGACTCTTGGCGCAATGACTCAACTATTTTGGTAAGTGTAGCAATTTGATCTCACCAAATTTGTTCTTGATTTTGATCTTGACTCCCTTGATATAGTTGATTTCGCTTGTGTTTAAGCAGATTTGGAGTGTGTACTTGTGTTTGATTTTGGACAATGTTCTGATTTGGGATGACACTCAGATTTGGCATGATAGGTTGAAATTGAACATTGTTGGTGTTGGGAACCACATTGTCGTGTTTTTGATTTTGTATGGTGTTACCTTGACTTGGATTGATACACGAAGTCGTTCACATCTTGTTTGGACTTTGAACAACATTCGTATGATTTGCAACCATATTTATCCCAAAGTTTTCTGGATTCATGTTTCAAAAACTTGTTCTTAGTACATTCTCATTTGGCATGTAGGAATTTGGTGGGATGACATTATTCGTTTGAAGGCTCATGCATTGATTGTTCGGTTGGAAAACTTGTAGGTTTGGACTTCAATCTACCATTGGGAAATGTGTTCCAATTTTTTATTTGGGCATACTCACACTTGTTGTGGCATTGACATTCGTAGAAGGTGATGATCCCATGTATGGATTGTATGAGTGTGAGTTTCGATAATCAATCGACATTATAAGGCTTTGATAGCTTAGTTGACTTGGATTACTCATGATGTATGGATCAAGTTTGTATTCCATGTTCCTCTTATGTTTTGACCTTGTTGCAAAGTGACCTCTAAGGTTCTTAGGACTAATGACAAGATGAAGGATGAAAAGGGGTGAATGATATGAGTGATGAACGTTTAGGGACTTTGGATCAATGCTAGACTTAGGGTTTGGTTGGTTTGATTGGATTTGGATAATGAAATTTGAAAACCCTAAGATGTTGGATGTTATCTTAGGATGAACTTGTTCAAAGGATTGCTGATTTAATTAGAGGTATGAGAAATGATGCATTCCCCTACACCTAACTAAACAAAGTGATTTTGATTTTGATGATTTACCCAAGTCTAGAATGATGTTTTCAAAGCTCTAAATTTGTTTGTGGGATGGAGATGATAAATGTTTGGATGGATGAAATGTTTGATTTGATCCTAAATGAACCTAGGAAGGACTTGTTTACTAGACCAAGATAGTGAAGAACATGCCTTTCTCTAAGAGTAATTCAAAATCAAAATATCAATGTTTGAATGAAAACTATACGGCCAAAAGATGCCAAGCACATATGTGTGGTCCAATTGATTTAATATTTGCTTAATGGATTCTTTTTACCACAAACACACTCTTGACTAGGGTTTCAATTGAATGTCCAATGTCCTAATTATCTTTCATCCCACAAAGTGCATTATGCGGAAGTTGAGGAAATCAAGGCAAAGGTTGCCTAAAGTTTACTTTAGTAGAAGCAAATTGAGATGAAATCCAAATGTTTAGAAGCCTCTAAGGATACGAATCCCAAGGGAAAGAAATAAAATGTGAATTTTTTCAAGGATATTTGCCTCTCCTAAAGGCTTTGAGATTTAATGCTCATGTTGAATGTTGGTTTTCTAATGTTTTTGATTAAAGCACTATGTTTTCAAACTAACTCACAAGCAATATAGCATCCTAGCTCAATTGGTACATTTTTCTTAGTGGGCTTGCCTCATTCCCTTCGTAGAAGATATGATTTTACATGCAACCAAGGACAAAATATAAAGGTATGTTAGGAATGAAGTCTTAACCTCTATATTTCAATCAAGATCGGACATGGCAAGTAACTTCTTGGAATCTAAGTTCCAATGCACCACTTTGATAAACTTTCTCAATGGATTAATAGGCCACTACAAACAAGGATTTTATTTCAAACTTTCCATTCATGGAGATTGACCCATATGGCAAGAGTCCCCTTTCATATCCATCTTGTCAGAGCCAATAGTGTGATACTGGCATTTACTCCAATACCCACATTTATATCCCGGTTGGAAATACTCTTGGCTTTAGAGTGTTACCGGTTGAGTCGTTCCCTTGGGTGAGTACTTTTTCCCCAAGGCAGGCCCTCTAAGATAGAAAAAAGTGAATAAAATTATTCATAGTTCGATCAACCCTTGTTTAGAAACAAATGGAGAACACATGCAATAAGCTCACTAACACTCGCACAAGATTTTGTTCAATTTTAAACCCAAATTGAAGTGTGGAGACAATATTTTATGCAACTTAATGCCATCAAAAATACTTTTGATTCTCAAGATCGCCATGAAGTGCGAGAGAAGCGCATATGCCTGTTTAGATGAGATTAATTTGCATAAGAGATTACGAAACATAAAAAACACATGTTCATTTTAAGCCTCAAAGCAATGATGAATTCGTTTTAAAACGCCAATATCAAGTGTGAAGATTTGCTTGTTCAATTTGTTTATCCTTAAATGAAATCTAGTGGATTTGTTCTAAGATTTGTTTTAAGCCCCTTGCCATGAAAATTGAAAAACTTTTGCTATGTTTGTTTTAGAGCCTAAAAAGAAATGAGTTGGTCTAAGATAGAAAATTAAGGCGTGTTATGGAAGCTCAAAGCATTTAAAAATGCTTTGTGAATTTAGAGTTTCAATGCCCAAATCCTCAACTTTGATCTTGCTTTCATTTTCGCTCAACTCCAACGCTCGATTCCGATGTCAAAATTTACCTTTTTCCTGCATATATATGACAAATAAGATTTATGCAAAGTGATAAAAAAATAAGACAAGAATAAAATAAAATTACATTGACAAAGCACATGAGTTTTTTATGATTAACTCAATAATTAATGTCAATAAATTTTTAATTTACTCCCACTTTCATAGAAGGACAATTGAATTCAAACTTCATGTTTTTAATAATCAAGACCATAAAAAAAAATCTTCCTCTAGTGAGCTTCAAATCAATATTAGTGGTTGACCCTTATCTATAGAATTCCTTTTATATGATTTAATCAATGCAGCCAGATTGTTAGATTCATGGATATAGTGCTTTGATGGGAACTTTGATTAAATACATTGCATCATATTCAAAGAGGGATGGATCATATTTTGTTGGGTCACTTCCATTTTTGCTTTCAACACGAAAAAAGAAAAGTCTACCAACTGCATATCCACATATAAGAGTTGTTGTCAAACAAACTAACAATTCACCACTATCAATCGCACTTAGTGAACAAATAAATGCTATGAAACAATCTAACATTGGCTGAAAGAGAAAATATATGAATTCAGTGAATGATGTGTCTTTCTTGTTTTTGACATGAGGCCACAAATGGATAGCATAGTAATGCTATTCATAGATTGAGCTATGTCGAAGGAATTTTCAAGTGTACAACATAAAAAAAATTCAATGACAGTCAACATGGTGGATGTGTAAGCCCCATCACCATTCAAGGAGCTTTCAATCTGATGTGATTGGTAGGTGTAAAAGCCGCACCCAATGACTGTAGCAGCATACTCCCAACCCCGTGCCGTGATTATACATCAACTCTATTCAGTCAAGCATTCATGATAGATACTAAAAAATTAATGACAGACAACAATATAAACAACAATATAAACAACAATATTAATGATGCAATTAAAGACTCGCAAGACATACACATCCCCTCAAAAATTTGTAAGCTCGTTGACTGCTACCAGATTCAATGTACAGATTTGTGCCCTCCAATATAAAGCTGGAATCAACTATGCTACAATATCCACCAAAGAGTAACCTACGCATTCAATTGAATGGAATGGCCAGTAGTTCAACGTCTTATCACATCGAACCATAAGACCAGAGCATCTTAGCTGACCAAACAAAGGATCTGAAATGCCGTACCTTTTCAAAAAAAAACTTATACCGCCACTATATATTCCTTCAAGAGCAAGCAATGGTGCATAGCAGTGATTTAAAAAGAAATTGTCATGTTCAATGGAAATGCGCGTTGCCACTATCTCTTCGTAGGTGTGATGGTTGATGAAAATTAATGAGAGATGGACTGCCAACAGTCTTGCCACCTGCTGCTTCTGATGGAAATCAACAGTGAATCAAAACAATGAATACCTTTGACAGAATGCCTAAGAGAGACATTAGCAATGTATAGGCATTATCTCAAGCCTTCTTTATAGCTGATTTCCTCCATGGTTTGTCATGCTCGTCAGAGCAGCAAAAAATTTGTATGGCTTTTCATGACCAGACGCCTAGTGACTCCTGCTATGTGGGAGATGTGCGTGCTCATCTGTGTGGCACATCAAGCTTTGGAGTGATGATTATTCTTTATGTGCAGACATGGCACATGAAGCTTTCGATGACCATGAGCTGGACTCACCATGCTATAGCTATGCTTTTCAACACTGCAAAAGATTAAATCCCAAGTATTGTGGCCTGTGTCGGATATTTTTTTTCAATTACATATTTTACTACTAAAAAAAAAATGACTTAAGATCTAAGCTAACAACTATCTCAGTTATCCCAACTACCACTGAATAGTAGAAGCTAGGTTTGAAAAGAAGTTGCAATTGAATGACTGTTGTACTATGCATAAGAGAAAATGTGATTTGTGGAATGTTGTCTCTGTAATCCTATGTTGGTATAGTTTTCTTCTCAAATGAATGATTGGATAAAGTGAGACCAGTGGCAAGGCCCTCGGGGGTGTGGCATTGGTTGGTGGTGAAACAATTCCTAGCATTCAAATGTAGACAAAACACAGCATTGTAAAACGCCTCATAGAAATGTGGTCTCATGGAATGCCATCGATGTAAGATATGCACGGATGGTTTTTTGGAAAAAACTTTAGAAACCTTCAAGTAGAAGTTACTGGCAGATGTGAAGCCCGACTCCACAACCTTTGACTAAAGTTCTTACTGCTTGTGCCAAGCAACGAATAAAAATGCTTTAAAGAAAATGTGTTTGGCAAGTACTAAGTTAGCGCAGTAAACGGTATTAGGAGAGCTTCCGAAGTAAAAACTAATAGCAGATGTAAGGCCAATGATGTGCTTCAAAAAATATATCATTCATGGGATTCCTAGATAGTGGGATATGTGCAGAAAAAAGAGGTCTCTGGTTGCATCGACATTACCTATGCCAAAATGAGTTTGTTAATAGCCACGCCATAGATATCATTAAATGAAAATGGCAGGTGGTTATCTAAAAGCACAAAAAGGGTGCACAAAGAGATGTTTGAAAAAATGCCTGAGAATCTTGTTAAGATGTGTCAAAAACCTTAAGCAAATATCATTGGCAGGTAGCATACAAAACAACAGACAAAGGCTTTTAAGCTACTGCAACCATGGCAATTTGAAGAATTGAGAATGGACAGTGCCATAATGCAATTAGATTAAATATTACATATAACTTCAACGTACACATAGGGTTGCACACATCCAGAATGCTATTTTGGCAATCAAACAAAATAAAAGATAGTGAAGGAAAAAGTCTGAATATGCTTGATGAAATCTACCTTTTCCCATGCACTATATAGTCCAAATCCCCCAAACTAGACATATTCCCAAATGACATAAAGAATACAGTTGATATGCATATGTTTTAAGCCTAAGATATGCTTTTTAAATGTGCCTAAATCATAAATCAAGAACAAGAAGCAAAAATCTTAAACACAGTAGTTCCTAGCACAGAGCTTTACTTTTACTTGCAAAACAAATAAATAAAAGTATTACAAATTTCCTCATTTTAAACAAAATTTTAACATTGTAGACTATTCCATGAAGCAAATTTGGTGTGCCCTCCTTATAGCGCCCTTTGTATGAACCTAAATCCTACATTAGCTAAAAAAAAAAAGCCCTCAGCATTGTTAGTAAACCAAAGCAAACAAAAGATTCCCTATAAGATTCATTTGATCACAAGAAAAATGCAAAAGAAGCAAGCAAACATGGAGAAACATTATTCTAATAATCAAACCAGCATCTTATAGTGGATTGGTGCTTCTATGGAAAGAAGCCCTTTCCCAATCCTTGCTCAAGCTCCATGATGAAGATGATTTGAATATGATATAGAATGCTAAGATATGGAGTGGACAAAATTAGTTCTCCATTGAAGAGAGTGACCTTGCATGATATTGTAGATGAGATACAAAGATTGCGGAGGATTTGATTAAGAATGAAGCCTCCCATTTATAGAATGCTTGGATGAGAGAGATAGCCAAATGGATGAATATGGGACAAAGATTGGACCAATGAGATGAGGACACTTGTCATCTTGTGAGTGGTTGAGGAGTGTGCAAGATTTGGGAAATGTGCCCAAGAGGGGGAAATTCAAATTTGAATTTGTGATAGAAATGTTGAGTTTGACTTGTGCAAGGGACATGTAAGAGCCATGTAAGAGGTCATAAATGACTTGTTGGATGTACATGTCCACTTATTTTTGAATTCAAACTTGAGGGAATATTCCTCAAAGATGCCATGTTGAGGGAAAATGTTGGATTTAATAAATATATAAATTGATTTATTTGTGCAAGTGGAAAAATCTAGAGAATGTGATGGGTAGTTAGGTTAGGCTAATTAGGATTAGATTAGCTTAACGATGATTAGGATGCTTTGACCTTTTTGACTGAAATATTTGATTTATTTAAATCAAAGAGGGATGGAATATGCATTTGGATTTTAATTAAATAAAGTTTGGCTTATTTAATTAAAAGGTTGATGATAGGCTTAAATTAAATAAAGTTAATTTATTCAATTTAAGTGGATAATCCTTAGAGATTAAATGAACCTGATTTTCCTAATGAATGGATTTAATGAACGTGATTAAATTTATGAGCGGATGAACGTGAATTGAGTGCACGATGCCAATTTCATGTGTCTACAAATTGTAAAAAATAAGCTTTTGTAGTTTATATTCATATCGTTGATTACATTTTATTGCACATCTTTCAAAGTTAAAGCATTACTTCATGTTGCATAACTAATAACTAGATGCTAATAGATGACAAAATTTCAATTACAATATAGTTTTTACAAAGTCAACCTAAGCATTTATGCAATTACTTCACATTGCATAACTAATAAGTAGGAGTAGCTACCAATTGCATTTTTTTATCATGACATTCTATGAGGCTGGATTTATTTGATGTATTTTATCAAATAGTTCATTTAATAGTAAGTCATGTTGAAGTTTGTAGCCATTTTGCACTTCAGACTCTTAAGGGATTCAGCCGATTGAACGTAGTTTGGAGCCATTCAACGTGTTTAGGTGTGAAAGAGGACCATGTCTAGCATAAATGTACCCACTCAGACACATTGGAATAGTTAGTTTGGTCGTATGAGTTGCAGAACAAAAGTTGCACCACTTTGCAACTTTGCACTACTTGCATTTGACACCTTTTTCCCAAGAGAAATCTCGCCGCCATAGGAAAACACCTCTGAGATAGAAAAAATTGAGAGAGGTTATTGTAGAGGGGAACAAAATGATCCCATAGGCTTTGACAAGAATTTTCTAAGCCTCACGGTGTCTGAGTATCGTCATACTGAAGTTTGTAGCCATTTTGCACTTCAAACTCTTAAGGGATTTAGCTGGTTGAACATAGCTCAGAGCGATTCAACGCGTTTGGATGTGAAAGAGGACCATTCCTAGCTTAAAAGTACCCACTCGGATGTATTGGAACAGTTAGTTTGGTCGTACGAGTTGCAGAACGAAAGTTACCACTTTGCAACTTTGCACTACTTGCATTTGACAACTTTTTCCCCAAGAGAAATCTCGCCGCCACAGGAAAATGCCTCTGAGATAGTGAAAACCAAGAGAGGTTATTATAGAGGGGCACAACATGATGCAATAGGATTTGATGAGAATTTTTTAAGCCTCACGGTGTCTGAGTAATGCCATGCTGAAGTTTACATCCATTTTGCACTTCCAACTCTTAAGGGATTCAGTCGGTTGAATGTAGCTCAGAGAAATTCGACACGTTTGGGTGTGAAAGAGGACCATTCCTAGTGTAAATGTACCCACTTGGATGTGTTGGAAAAATTAGTTTGGTTGTATAAGTTGCAGAATAAAAGTTGCACCACTTTGCAACTTTGCACTACTTGCATTTGACAAGTTTTTCCCCAAGAGAAATATCATCGCCACAGGAAAATGCCTCCAAGATAGTGAAAACTAAGAGAGATTATTGTAGAGGAGAACAACAAAACCCTATAAGCTCTAACGAGAAGTTTCTAAGCCTCACGATGTCTGAGTAATGTCATGCTAAAGTTTGTAGCCATTTTGCATTTTAGACTCTTAAGGGATTCAACCGATTGAACGTAGTTCAGAGCCATTTGGCATGTTTGGGTGCAAAAGAGGACCATTCTTAGCATAAAAATACCCACTTTGATGCATTGGAATAGTTATTTTGGTCGTACAAGTTGTAGAACGAAAGTTGTACCACTTTGCAACTTTGCACTACTTGCATTTGACAACTTTTTCCCCAAGAGAAATCTCGTCGCCTTAGGAAAACGCCTTCAAGATAGTGAAAACCGAGAGAGGTTATTGTAGAGGGGAATAACATGATCCCATAGGCTCTAATGAGAAGTTTCTAAACCTCATTGTGTTTGAGTAACGTCATGTTGAAGTTTGCGGCCATTTTGTACTTCAGACTCTTAAGGGATTCAATCGTTTGAACATAGCTTAGAGTGATTTGACACATTTGGATGTGAAAGAGGACCATGCCTAGTGTAAATGTACCTACTCAGATGCATTGGAACAATTAGTTTGGTCGTACGAGTTGCAGAACGAAATTTGCACTACTTTTCAACTTTTCACTACTTGCATTTGACAAGTGTTTCCCTAAGAGAAATCTCATCACCATAGGAAAATGCCTCTGAGATAGTGAAAACCAAGAGAGGTTATTGTAGAGGGGGAAAAAATAATCCTATAGGCTCTGACGAGAAGTTTCTAAGCATCACAGTTTCTGAGTAACATCATGCTAAAGTTTGCAGCCATTTTGCACTTTAGACTCTTAAGGGATTCAACAGACCAGGAGGCTCAAACTCAATAAAATTGACAACTTGCCTTGAAGAGGCATCTAACAAGATTAAAATGGCCTTTTAAAGAAATTCAAACAATCTTGCAAGTTAGAAAACAATCAAAAGCACCATTTCTCAATTTCACCCATGAATCCTAGTAGTAGTGCAAACTTAGTTTTTGGCCTTTTACTCAAATACTCTCCAAGACACCTGACAAAAATAGTATGGTTTCAGAAACCCATTTTAGAGTTGTAACACATATCCCAAATTCAGAAATAATTCTTTTGGACCAACCTCCTAAAATCACCCCTTCTACACTGACCTAATTAGGCTGATTAGGCCTAAATTACAAAGCAACATATCTTTAAACTTCTCACGGGCCCTTGAAACCTTGGGGAAGCATTTTCTATGCACTCAAACCTCTGAAACTACAATTTTTTCCCAGGGTTAACCCTTCCAACATAGCAAACCACAAAACCCTCAATTTCATGCCAAACCAAGAGGGTTTATTCAAAATCCCACTTGCACAGCCTCCCAAACTATGCCACCAACTCAAACATGTGTATTCTAACCCCTATGTTCTCAAAAGTTGAAAAAAACTCCACACTCTCATTGATTTTCACAAACCCTAGGTTGAGGGCTCCATTTTCATGTATTTTCTTTAACAAAAATCAATAGGACAACATGCTTATCTCCTTTATTCCTTTCCCACAACTCTAATCATGAAACCTAAAACTTAATCAGACTTCCTAGGGCCCATTACACTAGTTACAATAGATACAGTCGGTGTAAGGGCCCTTTAAGACATGTTTTTTTATCACAAAACCCTCAACAGGGTGCTCTCGGCCTGTCACAGGAAAACAATGATTTCTTCAACAAATATTTATTAAATTATTTCAAACTTGATGTAAAATAAGGCTAACACAATTCTCCATGAGAAATGAAAGATTACATAGCAAATGTCAGTCTGTACGGCTCGTACAGGTCTGCAAAATGTGAAAGAAACATAAAAAAATGAAGAAAACTCCAAATTTTCTTATTGCCAATACCTTAAAATTCAAGCCAACATTACAAATGGTGTCCTCATGACTTTTTAAAGGCTTCTCCTCTTAACCAATGGCCAACTACCCTCCCAACTAAAATTTAAACCACTTATGACCATTGGAGATCGTAATTTCATCTTTTACATAATTTAATAACATCATTACATGCTTTGCAATGTTTTCTCTTTTTGACCCTTTTAATCACCCAACTTATTACAATGGATCTAATGAGACCTTATTCACCTAAAAACCATGTCTTATTCAAGAAAACAATATACTACCACCCTTGACACCACCTTCACAACTTTGACACTCCTTTCCATTTGATTTATAATCATTACAAAATGAATACATAAGCTCCTCAAAGTTGACCAAGTACCATAGAATGGTCACTTAGTACCTTATTTGAACTCATGGACTCAACACAAACAACCTAGCACACACACTGCCTATCAAACTCTTCATGGAAAACAAAGAGAAGGTTGGTGCTCCTGTACCAAGCCCAAACATCCAAATGACCTACCATGCCTTTGCAGATCTTCTATCACATAAAAATCCACGTAATAACACTGAAACAACTAGGGTCTAACCTTCTTGCAAACTATTGCTTTAATTTTCTACTTCAAGCTATGCCTCCTAGGCCTAAATTCATGTTTTTTCCATAGGGGCAACATGGAAATTTCCACCAAAGGTCTTTTCCACCCATTGTATTCTACTGTAACTCAGTGGAATGGCATAATTAGGTGTAGGGGGCATGTGTGCATGATTTTAGGAGCAGGGGTGGCCATTTGGGGGTTTGGGCATGATGCCTAGTTGTCAAGAATGTGTGTTTCAAGTGAAATTTGGAGGTTAAGAGTAGGTAGTGATTGAATAATTTGTTTTGAAGAAGGATAGAACCAATTGGTTTTAGTGATTTCTGGTGGGTTTTGATGTGTTTGAAGGTTTGCAAGGACTGGGGAGGTCATGTGTATGTTTGGGCATGAAGCCCTAGTTGAGAGAAGCACATTTTTTAATAGAAAATTGAGGTTTTAGAGACTAAAAGTGGGTGAAGTTTGGGGGCAGCATAATATTAAGGATTATTAAGTAAGACTTAAACAAGGGTTTTTGAAGTGGTCATAAGGTCACAGGAGGCTTGGAGATGGGTCTTTCAATGTATTCTCCAAAATCCCAATGTACTGTAGGGGCAACTAGGCCAACTAAGCCTCTTTTCCAAATAGACACCTTCCCAAACACCTGCAATCAAGTCAAACCATGGAGAATCATTAAATAGGTTACCAACCTTAATATTTCATAATTTTTAGAGCTCCAACCGCTCACCAAGCTACCAATCCACTAAACCCTCACTCTCAAGCCACCAAACCTAGGTTTTCCAAGGAGCCTTATTGAAAATCACTCTTCCCACAATTAAATCTCACATCCAAAACCCCAAACATACCATATGATGTCTGTACATACCATATGAAGGTAGGTTGACACTTTGAATGAGTTTGGGCCTCCTAGGTCTGCATCAAATAGAGAGCAGCATATAACCATCATTTTGCATATCTACATTAATGCAATTTTGCAAAACCTTATACAATCAAACTTAAACGCTTGAAATAAAGCAATGATCAATAACATGATTTTACAAATTCAATGTGCATACTTACCAATCAATCTAGGGAATCATCTAGGTCTGCTCTACTCTTTATCGTGTCAAGTATTGCCTCGTGGTCAAACTCACACACTTTCTACAAGTTCTTGTTCACAGGTCTGCCTTTATATTTGATCAAATGAACTTTGGTGGTGACAATAAGGTTTGAGTAGTGAAGAATCTTCCGATGCATGTCAAAGTCCTCAAACAACCAAACTATAACATTCTTAACTAGGTACCTTCTAAGCCATGTTCCAGTAACAACCACCAAACCTATAGGATATTCTATGTTTTCTCCATCTATAATTGGGGTCTCCAATTTCTTTTTGGCCTCGATACAATGACACAGGTAATAATCTATACCCTCTTCATTATCTTCATCTGCAATCACTGCATATACGTGCCCTGCATTGATATGTTCATATTGTTAGATGTACTTAATGAACATCAAAATAAAACCTGAAAGTAAGATATATATTCCCTGGTTCTACAAGGTCCGATACATGATCAAAATCAACAGATGATTGCATCTCTATGATTTGTAGAGCCGTTAGGAGCTAATAAGTTTCAAGTGGGGTTTGAATTATTACAGGACATTCATCAACCCACTCTATTGACTCGCAATCATTCCATGCTCGAAGTGTACATGCAGAACAAAAACATGCCATCTTTCACATATGGATAGTCCATGTACTTGCATTGGAGCTTCTAAAAGAGTGTAGCTCACTTGATCCTATTAGTGTACAACAATCCTCATATTTTACAATGTTAGTATCTTCTACTAAATGAAAAAATCTATGAACTAAAGAATTACCTTGACTACCTAGACCCATTGCATGATTGCACCACTTGACAATTGATCTTGCATTTGTCAACTTTACACTATCTTTGTACTTTAACTCTTCTCATGCAAGGGATCTTTTGATACATGCACCCACTCCATCATGCTCCCCCTTTCCATGCCCAACCTCTGAGAAGTTCCACATATGTTGAACACCACTGATCCTATGCATCCTACTCAACCAGTAAAACATTTTGGAATTCTTGAATTGTGATGTATAGTTATTTGACCATATGATATGTTGACTGAATGATATGCCCCTGCTAGCTAGATCAACATAGAAAATTTGAAAGCAACCTTGCACAAAGTTGGTAGAATGTGTGTGATCATCATTGATGTAAAAGTGATACTCCCTCAATACTTTCCTGTTATCCTTTGTACTATCATTTGCATGAATGAATGCTATATGCACAAATATAGCAACCTGTGTGGAGTTGTAGTACTGTGATTTCACCTCGTTCTGTGGCTGTAGTGTGTAGTTCTCCGTGAATTCAACAACTGAAACGATGCTATGAAGTGAAAATGTGTCCTTGCATAACTTGAACTATGAGTCCAACCATTGAGCTCTATGTGTATTCCTTGCATACTCATAGACCACCTGATCACAGAAAATTCCCATAAACTGATATACTGGAATCTTATCACTGACCAATTCACAGTTATTTGCTTCTTTCTCATCTTTTAGACTATAGGCCACTGTCTTGTATTTTCCAAATTTGACAATTTTGTCTCCAATTGTGTGTGCTCTAGCCATGTGTTGGAAAATTGGAAAATGTTGCATGCCACTAAAATGATGACATGTGCCATCCAAACATGACTTGTAAAAATTTTTACCATCCTCTCTTTCACATAAAATGGAAGATACGAATTCCCTTGAGGATTTGGATGGAGGCCTTATGTTACATTCCTACAAAACATTGTCACTATGCATATCTACACATATACATCGATAAACATCATAATGGTTAGAAAACTCAATATGTACTCTAAAAAAACAAGTAGTGTGTGTGATTTATTTTGACATAAAATGGCTTTAGCATTTCAAAATACCTTTGACATATTTTAATTTCAGGAAACTTTTGTACAAAATCAACAAAAAATTGGGTTTGAGTGGTATCCAAATAATGCTTTGGATGTGGCTCATGATTTTACTACCAATTCTCCTTCTTACAACATCTCTTTGATTACGAGAGGTCCTTGTGTTATCCTTCCAATAATCTAATATTAAAGATCTCAATCGTTGAGCAATTCTTTTATCTTTCTGTGGCACTCTACCCAAGAATGCCCATAACTCATTGCTATTTGGTTCCTCCAATCTTTCACGCCTTCCTTTGGCTCTCATTAGAGATGATATACTTAGTTTTCAAAGACTTACTTGTCTTTGTAAGGTTCACCTTGTTCCTTGTTTGACTACTTAGTAGTGTTGTTTTCATCACACATCTTGTGGCACAATTATCCTTCGTGCCTGAGGTAGAACCCACACTCTCATATGCACTCATCAAGTTATTTACAATGGAATTTTCACTTGAGTCATTTGAAACTCTCAGACCAAGAGCCTTCATGGTGGGCCCAAATTTGAGTTTCCTCATCATTTCAACAAATAGTTGGCATCTTCCACTCTCACTTAGCTTCTCAAAAAAACAAACTCCATATCCTCTGTGCATATCTTTGACATGTACATTTTGATATCTTATTAGGAATCCATTTCAAAACATTGGAATCAATATCAATCAAAAGTCTAGGTTTTCTATGCAAAACTCTAGGAGGAGTTCTCAAATGTAAATTTGTATCAACATTAGGAATGCCAACAACATTGGGGATAGATCACGTACCTTCAATCAAAGGTGCAATTGATGACATACCTTGAGATTGACATGTAAACGATGTTGTACCTCCAACTTGAGATGTCATTTATGGAGTGACTTCAAATAGAGGTGTGCTGATGTACTTTCAAAATGAAATGTTGTTGATGGTGTGTCTTCAATTGTAGGTGTGATTTCCAATGTACTTGGAAGACCACATGTTGTTGCTGGTGTGTCTTCAACTAGAGATGTGCATTGAAATTCACCTATGGTTGATGATGTGCCTCCAACTTGGGGATCCATTCATGCCCTTTTTTTTCCAATTGTACATCTCTCTTAGATTGCATGAGAATTTTTGGTTGTATGGGTTGCAATTCTTTTGCTTCACTAGCTAATTTTTTTTATTCTCTTCTCCTTGCATTTTTTACTGCACATTCTTCTAGTGTTAGAGGCTTTGGTCCTTTCCTTGGCATGACATTGAATGTTGCATATTCACAATCACACATAGAATAAAAGTAGGTAATTAATGCATTTTATGAAAGAAGGTAGCGAGTTGTTTGGAATTATCAAACATGTCTATATGCTACAACATTTTTCATACATAAATCTACCAAGGAAGAATGGTAAATGGTATGAATGAATGGAAAAAAGTGCATTTAAACCAACTATGTCTTGAGTCACTTTAAATTATCTAAGGACATGATGAGGGTGAATTCTTTATGGCATAGAAAAATTAATAGAAACTTGCACATTAACATTGATGAAAGCTCTTAGGTTTTCCAAATTAGTTGAAAATAAAAGTTTTCCCATAACCATCAGTAATAATGAATTTAATGTTCAATTCTATGTGTAACAATGAAGATTAATAAATCATCAAATGAATGGTCTATAAATTTTCAAAACAAAACAAAAAAACTTGTGTTAAGTTGAATTCGTTTATCTAAGCATGTTGGAAATGGACTACTACAAGCAATGCAAATAGAATTCATAAGAAAATTTGTGTTAAGTTGATGTCGTTTATATAAGTTTAAACATGAATTCATCTAAATTATGTCATGGTTTTCATTTTTTTCTTCAAAGTCATAAAAACTAAACTTTTTTATGGAACTCTCATCTAATTCAATGTTGAATTCTATGTCCAATTGTTATGATTAATAAAATCATTAAAGGAATTTATATTATTGTAAAAAATAAACAAACATAATAAATATAAACATTTCAATATTATCAAAAATGAATATATTACCTGAGATAATGTAAAATGATGTAGAAACTTCAAAATGTCTTCATCTACATTGTCTGCATGCAAATTGGTGGCAAAAAGGTTATGGATCAAGCATAGATTGGTACAACAGGGAGTCAACTGCATAAAAAAGGTGTTTCTCTATTGGATTGAGCACTAAACCAGATAAAAGCAGAAGCATGTGGGCCAGAATCATAGAGTGAACTCCTATTTTACTGTTTCAAGGTAAAAACACATTTGGCGCTCGCCAAATTTGGAGAGCGTCAAATGTGGTGCTTTGAAATTCTTTCACAATATCAATAGGAAGGGAGTGAGACTTGAGATAGAGGGAGAGGGGATATGAGTGAGGGAGATTAGTCCTAGTAGATTAGTCCTAGTATTCATGTTTAATGGTTTTTTTTGTTGAAACTAAATTTACATGTTCTTCTCTCAGAAGGATTAATGTGGTAAATCAACTGTGTCTGATTCCTATTTGTGACATAGTTGTACATGTTTTTTGAGGCAATCTAATTGAAATTAAAGTTACCGAAGGCACTATTATTCTTGTCAGTTTCTCCAAGATGATTAAATTTTCCCAACAATTTTGTTGCCTCACCAATAAGCGATACATTTGAGAAGTGTTTGACCAAACAACTGTCCTACATGGTTTGTCTTGAACCAATGAGAGAAGAAAAATGTAAAATGGTTGGCAGTTGAACTGTTGTGACTATTCTCTTGTGGGAAATGAATAGACTGCTTGTGAAGGGGGTGAACAGTTCAGATTGTGATTGATTGATCGATTGAGCCAAGGATTGTTCTGTGCGTGCGAATTTCATTGTATGTTGTAGAAGAGCATTGTAATAGTGATGTTTTGTATAAGTTTGATCAGGGAAATGTTGTTGTAAAATGGACATTTGAAAGTGAAGTTTGATCTTTGTATGTAATTTTGTTTATTGTAATACAAAGAGGCTTTACTTGGTGTGGTGGGTTTTTCTCCCATAAGGGTTTTCCCATGTAAATCTAGTGTCCAAATGTGTATGTGTCTATTTCTCAATTCTGTTATTCTTTTCATGTGTATCTTATTGAGCTATAATTGAAAAATTTAAAGTCATATCTGCATTCTTCTCTAATTTGTGGCATTAGGAGAGTTTGTTCCACACCTTAAGCTTTCCTTACACAACCCTCAACCCTTAAACCCTAAACCCTCTACCCTTAAACCCTTAAACCCTAAACCCTAAACTCCTCTACCCTCTACCCTATACCCTAAACCCTCAATGCTTAAACCATAAACCCTTAAACCGTCAAGCCCCCCCTCTCTCTCTCAACCCTACACCCTCTACTCTCAACCCTCAACCCTCTACCCTCTACCCTCAACCCTCTAACCTCTACCCTAAACCCTCTACCCTCCACCCTCAACCCCCCCCAACCCTTAAACCCTTAACCCTTAAACCATCTACCCTCTACCCTTAAACCTCTACCCTAAACCCTAAAACCCTAAAACCCTCAACCCCCCTCTCTCTCTCAACCCTAAACCCTCTTCCTTCAACCCTCAACCCTCTAACCTATACCATCTACCCTTAACCCTCTACCCTCCACCCTCCACCCTTAAACACTTAACCCTTAAACCATCTACCCTCTACCCTCTACCCTAAAACCCTCAACCCTCTCTATATATCTCTCTCTCTACCCTCTACCCTAAACCCTCAACCATCTCTATCTCTCTCTCTCTTCCCTCTACCCTAAATCCTCAATGCTTAAACCCTAAACCCTAAACCCTTAAATCCTATACCCTAAACCCTTAAACCCTCTACCATCTACCCTTAACCTTCAACTCTCAATCCTCTACCCTCAATTATCTACCCTCTACCCTCAACCCTTAAACCCTAACCCTTAACCCTCAACCCTCAACCCTTAAACCCTTAAACCCTAAACCATAAACCCTTCTACCCTCTACCCTCTACCCTTAAATGCTTAACCCTATCACTCTCTCATTCTCTCTCTCTCTCTCTCTCTCTCTCTCTCTCTCTC